>OX359266.1:60518576-61088576 GCA_947179155.2 Hedera helix
GGAAGAAATCTATTCATTTCTTTTGAAAAATATAGATATAATTTAATTTTTAAGATTAAATAACGGAATATTAAAATTTAAAATTATCATAACTTATAAAAATTTTAATTAATAATTTATATTGTATACTATAAAATTATAATAATTATATAAATTAAAATTAAATAAATTTATATTAATTTAAAATTTAATATATTATTATTTAAAATTCAAATTATATATTTAATTTTAACACAAAAAAAAAATATAAGTTTTGATATTGAGAACCGAAAGCATACCAGACCATAGCAAGTTAAAAACAGAAAAAAGAGCTTATATAATTAAATAAATAGGGCTAAGAGCGGCGGCAGGTTTAGCTACAAGCAAGTAGATGGATAATTAATTAATTAATAGTGAGAATTTAAAATGACTGAATTATCTTTTTATAACAGAAAGAGCCAGTTTAAATAATGAAGAAAGAGTATGCAGACAGTCCACAGGGATGAGTTGTCAATCACCGGACGTTTCATCACGTGTATAACGACGAAATTATTGTGTCACATATTCACACTTGCAGTCTGCTTTTTCCATACATACATAGATATGCTCCTCCTCCTTCCTCCTTCCTCCTTCCTCCTATCAATTATTACGACTTAATTAGTCAAACTCCCCCCAATTCATATGCCGCTGAGATGTGCTCCAACTTATCTACACGTTATAACCACCAACCTTCCTTCCTATTTCTGTAATTCCTATCCCAATCGTTGATCCTTCATTTTTATTTTTATAAATTAACTTATGTTATTACATTTTAATTTAAAGGCTTAAGAAAAAATCTAGATGGATGGAGGTGAAGAGGAGAACAAAAGGATCGTTGTTATGTAGCTAGCTCTCCATACTATAATTACCGTCAAATACAAAATCTGAAGAGATCAGAGGCTAAAGGGGGAAAACATTTCTCGTGTTGCCTATGTTATACATACATACATACATACATATTTCAATTTTAGAGGCTTAATAAGATGAAATTTGGAGGAGGCGGCGGCTGCGGCTGCTGCTGCTTCTTTAAACACAACACTGGAAGAGAAACTTAAGGGTTACAAGGTTGGAAGACCTACTAGAAGAGAGGAAACCAACTTCATTCTTCTTGGGCTAGCTAGCTAGCTAGCTAGGTTCACGCACAGGAACATTCTTTCCCCGTCACACTGTTGTATGTAACACTCCCTCCCTCCCTCCCTCCATCCACCGTCTCTTTTTAAAAAGAGATTTTTGTTCCTTTTTACTTGTCCTTTTATAAATTGCAAAGAAACATTAAATATTTAATTTTTTATACTATCCTTTATACTTAAATGCTAGTTTGTTTCAATAAAATATTAGAAAATTCTATACTCAATTTAGTCGGATTAATTACATTATTTCTTTATGTATGTGCATAACATTAAAATCTTTCCTTTTCCTTATTCTTGTCCAAACTACACAACTGAAGTCAACACAGATAAATACAGTGATCGAAGAGGGCAATTAACTTAAAAGTTCAGATAAACCCCACCCCTATATTTTGCTTCGGTGTTCCATCACTCCTTCCACATATATAGGTAAACTCATCTGTGCTCCAACAGATTTGATAGCCCACGCATTTTCCTTGGCTCTGACTTTCTTTGCATACAATGAGACAAATTTCATCAAGTTTAGCGGTGGGGATGAAAGTAAAAGCTGGTGTAATTGAATTTATCAATACCCCAGACACACATCCTATTGGCTATCAACTAACCAAGAAACCTACTTCTGGTTCAAGCTAGCTTCGATTAGTGAATAAAACCATCTCCCATTTATATAAGTGAGAGGAGATTGCATATTTTCATGGTTTAATTTAACCTAAAGACTTCTCTGAAGGAAAAGGAAAAGAAAGAGGTGGCTAACACAACTTATTCACCTTTACCAGAAAATCTGAGAAAACACAGAACAGCCGAATGAGGCAAGCAAAGCCTCCAAAGCAGTGTGAACAATAAAACATCTCCTATCCTGGTTTGGTGAAATGTAAAATGGATTCTCATTCAGTGTCGGGCCTCCAAAGCTTCCACCAAATATCTTGATTGGATTCAAACAAAATGGAAGTCATGCGGACCGACCCCTCAACAAAATGGATGTAGAAACCGTCCGCATAACTTACAAGTATATGATTGTGCTTACTGATTCAAAGTGTCTCCTGCATACCTCAACAAGGGTCAGTTTCTCCAGCACCACACCCCCTCCCCCGGGTCTATTTTATTGACTCCGGCAAGAAATTTGTTTCAAAATATGAAGCAGCAGCATAATATAACTGAACTATTATGAATCAAACATGAAGTTGGAAATATATAACTTCAAAGCAATAAAGTACCAGTAATCCAGAAACTATTTCATGTTACTCATGCTTTTGCAACCTAAGAATAAATATCAATTAGTTTTAACAATGAGAAATCATACTATCATTTTTCATGTTGAGATGCTGCTTGTTCCATAAAAGTCAGATGATCATCCACAATCATCTCAAATAAGAAATATTTTCAAGAAGTAATAAACAACAAAAAACATATCTTGTGTGCCTACACAATAATAGGAGAGAGAGAGAGAGAGAGAGAGAGATCTTTTACTAGAACAAACGTGCTCTGACCATATAAATTTCAGCTTAAATTGATCAGTTTCGATCTTATAACTGCCTACATAAAATTCAGTACCGGAAACACAAGGATCTGTTATCAGTTCATGGTTAAAGAAAACTGAGCTGCTGCAAATGAAGGAATTGCTGGTAGAACCCTTATGCAATAAAAGCATAATCTTATTTTAATAGGTGAAAGAAGCGCCAGAAGGGTGTGTGACCTTACGTACACACGATGACATGATGCATTCAAAGGGCATAGCAGTACGGGGACGCGGGTTTGCCCTGCATCAATTGGGTTGGGGCATGAAAAACACCTCACCACAAAGCTACAACCCTCCATGTACAGACCCTCAAACCAAAACAAGAAGATGCAGTGACTGTTTGCGAAACAATCCTCTACTTTTTCATTTCAAAATAATTACACATTCTATGGAAAATGATATATTTAAAAAAAACAAATATATATAGAGTCAATTATTTACATTTGTATATCGTCCTTCTTAATACGATTAATTCCATGTAATTGGTAATCCCCATTCAGCACAATTGGTTTTTTCAGATGTGTATGGGCCTCAAAAAATTTAGACAACTGACAGGTCAAGCACCTTCAAGGCCTCCACAATTGATGCATATCATTTAAATATTGTAGACAAGTATGTTTAAAAAAGTATTCAATCAAGCATGCGTCTGGGAACTTAATTACTTATGAATAATCTCTGACGTACATGCAATAGTCTCAAGTATGAGGGTCATGGTTGATGCAATTTTCTGGATAATCTAATGTGCTCATAAATCATATCTGGTTATATTTGGGTTTAGGCGGATACCAACCTGGCAATTCTGGAATTATATGTGATCATCAACAATTGAGAACACAAATACATGATCATGGTAAAGCTTTGACTTTCTGTGATCTTCAGGAGTTCTAAATATCTGGAAAGAAAAAGAAAGAAAGAAAAAGGAAACAATTAAAAATTCAGTTTTGAGATAATATTTTTGTAGGATAACAAAAAAATTATTAAGAGTAAGAAATTCCATCCGTTTAGCGATTGAAGAGAGCACATTACTCCAAATCCCGAAAATCAGACTATTTATTCACCACATTTTTTTCTATAAATTACATTTGCAGCCAAAACTATAACATCGATGATAGTTCATTTGCCAAAATTTTCATTTGATACATACAGTAATAATATCCATTTTTACAAGAAACAAAACTTCAAAGATGAAGAAATTAACTTAAGAATTTGCACAGAGTTATGAACTATATTACAAAGTAGATTACAATATTGCATAACTTGAAAATAAATTAGTGCCTTGCATTGGTTAAAATACATATTGCAAGGATTAACCACCCAGCTCTTGTTTTAATCAGATCCATACTACCCTTCACTAATTTCTAAATAGAAGTAAGAGAATAAGGTTACCTTCAAAAGGCAAAAGAAAAAGCCTAATATGTTTATAATTTATTTTTTTAAAAAAAGAGAGACAACACAATGATCCTGCTACCAAGGGATAAAGATTTAAATACCTGCATGATCATCTCTTTTAAGAGTTTCCAGCGGGGGTCTATCAAAATTAGTTGAAAATGTCAAACGAGGGCGTGACCCATTCAAATGATTTCCAGTAAGTTCTGTATGCACTAAAAGAATATATGCAATTATAATCATAAGATCATATCTATTGAAACAAAAAGAAATTAATATAAGCATCTAATTACAGGTCCTAAAAAGATCTGTACAAAATAACTGTTAAAGAAATACAAAACAATCTAAAGCAGTTGAAAAATCTCATTTCCACATGTTATCTGCTATTAAACAAAATGTCACCTGCGTTAACTAAAAACTTCAATTATGGACAATTGGGACAAAGGTCTTTGTGTTTATGGCAATGAAAATGGAAAACAAAACATATATATCAGTAAAACCAAAGAAAAGAAGTAGAAGCTCCGCTTTGTTTCAAGAAGATTTCAAGCACCATGTCTTGATCACCAACACCAAATATCAATATAAGCATGGTTACGACAATTCGGGGATGACTTATTTATAAGTCATTTTAAGTGTTGACTTATAAGTAAAAGTATTTGGCATCATTTTGACTTATAAGTCAGAAAAGTTAAAATAAAATATGAATGTGTTTGGTTAAAAGGACTTATAACTTAAAGTAAGATTTAAATACTACTAAAATAAGAGCAAAAGAGTCTTTACAATTGGTAAAACTTATTTATTTTAAAATGACTTATAAGTCATTTTTTGAAAAGTAAGAAATTGTTACTTCTCAAAAACTACTTACAAGTCAAATTATTAGATAAAAAATAAGTAACGTCCAAACACTTAAACAGTAGAAACCAACTGATAAAATGTGGCAAGAGGGACACCACATTCAACATCAAATGTCAATACCTAGAAGTGGCAAAATGCACTAAAATGAACCAAGGAACAAAACATTAAAAATAATAGGGAATTGATATTTTCACAAGTTAATTTGATATTTTCACAAGATCAAATGAGACTCACTTATAAAAATATCAAATTAACTTGTGAAAATATTAATTTCCATATGGAATTGATATTTCCACAAAGCTAATTTGATATTTCTATGAGATTAAATGGGATCCACTTGTGAAAATGTCAAATTAGCTTGTGTAAATATCAATTCCCAAATAATAATAGGAACAAAAAAATTATTTTGGGACTTCCATTGCTAAGAATCAGATAAAAAAAATTGATGCAACCTATAATTAATGTGGCGCATACAAGTGACCAAAACCTTTTCTTTACTTCTAACCCTGCAATAGATTCACTTTCTCTCTTGTCAGTCTTGTCTTTCCAACCCAGAAGTGTTCGTTTAGGTCTCTCAGTAACAATTTCATCTTTCTTCACATCGAGTACAGTCTCACTGTGCTTTCGGTTCTTCCACATACTAATTTCAGAAACTAAAACAAAAAGAAACATATTTTGTAAGAACTACCAATCCAATTCAAGATAGGAAATAGCCCTTGGAAGCAAAATTTATAGCCGATTAGTAATCTTATATGAAGGGTTCAGCTAGTACTAGAGTTCAATAACTTAACAACAATATACAATACTAGACACATTATAAGCTCCAGAATCCATTCACAACCTTGTGAATATTTAAGTTCAGGTGTCTCTATGAATGTATGTATGTATATATATATTTGTATAAAGAGTTAGGGTTTGAGGTTGGAGAGAGAAAGTGAAGACGAGAAACATGTTTATGGTTTACCTGAGCAGGAACTAGAATGGCTGAGCGAGTAAACCTCAACGTCAACGGTGGTGCTATTTTGCTCGTATTTTGGATATTTCATATACCGAGGCATGTTCGGGAATGAATTTTTTTTTATTTATTTAAAATTAAAATTTTAATAAATTTATAAATTAAAATTTTAGTAGATTTATAAATAAAAGTGTTCGGTATGATTTTTATTTATAAGTCGGGAATTATAAATAATAATTGTGGATGTGTTCAGTTAATAGTAACTTATAAGTTAAAATAAAATATAAAAATTACTAAAATATTCAAATATCCTTTCAATAAAAAAATATTAAAAAAATAAAAGAGACTATTTTTGTCATTTCATAACACTAACTTAAAAAAAAGGATTTATAAATTATCATTTTTCAAATAATTTTTTTGACTTAACCACTTATAAGTTGAGTTGATCAACTTATAAATATTTCTCAAACAGATGCTAAAGGCCCATGGGCCCATTATAAAACGAACTCGTCGTCTCGTTGGCCTTCTTCGTTTCAAGCTTTACTTTAGGTCCTGTTCGAGTAACACACAAGAATGAATTACATAATTAGAATCTCACGACCACTTAATTTCGCTAGATTGTCACCTTTAAAAATGGGAAAATTTTCAAAATTGTCCCTGATGCATTGGGTCGGGAGCCCACTTAGTCTTTGATTTTTATTTTCTTTTAAAAGTGACTCTTATGTTTAAATATTTGGCCAAAATTTGTCCCATGCCATTACAGAAATGACAGACGACTGATAAACATGCTGATATGTCATTTTACTAGGAATAACTCGTGCATGAAGGCACGATATAATTAATATAATAATTGAATACTATATATAATATTTTTAGATTAAAAAATTTAAAACTGTTATGAATTCTCAGTTCTATAATAGAACTGAGAGTTCAACCATTAATACAAAAAGATTGATACTCAATCCAATCATAATTTCTTTTTAAGACAAACATTAGTGTGATACTCATTTCCAACTTAAAATTAGTTATTGGCATGTTTGAACAGTTAATTGATTGACGATAACGGGCTCAAATTTATGTAATATAGTGTTTTCGGGTATCCCACACATATTTTTTTTATTGACAAAACGGAATGAGAAGTTTGGCAACATTTATTTGCCTCCAGTATCTCTAACCATCGATCAATATGATCTATTAACAGTATTTCATGTGAAAAAATGATAGTACTACAAGCGATTTGGTATGATCTAATGAGGGGAAAAAAGTGTCAAAATTCAAAAAAAATATTTTTGCATATACCAAAAAGTATAAAATGAGTTATCTAAATCTAAACAAAAAAGTATTGTCATAACACCAACTAAATCACATCATCATAACATTTTTTTTCTTGAAATTGGACAAAAGATTATCATACCATGAGTCAGAACCTACTACAATAGTTGCTCTCGGTATAACCCACAAAAACACCAAAGAGATGACACGTAGTTGCCCGTTCTTGAAGGCACGACGAAGATTAAAATTTCAAAAATACTTTATTACCTAAAGACTCTTTGCAACTTAAAAATCAATTAGAATGAATCTAAATTGTCCATGTGATTTCCCATCCAAATCAATTTGCATGTGGGAAACATAACGACCACAATACCCAAAAAACAGAAAAATAACGTCAATACTAAAATGGTGACCCATGTTGTTTACATGCAATTTTTATTTATTTATTTATTATAATAATAATAATTAAAATAATAATAATGATATTAATAACAATAATAATAATTATTATTATTATTATTATTATTGTTGTTGTTGTTGTTGTTACTATTATTATTATTATTATTATTATTATTACTACTACTATTATTATACTTATTATTGTTGTTATTATTTTTATTACTGTATTATTATTATTATTATTATTATTATTATTATTATTATTATTATTATTATTATTATTACTACTACTACTACTACTATTATTATTATTACTATTATTATTATTATTAGTAGTAGTAGTAGTATTACAATTATTATTATTATTATTATTATTATTATTATTATTACTATTACTATTACTATTTTATTATAATAATTATTATTATTATTATGATGATTATTATTATTATTATTATTATTACTAATATTATAATTATTAATGTTATTATTATTATTATTATTACTACTATTACTATTACTATTTTTTATTTTTATTTTTATTATTATTACAATTATTGTAATTATTATTGTTATTATTATTATTATTATTATTATTATAATTATTATTGTTATTATTATTATTATTATATTAATTATGATGATTATTATTATTATTTGTATTATTATTATTATTATTATTATTATTATTATTATTATAGTGTAGTGTTGAATTTGATTTAGGAAGAAAATGTGAGTGAATAGATTTTTGAAAAAAAGATGTTGAATTTGGGGGGAAAATGAGTGATAAATTAGTGACCGTTGGATGTTGAAATATTCAATAATTTTAGACTGTTGGATGTTGAAGTTTAAATTAATTTGAGACCGTTGGATGTTAAAATCTTGGGATTTGAGCCGCTTTTTTTTATTATATAAATTTGACATCCTAAATGTAAATTATATAACTTTTTAGATTTATTTTTGCTAACATAATACATCATAAATTAAAATAAATATTTTAAAATAATTTTTTTTAAATTTATTCATATTTTTTATCCGTTAAACTTACTCGTATTAAAAATAAATTAGTGTAGTCTTTTTTTGAATTAAAGAAATAAAATAAAGTGAAATTAAATTTATTTGTCTTTGATACGAATAAGTTTAGCGGATAAAAAACGTGGATAAATATACGACGATTCTTTTAAATATTGTTTTATTAGAGGAGAGAGAGGGGACAAATGAATGAACCCACGTGAACACGGAACCTGCCACCGATTATCTTTCCGGCGAGTCCAGAAATTCCAACTAAAAATCCCATGAGTTCCGGCGGCAACCATGCCCTCCCATTAGAGCATCTCCAGCAGATGGACTATCTGCTGGACTATATTTAGTCCATGTGACATCAACAGATGTCCTTTAGTCTTCTATCATTCCAGCAGATGGACTATCCTATGGACTATCCCGCGGACTATAATATAAAAAGATTAAAATAATTAATAAATTTAAAAACTCCAACGGCTATATTTTATCACTAATAATTATCGAGATAATTATATTTATATTTTTTTAATAATAATAGTAAATTTAAGTTAAATAAATAATCTTTATGATAATTTATTTTATTCTTAAATTATATTATCTAATACTTTTTTTGAATTATAAAACTACATTAGTAATTAATATTTTCTTATAAAATTATGATATTAATTATAATTTTTGAAAAAAAGTGATAAATTAATAGTATTAGATAAGATAATCTTATTTTAATTATTTTTTTAATAAAATTATGATATTAATTTTAATTTTTAATTTTAAAATAATAAAATTAACTTAATATAAAAAAGTAAAAATCAAATAAGAAAAAAGCACAAATTAAATTATCATTTTAATTAATTATTATGGAATAGATAGATATATAGATTAGGGCTTGCTTGAGTACTGCGCATAATTTTTTATTTTCTTCGGTTGCAGCCTAGCCTTCGTCTTCTTCTTTCCAGCCTCCGCCCCTTCATCTTCTTCCTCTCTCAGTCATCCCCGACCCCAAAAGCTTCATCACCTCCTCCTTCTTCTTCTTCACCGTCCCATTCTCTGCATCTTCATCTCCCATTTAAATATATTAAAAATTATAGTCCACCAAATTCAAGTTCCTAGATATAGTCTTTTTGGTTTGCCGGAAAAATCAATAGACTAAATTTAGTCTGTCTGCTGGAGCGAAATCTGCATCCTAGACTATATTTAGTCTAGGATTTTTGCCCCTCCGGCCTGCTGGAGATGGCCTTACCCCAAATTACCCCTCTCCGAACCTCCCTATCTCATCCCCAACCACACTTTCCGCAGCTTCATTTCCAGTTACACCCTCGTCTCCTTGCCAATACCACAACCCAACCTAGACCCCCAAGCTCAAATCTCAACCTTAACCTCTCGATCTTCTTCCCTGGAAATGACTTTCATATCAATGCCAAATTGTGAGTGCAAAAATTTGCCATAATTTAGTTGCTTTGGGAATGAAATCAAAACTGGCAGTGAGCAGAATTCTTTTAAATTGCCAATTGCCCTAAAAGAGCAGTATTGCCCTAAAAGAAACTCTAATTCATCCAATTGCCCTACCCTTCTTCTTTCGCTTGCTAACAATTAATTTGGGAATACCCACCAAGTGTTTGTGTTTTTCTTTTTAAGGTTGTGAGGGAAACATGGATATCCAACGGGAAGCGCATAAAAGACTGCAGACTCAATACTGGGGCTATGGGAACGGCTTTCTTGCTTTTCAAAGCTTACCAGGTTACTATCAACCGGAATGATCTCTGTCTTTGCTCTGACATTGGTAAGTCTTGTGATTCTACTTCAACTGCTTCTGGGTAACCTCACTCCCTACCTCTGTGTGTGTGTGTGTGAAATTGGTTATTGATGACCAGTTTGGGGGAATTGCTAGAATTATTTACTAGTGTGCTGTGTGCAACCTTTTGTGGGATTGGCTTGAGTTTTATCCAAGGGCATTGTTGGTTGTTCTCCTTATTATTTAAGATAACAATGAAGTCTAATCAGCCTTTTTATTCATGGGTTTGCAGGCGCGTGTCATTTTTATGTGGGCAGACTGGAGTATGTGCTCTTGGTGCTGTTGTGGCAATGCACAGTGGTGATGAACAGCTCTGTGCTTGCTATTTAACTCGATTTAAAGAGGTAAAAAATTTATCTTGTTTACATATCTGTGGTGTCAATTTTTATCTGTTGCAGATTGCGATTCCGAAAGATCTTCCAAATGAATTGATGTATGGGGGAGATCAGGATACTTATGGGCATGCTCATTTTTAAATAAGAATATTGGTAAAGAGACAATATCTTCTACTAAAATGGTAAGGCCTTCTAAACATGTATTTCATTTTGGTTTTCTTACTTCTGAATAAGATCGTCTTATGATGGGTTCTCTGTTTTGGGCAAGAGCAGTTGTGGATGATGTTGTAAAATCTGGTAGACAATTGGCAAAGGAAAGATGTCCATTGATGTACGAATGGCATGGGAAAAGATATTGGGGAGCTGCCCATAGACTAGCTGAAATTATGCATTTATTGATGGATATGGACCTGAATGCAGACCAGCTGGGGGATGTCAAAGGTACACGACGTTATATTATCAAGAACTGCTTTCCTAGTGGGAATTATCCTTCAAGTGAAAGAAGCGAAGCAGATCATCTTGTTCATTGGTGCCATGGAGCTCCAGGAGTTGCTCTTACTCTTGCCAAGCAGCCAAGGTGGTAAAGTTTGTGAGGGTTTTTATTTTCATCATGACTTAGTATGACAGAAGAAACCAATACAATTAGGGAAATGGTAACTATGTATTGGTTCAGTAACAGCTGTTGGATTTGCATTCTACCATGGATAGAGTTCAATACTAATACGGCAGTACTCATCATGGTGCGGTGACTAGGGCTGGATTTGCATTCTACCATGAAAAGGGATAAACACTTAACATTGCAATAGCCATTGGGATACGACATTACATACTTCATAGTCGTAGCCAGCATATAGTTTCATAATGCAAACTCAAACAAAAATCATGTCCTGCACCTGTATATTGTTAAATTTCACTACTGTTTTTGCTCATGATTACTTCAAATTCTTTTCAGGTCTTCGGTGGTTAGGAGTTCCAGGAAGCAGCTGCGGATGCATGGAACCGGGGTCTTCTTAAACGAATCGGGATTTGTCACGGAATCAGTGGGAATGCCTATGTGTTCCTTTCACTTTACTAATTGACAGGTAATGTGGAGTATTTGTACAAAGCCAAGGAATTTGCTTGCTTTCTGCTTGACAGGGCTCAAATTCTGATATCAGAGAGGATAATGCATGGGGGTGATCGCCCCTATTCATTGTTTGAAGGAATTGGGGGAATGGCTTATCTCTTCCTGGATATGACTGAACCATCCAATGCTAGGTTCCCTGCATATGAACTTTAACCCTCTTATGTAGATGAAATGTATCTTGTAGTCTTGTATTGTCTTTCTTATGAGCACTTAGCTTTCATGTATATGTTAAATAAAAAGCTTTGAATTTGTCTCCAAGTTTTGGTTTTTGTTATCATTTGAGTTGGTAGATATTGCCCGAGTTGCAATTTATTGCAGAGTCAAATCATAAAATTGATATACATGGGTACTGAATATTATGTGCAAATGCCACAATCTCCATTTTTTATTTCTGCACCTAGAGAAGACTGCTTCTTGCCAATGTTGGCAAAATACTCCGCTAAGTTGATGAAGGTTTACATACATCTTCCCAAGTGATGGGATCTTTAATGAAAAATCTTAAATTGAGGTAACCATTTTCATCATCTGATTTACCATTTATTTTCTCTGTTTGACACAATGCTGGGGTTGTATCTCCATCAAAATTGAATTCAATGACTATTAAAATATCTTTATTTGCTTGATTTTACTAAAGATGCATCATTCTGTAATTTCTAAAAACTGAAGTCTTTAACAAAGCTTATTTTGGGTCATTCATAGTGTCTTTCAATTTCACTGTGCTTAAACAACCAGAGTTCCTTTTTTTTTTTTTTCAGAAACAACCAGAGTTCATTGTATTTTGGGAATTTGGATGAGTGTTTTTATTATCAACTCTAATTCAAAGTACACTAATTTTACAAGAGAAAAATGCTTACACCAACCCAGTATCTGAATCCAAACTGTGCACTCACAAAAGGACCCAGATTTCCTATCTCACGGTACAGATGGAGCCGCCAGAAAGAATCTCAAGGATCCTATCTAGGCCAAACCAACAAGTTTCTCACTGACTTCCCATACCTTCCGTGCCTTCTCCACATCACTAGCTTCTTCAGACAGCTGGTTTTCAAACGAAGCTGCGTCCTTGTTCCAGCTCCAGTAGACTCCCGACTTTGTCAAGCTTGGTTCACTCACAACCTAAATTGAAAACCAACTCAAAGTTTATGCTCGACAACAATAAATGTGATCCGACCACTGTGCAAGTATATTTGTTTATTAATTTACTTTGTCATAGTAATATCTAATTTTTACCTGTGCAAGTCGCTTCCCAGATTCTGCTTCAGACACGTAGCCCCTGGTGATGTACTTCTGGAATGGAGGGAAAAGGGTCCTGAACAAGGGGATGTGCTCCCTAAACAA
This sequence comes from Hedera helix, assembly GCA_947179155.2. Taxonomy (NCBI): domain Eukaryota; kingdom Viridiplantae; phylum Streptophyta; class Magnoliopsida; order Apiales; family Araliaceae; genus Hedera; species Hedera helix. The sequence goes on from OX359266.1 coordinate 60,531,713, forward strand.
ACCTGTTGTGGCAATGCAACCTGGGTACAAGGAAGCAAATGTGATCCCTGTATCCTCGTGGTAACGTCGGTGGAACTCTTGCATGGTGAGCATGTTACAGACCTTGCTGTCCTTGTAAGCCTTGGCGCCATCAAATTCTCCACCATCAATCATGGCTGAGCCGTTGAGCCCATTCAGCCCCCTTGCAAGACCCCTCATGTCTCCGAGGTTGGCCTTTGGAGGTACATTCCCAGCCAAGGTGTTTGTGTTGCCTGAGATATAATTATTGATCAATAGCAAATTAACATTTAGCACTACTGATACAAACATATTTGCAATAATCAGGTAAATAATGTAAGCTCCTGTTGCCTGCGAAAGCAGTTACTGCTAGTACCTGTGATGGAACCAACGATAATAAGTCGCTTTGACGGGTAATCAGACTTGTTCAAGTCATCAATCAGCAACCTTGAAAGGAGGAAGTGTCCCAAATGGTTAGTCCCAACACTGAGTTCAAACCCTTCTGCTGTATATGTAGGCTCCTTGGCAGTTGGGAAGTACACAGCTGCATTGCAAACAAGCACATCAAGTGACCGGCCTGATTGCCTGAAGTTATCCACAAACTGCCTGACACTGTCAAGCGAGGCAAGGTCCAAATGCATGATGGTGTAATTCTCCTTGGAAATGCCAGCCGACTTTGCGGCTCTTTCTGCCTTGAGGAAGTCCCTGCAGGCCATAATTACATGCCACTTGCCTGTTTCGGCCAAAGACTTGGCCGTGGCCAAGCCCAACCCAGAGGAGGCTCCGGTGATGATCACACTTCCCTTTCTCAAGGTTTTCTTTCCGTCAGTTGCGGCCCGGTTGATTGACGGGGTCGTAACTGCCGTCTCGGCCCTTACAGCTCCAGCGTTGGATCTTTGGTTGCAATCCCTCTGCAGCAAACCCAATGTCGGTGTATAAGTTCAACATAGTTGTTGAACCTTTTGCTTTAATCACATTTTCTCATTCTACAACATTAGTTGAACTAAAACTTAGAATGCATCTGCATTTCACACCTGTTATTTTCTCTTGAATACTAGTAAATTTTTTAGAGCATATGTATACCCACCCACGTATAGATAATTGACACTTCAGTACAATCCATGCTAAAAACTCTTGAATTTTGATATTTACCAAGTAATCTCGAGGAAATAAACAATTAAGGTGATTTTAGTGAGTACCTTGGTCCTCAAAGAGGAATAGCTGAAGTCAATTTTGAGATTGCCAGAGAATGAAACTCCGAATAGACTGGTGTCCTTCAAAGATGCAATGGTCTTGACCTGCAAATTTACGAATAATAATAAGTAGAAGTATATTTTGGTATGGTGGGTAAGAATAGAAGCCCGTTAAACAGAAGAAGAGAAGACGAACCTCTTTGTTGATGGAGAAAGCGGAGGGAAGGAGAGAAGCAGCCTGGAGAGCCATTTGTGATGTTGTGTGTATTAAAATCTTGATATTTGCACAAGATACTGTACTTTTTAATTCAGATCGGAGTGATGTTTTTGGGTATATGGGAGTGCCGGGCCTGCGGGCTAATTTGGGACAAAATACTATGTCCTTTTGGATAGAAAAGGGCAGTGTGGATAAGATAATTATTTTGCAGATTAATCTTCCTCTTGAATACCAAGCGACCAATCAGGTTTCATGAATTGGATTTCCATAATGATAGGAATACTTGCCCCCCCCCCCCTTTTTTTTTTATAAAAAAGAAAGAAATAATCTGAAAGTAAAGAATGGATAGATATTGTGGCGCAGCCCCCGAAATGGAGGGGTCCTCCAATCCTATGAAGGACTTTGTTAGTTGAAATGACATTAAGGATATCTATATGGTTGTCATGGACTAGGCACATAACGGGGCTCTGGCTGTGCCTCTTTATTTCTTCTATTTGTTTCACAATATTTTAGCGTAATACGTTATAGTTGGTATGTCACGGCAACAAGATATTGCGGCAACCATTAAAAGAAAAAGGGACAGGTTTACTAGGAGGACAAATGAAATAATTTCACAATAGAAATCTCTCCATATAAGCATTTTGATTTTAACCAAAGATAACGACCGTTCTTTGGGTATGGGTATGTGTAGGCATGAGGGACACTGCAGTTTGTAAGGTATGGGTTGGGCTTTATTTATGGAAGAACTACACCTAGATGTAGTCGGCCCAACCTAAGCTTTGATACCGTGGTCTTGTCATGTGCTCCATTAATAAAAGTTCACTCACTCTTATCCCATGACCATGACAATAACCACCGGATGTGTACAGGACGGCGAATGACCTTGATTCCTAACTACCTAGAGGATCTTTTCATTTCCATCCTCAAAAACGTACTGAGAAACCATTAACCGTAAGATAAAAGAGCTTTTGTTGATACAGATAAACCAAACATTTAAAAGAATTCCTTTAACATATTTTCGAATTGTTCAACCCTGGATCGATGATACTTGTGCTAAACACGCCTTCCAATTTTATATGCATTTTGATTCTACTGGTCCGATATATGTTTTGCCTGCGTGACATTATTTTGACTTGCATGTGTAGTAAAATATATTTCTATTTTATTTTAAACTCGGTATAAAATAACACTTGGCCATTAATTTGATTAAGTCTGTTATTTTGTTGTGATAATCTTGTTCATATCAGTTCAGTTCAATTTATTAAGTTATTTATTTCAATTTATTCTTTTTGAACTCTATATTTGTACTTGACATTTAACTTATGCTGTATTTTTCTTTCCGACAAATAATCAAGAGGATCAATGACAAGTGTAATAAGAGTTTCTTTTTAAGCTATGATATTATGATTTGGAGTTATTTGATTATTTAAAATTGTGACAAATATTTTTAATTATAATTTTGAGCCGATTTGACATTTATTATAATTTGATTTGTGACTGTTATTAGAGTCATTCTTTTTTGTGGTATAAATTTATTTATTTATTTTATAAATTTTGTTTTGTTTTATGCATAATCTCTCTTTTTATTTTAAAAATGAGGTGTCACACTAGATCTGATAGTTATGGTCAATTAGCTAGCATGGTTGTGTAACAGATTGGCATTCGTAATTATCAATTTAATTTGTCTATCTCAGAAGTGTTATGAAACAGAAAATGCATGATGCTTATGTTAGAGTTTATGCCTTAGAGGCTAATTATTTGATGTAATTGCTTAACATTTTTGATATTATATTTGATTGAATAAATGGATTATTTTATTATGATTTCATTTACTGCATTATATAAATGTTAACATAATAAAATCCCTTAGAATAATGATACGAATTATATAGCTTTAAGTATGTGACTTGAACATGAGATTATATAATTATAATTAGTATCATTGCTCTTAAATGTCCCTAGTCGAGTATCATTGTTAATGGGACAACAATGATGCATTGAGACTAGTATGTGGATTGACTGATGGCCAAATCTCATTGGTCATAAATATATGAGATATTTAAGTCAATGCATAAGTACATGTTAGAGAATAATGTACTGAACTGACCCACCATAAGAATTCTACATGGAGCATTATGCAAAGTGTCATAAGAAATTCTTATAGTGACAATGATGTAATGATCCTCCAACCTGAAGTCACTATATTATTACACGAGAATTTGTGTACTTTGATATCATCAAATGTCACCTTTAATAGGGTGGACAATAAAGGTGATTATTGGGTACATCATAAATCGTGTGAGGAATATGAGTGATCTAGATGGAATTTAACCCTCCTATATATTAGGGGTGATATCCATAGGCCTCTTGATTGAGTAGGACTATGAAATGCATGACCATGCTCAAATATTGATTTGTTTCATATAGTCTACTCATTGATCAAGAAAACTCAGATTAAATTATGAAGAGTATGACACATTCCATGCCTCGAGTTTAATCTAGGATATAAGGTTAAAAGGATTAAATTACATTGAAATATTGGTCACGAAAAGGTTGTATCGAATCATCGATCTTATTATTATTTGGGTAGCAGTGATGCATTACTAGATGCCGCTCACTGTTTATAATTTTATAATATGATTTTAAAATTATTGCCAACATAATAATAACCTATAGGGTCACACACATAGAACGTATTTAAAAAAGGAATTAATTTAAATTGTAAGTATTTAAATATGTCAATATGATTGATAGTATTTAAAATTACGATTTTAAATTAATAGGATAATTTATATATATGTATATTAATTAAGTTAGACTTAATTAAGATATAATATATATAAATTCGGATTTTATTTTTCTAATTAAATTAGGTTTTGGTTAATTCCTATTAACTACTATATATATGATATATCAGTAGTCTAAAAGTTACGTAAGGAAAAACTAAAACCCTAGCCGCTTTCAGAAAAAGGCTAGAGAGAAAAATAGGTTAGAAATCCTGATCTTGGTGGCTAGTACCGCATATTCCTTTTTGCTGCAGATCGTGGGACGATTCGCGGAGCGTTCGTGTGGATACCGTAGAGACGCAGTCGCTGGATTGTGTTAAAGATTCGAAGCCGTTCCAGAATTCCATCGTCTCCTGTCCATCTCGAATAATCGGTAAATAATCTAAACCTCTGATTAATCTGGTTTCGCATGGATCTTGGCTTAGGGTTTCGGAAAATTTTTAAATTCCTCTGCTTTCTCTGTGTCGAAACCCTAACAGCTTAAAGATATATAATCATAATGATAATATATTAATGATGATATCTGATTTAATTCTGATATCTTGAATAAATTTACACACATAATATTAAAATATAATATATAATATAAAATATTATATTATATTTTATTTTATTATTAAAAAATAGGACCTGACACAAAAATTCATATCAGACTTTATTTTTTAATAATAAAATATAATATAATATTTTATATTATGTTCTAATATTATGCGTTATTTGGTCCGATATCCTTTACATTGTCAAATGATGATGCCACGTTGGACAATACTACTATATACTCCGTCACTTACGAGATTAATGAATGAATAGATTGTACCCTTAATTTTAGGGATCGACGAATGACACTAATATATAATACAATAACCCCTTCATTTAGTTGTATTTGAATTTTTGAATTTTTTTGTTGTCATAGATTAGGAAATTCCAAAAAAAGAAAATTGACATTTTTATGAGTGTTAAGACTTGCCTAGTAATTAGCATGAACTCGCGCATATTAGACAAGTTCCATAAATACTACTAGTATTTAAGACTAAAATTTGTGTTGACAAAAAATGTTGTAATACAATAGAGACTATAGACTTGAGACTAAATTAAAAAATTTACTTGACAAAAAATGTTGAAACGTGAGCGTCTCTTCAGCAAATCTAAATTCATATAAACCCATGTACATATCATAAATAATTAGTTCATTTATTTAATATGTAAAATATTAAATAATTAAGTACATCATTCGCTAGCTTTATTAATAACAAGAGATAAATTGAACAACAAATTTGTGATCTGCAAGCTAATTGAAGTGTATACAGAATGAATACAGCATTGCTGAAATTAAAGAATGAATAACAATCAATATTACGTTAGTTATGTGGAAAAACTGTGAAGATAGTTGGGTGAGGTGCGTAGTTTAGGCAGCATGCACGTATCTATATATATATATATGTCAAAAAGGAGGCGAATACTTTGACACTGCATCGTACCGCTCTCTATATATCCTCAATCTCTATCAAGCTCTGCACCACAATATTGGTAGCATTTGTCACCACATCCGACCAGTTCCTATATAAATAAAACATAATAATTAGTCAGTATAAATTTTTTACTCATGATATATATATATATATATATGGAGTTCTGTATATATGTAGATAATAATTATCCTCATTAATTAATTAATACCCTTTGGAGGAGTCAAAGGCAAGCCCTACGGTGTACTTGGCCTCTTCAAGTGCAGAGTTGAACCTCCGCAGTTCTGATTGAGAGCAACTTCCGTCGTCGACGACACGGAGATCCGAGGGCTTTACGTCACAAAAGATAGGAACAACCTTCTTCTTGGACTCCATGAAGAGAGCCAGTTCATGAAGGCAAAAGTATGACTTGCAATAAGTAGGTGAAAAGACCAAAACACCAACCTTACACCCCATAATCCCACAATTAATCTTCTCAAACAACTTATCTCCTGGCTTCATATTCTTGTTATCCAAGAAAGGACGAATCCCTAACCGCACAAGATGATCGTATAGCAATGAGGCCACGGACCTCTTGGTGTCTACACCTCTATGGTTAATGAACACGTCGCAACCTCCTCCAACATTAGCAGCTTGGCTCGACCTGGGTGCAGATGGATTCACAAACCGATTAGCCATTTGGGCTCGCATTTTTTGGCTAAGAATCTGTCTTTGTACCATTTTCATTGCTGGTGATTGATGCATGCCTTCTTTTTTTCTTTGCTTGTTGCACAATCAACCGTTAGTTTTTAATTTTGATCACAAATTAAGTTGAAGGTGTATTGAGTTGGTGTTGATGTAGATTATGTATATATATATATAGCCTATAGCCTATAGGTAATTCTCAAATTAGTAGTAGCAGCAAGTAGATATTAATGAAAGAGATTCTTATTCGTGAATTTAGAAAGTTGATTAATTGAGTTTATATACTGTGTGTATAGGTATAAAGATATGTTTTACGTTTTACGTTGATTTTGAAATAGGCAAAGATTCCAAAGAATAATTCCATATTTGAGCAATAACCGTGATGTTTGAATGTTTTGAAAATCTATCAACCTTTCAAGACGTCTGTTGACTTTCTATTTCTAATACGGCCCCGACAGTATATTTTACTCTCTTCAAATTTCTCAACTTTATAGTACTATACAATTCTGTTAGTATGTTTCAGTGGTATTAGGGGTCAGGTGGTCTTAAAATTACCATTTTAGACTAAATATTTTAAGATAAACATTCCCCCCCGCGCCCGCTTATTCTACTTATCCCTCTAAACAAATGTTTTTATTTTTTTAAATGGCAAAATAATATTTTACGGCTATATTTATTTGTAAGGATTATAATTCGGGACATGGATTATAATTTCAAGGCTACTGGTCACATGTTTGTTTAGTATTAGATTATTTATGCGATAACTTAAAATAATCACATGTTATGTTTGTTTTGTCCAAAATTATATAAAGGATCGGATGGGATAAAAATTTATCATTTGAATTATTATACCCTTACCAATAATAGCAAAAAGATTGAATTTTCAATAATATAAGTATAAATAGATATAATAGAGATATCGATCTTTTTTAAAAAAAGTTAAAGTTAATTTTGTCCACAAATTTTTAATCTCAAATGCTAGAGATTATAATACTCGGATATGATATATATTAAATTGTCCATCATTCCCATTCCCATTTCAAGTCCTTTTATTATTCATAGACTAATAATTTTAAGTCTAATTTTAAAAATAAAAACTAACTTAAGATTAATAATTCAATCTTAAGTATTACCTTACCCATAAAACATGGCGGGCATGAATTGTACCTCAGTGTACATACTATGATGGTTTAAACGTAGTCCTTACGTACTGCCCCCAGGAAAAAAAAATGTAGTCCTTAGTCCTTACAAATAAAAGCATATATATACTTGGTCTTAATTAGTTTCATATATATTCAATTACAAGAGAGAGAAAAAATCAATCCATTATTTAATCAATGCCATTCTATTACTATGACTAGACTTTTCAACTCCAAAATTTTGATTTCTTTAGATATTCTCATGGGCTGCTCATATATTTTTAATTATATCAAATCAGTTTTAGTTCATTTCACTTGAAAACAATTTCTTTTGCACGTTACAGGTACTAATTAGAAACATTAATGCTATGTTTGGTAATTAAATATGAGTTTTGTGTGAAATTGGATTTGAAAGTATATTTGCAATTTCATGAAATTCAAATTTAGTTAAAATTTGGCGCTCAATTCTAATTTTAAGATTTGTAATTGATCAGTCGCCAAACATAACCTAAGTCGCATCAGTCATCGGCCCTTTTTCATGAATTAATAGTTTATTTGACCTCTGGACATGGAGAATTAAAGATCGTAAAACTAGATATATACTTCCATGTTAATTAATTGTAATATCTAGCTGTCTATTACATGATTTATATTGATGAAACTGATTTGCACTTCAGCTGTATATATTGTGTGAATTAAAACAGCATTAAGCATGCATGTAGTCTAGTCTAGTCTACCTAGTCTAGTAGTATGTGTATGTATATATATATATATACATATATATATATATATATATATATAGAGAGAGAGAGAGAGAGAGAGAGAGAGAGAGAGAGAGAGGGAGAGAGAGAGAGAGGGAGGGAGGGAGGGAGAACTGATCAGAGCATTTATCATGGAACTGGGTATGATTTGCTGCTACAGATGCATTTATAAGCCATGGGACATGCCTCAGCCGCCTGAGCAAGAGAGGAGCAACCAAAGTGCACCATTACCAGTCGACACGGTGAACATGAACCGCATGCATGCAAGCAATCAGGTATCCTTGAACCAGCTATTTCAAATGTAATCATTTTCCTCCTAGGCCTCCTCTCACGGGAATTAAATGCTTCAATTAATGTATGGCTAGGCCATGCAGTATGTTCCTCATCATCTGCACCTCAATTAAACGTACACCAAAGTTAACATATATAGTTATCTGTATTTTCTGAAACATCAATTTTTGAACGGAGGGTGCACGTAGCATTATTTTCTCTTTTTATATAAATTGATTAAGGCACATTACTTATCAAAAGTACATATATTGCGAAACTAACTACAGCTAATAATACATTAAATCCAAGTGTAAAATAAATTAAGAGAAACACAAAAAAGAAACGCGCGCTTGTGTGTGTGTATAGTATATAGCTAGCTTACTTGAATGAGAGTGGGGAGTCCGCTTAGCAAGCCCCGTAGCTAGGAGGAGAAGCAGAACGGACGCCACTTTTATACGACTATAATAGCACACAGATTTCATCACTTTTATGTGTGTGTATATATATATATATATGTCTATTTTCTTAATTTTTAAGTTTGCAAATTGTATTTGCATGTGTGCTCGAGAGAGTATGTAACTCCCAGTGGATGGGCCGGGTGTGTATATATATATATATATTGCACGGTAAAGGTAAATATTGAAGGGAGTCACAGGTAAAAAATGGGGAGAGATGATGAATATGAGATATGGTGGGTGAATAGAACGGATGAAGAAATGCTCTCACATGCTTTTCTCCTCTACATTCAATTAATTGCACTCACTTGCCGAGTTATAATTAAGTGCACTACTCCAGACTCCAGTCCAGTCCGGTCCGTTTTTATTACGTGAGCTTTTTACTGCTTTCCATCTCATGCAACTATATTCTGTCGACTTTACGGCTAGCCCATCTATATCTCATACATGGGCTAAGGTTGTGTTTGATAATTTTTTTTTTGTTAAGATCTAAATAATTTAGACATCTGAATAATATAGAGTATCTGAATAAAACTGTATCTGAATAAAGAAATGTTGTTTGATAATCAATTTTTTCAAAATGTCTAAATAACTATATTTTACCATTTTAACCCTATGAAAAGTTAAACAGTATAATAATAATAATAATAACAATAATAACATACTTTAATAATAATAATAATAATAGTAGTAATAGTAGTAGTAGTAGTAGTAGTAATAATAATAATAATAATAATAATAATAATAATAATAAAGTTTAATAGTAATAATAATAATAAATAAGGAATAAAAATATGCACAAGTTAGGAATGGAACCTCGGCGTATAGCATGGAAGGTAGAACTTTTATCACTACACCAACTTTATCAATAAGGGCATTTATGTAACAATGAACTAAGATGTTTATCTTAATACTATAGATATGGTTTCATGTCTTAACAAAATAGAGGCTTACAGAAACAATTAATTTTTTACCAAACAAAAATTTGGCTCTTAGCGAATCAGAAACAAAGTTTTCAGAGCCAATAAGAGGCAATCAAACACAGCCTAACTGGACTCAACTTGATAGCATGCATGATATCTTCCCCAAAATTGGGCTTCATTACCTGTTGCTTTTAAGAATAAGGCAGGATTATTATCTTGAGTAATTGTCAAATAAGTGATTTTGGATATTTAATTAGTAGTTACAACGATAGGAAAGGAGTGGTGATTTAGCGATGTACTGATTTCTTGTATTAACGAGTGCAAAGTAACACACTATAAATATATAAATAATACTTTTACTTTGATAAAAAAAATATCTTGCGCTGATTTTAAAATATTAATAATAATTTTATATTTTAAAATAAAAAAATTAAGTCTATAATTAATTAAGATAAATTAAAAAATTATTATTAGAATGGTGAATTAAGTATATTAGTAGTATAATTTAATTGAATTCAAATTTGAGATTCACCCAATTACACAAAAAGAGATTCTTACTATTATTATTATTGTACTAATATTTACTTCATTTTAAATTATAAAATTAATATTAATTTTTTAAAAATTAATTTAAGAGGTTTTTAAATTTTAAATTAATATAAATTCAATTAATTTATGTAAATACATTTATAAATACTTTGAAATATCAAAAAAATATTAATAATTATAAGATTTATTATTTTAAAATTTTAAATAAATTGTGTCAATTTTAAATTTATTTTTTTAAAATCAATAGTAATTTTATAATTTAAAACCAAAATGGTATTATTAACCTAAGAAATATAAGTGACAGCTGGCAGGCGAGCGGACGCTTACGATCTGCGCATCTCTAGAAATCAGATCCAGTTGAGTAGAAAGTTGATAACGCCAGCTCCATTTCACTTAACCGTAGCGATTCTCAACCGACAAAATTTTGACTGTTCTATTTAAATGACTACCCACCTGCAATGCAATTCAGACTTGTACATCATGATCAAACTATTGGTACCTTACCCCAGTTGGTGAAAAGTATACCCGCTCCAATTGTCGATTTGGAGTTGAGGTGTCTTAATAATGGTGAGTTATTCTTTCTCTCTCTTTACTAATATTACTCGAGCTTCATCAGCACTCCAGTTCTTATGTATATATAATAATAATAATAATAATATCTACATAGACAATAGAAACAGAAGAGGAGATCTAGATCTGTGGTCTGGTTGCCGTAGCGGAGCTTCATTCCAATGGCGTCGAAGGTAGTGATGATTATTGTCTTCATTTTCGATGTCATTGCTTTTGGTTTGGCTGTTGCTGCTGAGCAACGAAGAAGCACAGTAAGAACTCTCTCTCTACAGTATTCTCAGTTTTCTGATAGTATTATGGAATCAAATGTTCTCTTATCGGAAACCCCAAACTACTCTGTTAGGTTACAGGGGAAGTAACTTAAAGATTCTGTTTGGTTGATTTTTCATCAGGGCTTTAATTCCACGATAAAATATGGAGGGTAATTGCTCATAGTTTATATATATATATATATATATAGGGAATTGAATGATCCATAACAAATGATTGATATTGACCAAAAATTGGCATTAAGAAAAAACGATCAAAATTAATAACGGACATCGATTTGATTTGATTTGATCAGCTATACTATTACCAATTCTGTAATTTATTCAAATTAGTACTAGATTTTGGTTATAAATTCCAGCTACACAAATTCTTCAAAATTGTGTGTGCGTCTTGCGTGTATTCAATCAGCTATATATATATATACACACACATACACAGAGAATTAATATTTTTATAAGAGAAATTGATATTTCCACAAGATTTTCCTCACATTAATAATAAGCAATAATAAGTAAGGTTCATCTCATGTAAGTAGATATTGTGAAAATATCAATTCTTTATATATATTTATGCATGTCTTAGTGACGTGCTCTACCACTGAAAGGGAGACATGACATGATAAAACATCGCCAGAATCGGAACGTTTTTAGAGGAAGGTCAAAATACATCGGTAAAAAAAATTATTTATTGACATTTGGAGTGCTTCTTTCTTGGTTGTACGACTGAAATGAGACAACTGTATCCTATGAGTCTGCATAGTTTGAAAACATCTCAAAATTTGTTCGTTTTCAATTGTTGAAAAAATATCATTCTCAATATAAATTACCAGACTGTCATTCATCCACTCGTCTCCCATTTTATTACGCAAGCCAGTCTTAACAATTTTCATCACAGAGAATACTCTTTCAACAGTAACAGTCACAATTGATAAAATCAAAGCCAACTCGATCCATCGATATACCAATGTAAAAGTCATATTTGTTTTTGTTTCAATCAATTATGATGATTATTGGAGTAGTTTTACTTTCACATTCAAAAACAGATGAGCCTATTTTGGTAATAAATAATAAATAAATAAAACTTTCAAAAATAAAACTAACAAATTAGTTGTTTATATGAAAATTTGATATGCAACTCCTTGGCTTCTTTCCTCCACAAAAGACTTGAAATGATCCAATATCATGAATTGGCAAAATATCATTATATTTGGTTACTGCTCCAAGCATGACATAATGCGTTCATATTAATTATGTTAATCTTAATATAATAACTTCAAAATTATGTTTAGAACATGAAAAATTATAGAGGAAAAAAAAGCAATTTAAAAGTTATTCTAAGAATATAAAAAATCTTAAGATAGATAATTACAATTATACATGCTCAAGAGAAATGTAATATCAACTATAATGTATTGGAGGTAATAAATCTCTTACGCTAACATATTTAATTCAATCATAATTATTTTTCAAAATATATTTTAAAATCCTAAATAGCCTAAGAGACATTTGAGCTATAATATACATTGGAGGGGTTGATGTCCTATATATGATTTATGTATTTTATTATTTACATAATTAAAGAGGGTGCATGAATTAATAATAAGTGTATGAATATGCTCAAAAACTTGAATATCACTCAACTTGAAAATTCTGGTATAGTCGATTATTAACAATTTGGGGTTGGGGGGGGGGGGGGGGGGGGTGCATTCTTAGGAGTTATAAATTTGTAACTAAAAAAAATAATGAATTAAATAGTAAGAAAACAAGTATTGAATAATGTAAAAGCATTCCAAGAATTGAACTCAAGACCTTCCGCGCCTTAAGCAAGAATCATACCACCAGACCAAATGCCCATGTGACCATTTCATATATACACACACATATATATATATATATATATGCATTAATCTCTGGAATACTGGGGTAATATGTATTTGCCAAGTCTCCCAAGTTTTAGAGTGATTTACATGGTGAACAGTGTTTTTTCCTCATCGTTGAGTTTTTCTTGTGTTATTATGAAGTTATATTCGTGATTATGCATATTTTAGCACATTATGTAAGAGTTTATGTCAGTATACTTGTGTTTTATTCAGCTTTGATTTCCTTTCAAAGAAATGAGTATCTGCTTCACACTAAACTAGTTTTAGACTGAAGTGTATTCCAGTGGTCTAAATTATAATGGGTAACATCCAAAATCAACAGATTCTTTACCGTATTATTTTTCTTAATTGAGTCTTGTGTGCACGCGCACACGTTTTGAGAGAGAGATGTACAAAACTGCATTGACTCGATATGTTTTGAGGATTCTTGTCCAAGTCGCGCTTAATTTCTAAGTTGGAGCCTATGAAATTCAAGAGTATGGGTTCCATATTTCCCTATGAACGCAAATGTGGGGACATAATGCTGAAATAATTTGTTTCTCCCAGGCCACGACCAAACAGGATTCAGAGAAGGATTATAATTACTGTGTCTATGACTCTGACATTTCGACTGGCTATGGTGTTGGTGCTTTCTTATTCCTCATGGCTAGTCAAGTGCTTATAATGGTGGCAAGCCGCTGTTTCTGTTGCGGAAAGGCTTTAAGTCCTGGGGGCTCAAGGGCTTGTGCGCTTGTCCTTTTTATTTTCTGCTGGTACATATTTCAATTTAAAGTCTTGAACGCAATTGATAACTTTGAATGATCATATTCATTTCTAATTTCCCGGTAAATTGTTGTCGACACCCCATGATTGACCATTTGCAATTATGTTGCAGGATAACATTTTTTATTGCCGAGGTGTGTTTGTTGGCCGGTTCAGTGAGGAATGCCTATCACACCAAGTATACCACAATTTTCAGTGAAGATCCTCCCTCTTGCCAGACCGTTAGAAAGGGAGTCTTTGCAGCTGGAGCGGCTTTCACATTCTTCACTTGCATAGTCTCTCAATTCTACTATGTTTCCTATTCCAAGTCCAGAGGAAGCTTTGCACCATTTGGTGGAGAAGCCAGTGTGGGACTTGGACCCTATAAGTGAGCTTTTGCTTTGTTAAGGTGATGATCTTAATCATCGTCTCACTGAGATGACTCTGACTGTCTGGAATGCTCATTTGCTTGTTTGCACCAGGTTTCATGTTTTTAGGAGCTCCAATTTAATTGGACATAGCTTATATTTTGATAATTTTTTGTTCTTCCATGCAACTGTGAGATTTTTCTAGTATGTGATATGTAAAACAATAGATGGTGGTTGTGTTTATATTTAATTCGGAATTTGTTCATGTAGACTTTTGTGATGCTGGATTTTTTGAGATGCATGAATGTAAAAGACTAAGCAGAGACATTAGGACAGACAAGTTGCTTACTTGTAACTTGTTATAATATATATATATATACAAGTGGAAAAACCCTCAATTGACATTGAATATAAAAGATTGCAGGGGAGAGAAGAATGCTCATATTTTATTCTCTCTGTTACACAACGCGCATGGATGGGGAGGGTTGGAGGTGAGGTGTGTGCTTCAATATTTTACAGAAAATAAACATCTTCTCACGCTAAGTGGAACGTAATTGTCAAGTAATTATTTATTAGTCTGATAAAGGCTAGAAAACGATGAACCTTGTAATAAACTTTCAGAATATAGACCAAAGCTCGACACAGTCCTCTGTTATAATATTATTAGATTTAATTTAATACGCCTAAATATAAAATCACAAATTAGGCCTAAAACAGACGTGATTCCCGATCGAGACGGCAAGTAACATAGCATTGTGTAATCTTAGGCTGATTCTAATCCTAAAATTAAATATTTTTATATGATAAGCTAGTCATACAGGTAAGTAGTAGCATGCCATGCTACGCAAACCACCGACTTACCTGACATTTACGTCGTCAACTCTCTATGCAGCAGGCTAGTTGAACAATGAATTTCTATTTTATTTAGTGGAGCTAGTGTGATTAATAATATCATCGCCTCTACCACCATCCTATATTTTCTCTTAAATACTTTGGCATTATTTTTGTTGCAAGAAAGTCAGACTAGAATGGTGGAAAACTCTTACTAATTTTGATTCAACTAGTTTCAGTAATCAAAGAAAGTAAATGTACACACTGTATGTATGTATGTATATATTGAGCACTGGCATGGTAACTGAGTGAGTGAGTTTCTTTCTCAACACACTCAGATCAGATTCATGGTTCTCACCCCGTGTCTGTCTGGGGGAGGTGGCCACCATAACAGTGCGCCATCTCTGCATACCCTTTTAGTACATTGACCTTCCATTATTGTTACTCATCACTCTGATAATGAATTCTCATCTGCTGAAAGTGAAAGCTTTTGTAGGCAGGCAGGCTCTGAAGGGAGACATTTTCACCAACATTGCCATCATGTTATCACGCGCACATTTTCATGAAAGGACTAGTCTATACTATTTAAGAAGAATATTTTACCTTCTCCCTTTTAGTAATTTATGACTCTTGTGGGTGCTTAAGTTGCAAACTTCGAGAATGTCTTTTTAAGTAATTGAAAAGTTCAAATTAAACCTAGCTAGAAGATGACAAGTTATATACACTGCTTTAGCAAACTTGGCTCCTAATAGTAAGCAAGAGTCATTGAGGGGAGAGATGGTCTCTGTTAATTTTGGCGGAAAGAGTACTTGGGAATGAAAGGTACAATACATTATGAATTTAAACACTGAAGGAAGATGGATTTTGTTGGTACTCTTCTCTACTAACACTTAATAAAAAAATTAATAATAAAATAAAATTGTTCATCTCCAAGTCAATCCTCTGTATCTTCTTTTACCCTCTTATTAGCCCATCATGCTATTGACATCTCCTCTTACTCAACACGTCCATTTCTACACTTCCGATCGCAATTCTCATATCTTCAGTCTTGGGCTCCCAGAGTTCCGAACCCCCATTCTCTAGACATGCACATTTGTCCTCTCTCTCTCTCTCTCTCTCTCTCTCTCTCTCTCTCTCTCTCTCTCTCACACACACACACACACACACACACTACTATGGTAGTATCTCAGTTTTGTCTTTACTCCACTTAGCACGTGTTTGATCAGAAGGGTAGGAAGTTAAACGGACTCATCTGCCTAAGCTATGTCAGCCATTTTATGGATGCATGATCTTGCCCGGTTTCAGCCTTGGCGTAGGTGAATTAGGCACATAAAGCGTGGCATGAATAATGTTGCTGCCATCTACTTAAGATTAGGTTTGGCATTACATTCTTGCTTTCCCATAGATTGAATTAGTGTGGCATCTTCTATTATGATAACGATATGGTCCACGTCATGTCGACTCGCATGTTCTCTTTTACTTTTTCAACATTGAACCATAGTGTATCGCTTTAAATTTTGGATTTTACTTACTTTGTTTGGAATGTATATATATATGTAGGTTGTGACGCCACTTGCATTTATAACAGTTTGTTCATCTTGCTGGAAAGGTGTATTACTTCACCTTTTCGCTTTTTTAACTCTTGTGATCGAACATGGAAGCTTCCAAAGGTAAAAGTGCACCGAAACAGAGGAATGATGCAAGTCCAGATCGTGAGCCTTATATTGTATCAAACCAAAGTTCCTTTAGAAGCAAAGGGGAGACAATGGTCCCCATGTCAAATAGGTCTATGAAGAAGATCCGCAGCACACAACGTCAATTCTCTGATGAAAAGCATGCTCAAATCACCTGTCAAAATAGGCAAATTCAAGTCTGTCCTCATCCTTCCGGATTTGTTTTTCCCTTTGCACTCGATGAGAACCAGCCTAATATAAATCCCCGAAACTGGGTTCCAACCAATCCACCACTGTTCCATCATTTATCACCATTGCAAAATCAACCGATGATTTCTTTTACACCCCACTACTTTGAATCCAGTTTTCACCCTCAGCAACAGCCTCTCCGGTATTCCAGCAATGTGCATATTTCAGGTCCTCTTGCTATTGCTACCTCCACTAAGTTGTACAGAGGAGTGCGGCAACGTCACTGGGGTAAATGGGTGGCAGAGATTCGTCTCCCTCGGAACAGGAATCGACTGTGGTTAGGCACATTTGATAGTGCAGAAGCAGCTGCTTTGGCCTTTGATCGCGAGGCCTTCAGGTTGAGAGGAGAGAATGCCCGACTGAATTTCCCACACCTCTTCCTTGGAAAGGTAACTGGTGACAGAGAAGCAGCAGCAACTTTAAGTTCATCTTCTACCATCCATGGAAGTCCTCAACCCCACCAGAACCAAGAGCATGAAGAAAACCTTGGTTTGGTGGATTGTAACATGGAAATGGTGCCTTCATTTATAGGACAAAAGCGCAATAATGTTGCAGGCAAGTCAAATTTTGATGGCAGTAGAAGCTCTGAATATGGATGGAATGAGATCATCACAGTTGATGACCCTCGGGTATTTACTAGAGTTTGTCCAGATGAAGAATTGAAAGTGTCCGAGCAGGAGCCGATATGGGGGAATATGGTAGATGCTTGGATCCAAACTCCTGGTAGTTCAGTTTGGGATGACATCTACCACACTAATGATCTACTGATGCAATCCACTCTCACCTTTCCCACTTCTGGCAAAGAAACTTTGATTAGCACTGATGCTGCAAGAATCTCAACTTCAACTTTGGCTCCCTCCAAACAAGCTGAATGAATCATCTGCCCATAACGGCCACTTTGTTTACTATACTACGAGCAGCCTAAGAATTCACAGGGCAGGATTCATTTACGTGCCTAAACTTCAATTTTCACTGAATTTTAGATTGTTTGTTCTCTTCATTTTTCCCAATAACTTACTAATTAATAACACAATTCTCTCATTTCTGTTGTCACCCCTGCTGGCTGCATGTGTTTTCAGCTAGCCTCTCTCCGTTTTCAGCGTCTCCCCTAAAGTCTGCGGCACATAAACGATGCACTTGCTTTATTTGCAACAGAGATATTATTGGCCACTGCTGCAAAACCTATATAGTCATTTGGTCATCAATAGGGTTGCTGTTTTTCTCTTGTAAAAGTAGTAATGTTACTTTAATGGAATCACAAGGGTAAAATAGGAAGATGGATAAAATAGACATATTATTAAATTTAGTGGGTAAAAGAGGGAGTATCTTTACGGTGTTTTGGTTCTAGTTCTTGCATCCTCGTCCTGCCCTAAAAGAGTAATGTGCTGGTCTATCCTTATTCTTAAGTTTCGACATCTCTAACATGGGCTTGGACCTGTTAAAGCCCAAGAAATCTACAAACTGCTATAAACTGGAGTACTAGGCATCAAGGTGATACGCAATATAAATAAGGTGAAATGGTAGTATGCCGCTTAGCGTTAGACTCTGAAATAAATGCTTCAACTCAACATTACAAACTCATCATCTATGCACAAAAAAAAATCTTAGTCTAGCCCAAAAGAGCCCAATCCACAACCTATTTTTTTAGTAGCAATTGAAAACTATTATTATTCACTAGCTGAATCTCACTAGCCTAAAATTAAGAGTTAAATCTACCTGTTTTAGGAATTTAAAAATAAGTAAACAAAGAAAAGAAATACTACTTTAGTGATATTCTTCTCAACTTTCATTTTCAATCTCTTTGTCTCCCACTCATTCTACTCATGTCAAGTGTTTATAGTCTTTAATTCAACGTCCTCTATTGAAAGACTTCCTTAACTATATATTCATTATTTGTGAATTGAAAGAAATTATTATATTTTATCATTAATATCTAGTGTCTTAACTTTTGTAGTTAGACTATTTGAAAACGATGATGTCGGGTTATTCAGTATTATTTTGTCAAAAAAATAAAATAAATTATAAATAGTGTTTAGATTGTGTATAAACAAACATATGCAATATAAAAGTAAAAAATAAAGTAAAAAATAATTATTGAGTTTGTCAAAATTAATTATCTATTATCAATACCATGTTGATCAATTGAAACAGATTATTTGTTTTGTTTTATACCACTTTTTTGGATGATGATTATTATGTTTAATAAAAAAAAAGTAATAACATTACAATGATTTTATTTTTTATTTTTTAAAAGTATATATGCAAAAATCTATAGGCCAGCCCATCCTATTATGTCTTGGGCCTCACTTTTATAACCTAATAAAAATTGAGTCTTTTTGGTTCAATCCATTTTTGGCCCAACCCCCAGCCTATTTGGAAAGGCCCAACCCATTTGCCCTCACCAGTTCAGTTCAAGATGATTTTCTTTCTCCATCTTTTTTTTTTGTTAAGTTTTTAAGCCTTTGTCAAAATAATGCATGTAAATTTAAATTCAATCGTAAATTAATTAAAAATAAAAAATAATAATCCCAACTTACTTAAAAATAATAAAATTTGATATTGTAAATTTTAGAAATAAATTTTGATTTTTGAAAAATCGTGGAGAAACATGGAGTTTTATCCAAACATGAAAAAAAGCCATTTTTGAAAAACATTTTTCACATTATGTTTTTCGGTCATCCTCTATGTTCATACAAACTTAAATTAGAAGAGAATTTTATGATTGGCTGGACTTTTTATATTAGATTAATCCTTTTAGGCACTATATTATTTAACCATTAATAAAATTTTTGCCGTAGGTCGTCAATTAAAAAATCTTTCGAACTAAAAAGCCAAATCAAACTTTGTGCTAGTCCTATGGATTATATTTTTATTTTTAAGTTCATTTGATATCTTATAATTTTTCCTAAATAATACTAGAAATAAAAAAATAGTCAATAAAATTGTAATCTCAAGATTAATCTTGGGATAATATATATAGTGTCTATTATAAATGGTTCACTTTTAACCATCATTGCAGCTGCAAACAAATACATTGTCATTTCCAAACCTCTGCATATTTGTTTTAAAACCACATACGTTTAGTGGATATATATATATATATATATATATATATATATATATATATATACTTAAAATTCTTCCATTGATATATAATTATGTATGTCAACCATTAGAGAATCAATTTTGAACCCAATGCAATTCATGGTTTGTCGTCGTAGCTAGCACGTAGTAGTGTATCAGATTGGGATGCTCCACCCCGCCAATTAGTTGTGCTTGGACAGACAAAAATGTCAAACCCAATAGTAGCCCTTTAATTTTATTAAGTAATTGGTTAGTTTCTTCTAGTATATAATTCTTTTTTCTTACAGTTGTTAGTTTTATTTTCTTCTAGTATATAATTATTTTTTCTTACATTTGTTAGTTTTATTTAAGTATAGGCAACATGCAATGAAATTATTAGAATATTTAATTTGCATTGACGATGTACATGATTATTGCTTTCGTATGCTCCTCCTCCTCCTCCTCTGCTACTCTTATTTACATAATCATGATATATATAGGATCGAGATAATTTGTATTATATTGCTATGAATTAACATCTGTAAAATTATAATATTAGAATTCCCAAAAAAGTATTATATTAAATAAAGTCATCTAAAGAAGAAGAAAAAAACTAGACCTACAAGTCTATAAGGAAAAAATGTTAAATGTTTTTATGGTGCTAAATGGTATTTGATTTAGATGATTAATAATAAAATTAAAATTAAAAATCGAAATTATACATAAACCTAAATTATGCTCCAGCTAATAATTTATTATGATTGACCAATACGTCTCTCAAAACAAAATCACAATATAACTAACTTTCACTGGAACGTAAAATAGAGACATTATAGAGTAATTACACCACCACAAAAGGCGTCATGTTTCGGTGCCAAGAGGACATACATGTGGCACCTCCACACATGGCTATAGCTTTTTGGTATATACCCTACGGTAAATTCTAACAAATATATAATTTCACAACAAATGAAACGCAATATCAACGAAAGAATTCTAAGTGTACATGTTGAACCAAACTAATATAATTACAAAGTCCCAAAAATACGTTAACATGTACACGATCAAAGTTCTAAATATTAACTTCAAAATGAAACTATCATATAAGTATAATAACGAACAATCATGTGAAACAATACTTGAATTCTAAACGATAAGTAAACAAACAAATTAAAAAAAAAAAAAAAGTGTTCTTAAAAGAGTATGAAATCTATATCTGGATAAGCACTGTAATACCTAAATTATAATCCAAATATAACTAAACTCCTTTTATCCGAGTTAATTAAACAAAATAAATATAAATATAAATACTTTTACAAAAATATTCTTTCCATCAATTATATTTTTACAAACTGATATTACTATTTATTTATATTTGCTAAATGATATTGTTATTATTATTATGATTAAATTTTATGAACTTTTCTGATTCCAGAATGTACCGACCATGTAAGTATATTTACAACACCCTTTGTTCTAAAACGAAAGTATATAAACTTATGCCACAAAACAAATTTATTACAAAATTAATTAATTTTATTCTTCCACCTTCCGTCCCATACAGAACAGTATTGTAATACTATGTTTGGTTTCCATTTCTTGGCATGTAAGAAATAGAATAGCTTAAGAAATGGAATGAAAATGGAATGGTCATTCCTCATTTTTATGTTTGGTTTGTTCATTCATTCCATCAAGAATAGAATTACCATGAATAGAACGTGAAATGATCTTTTTCATTTTTTATATACTATGAACTTATAAAATAAATGAAAAAATAAATTAAATAGAAATAAAAGAACATCTTCACTAGAAAATATTTTTTTAATATATTTTTATACATTTAAAATTGAAATAAACACCTTCATGAAGAAAAAAAAACCTTAAAGGCAATACAAATTATATATATAATTTTAAACCAAACACCACACTTTTGAGACAATAATTGTTGAAGTAATCACGGAATAATAGATTCCTAGTACTTGTCTCATGTCTATCAACACTGTAATCAGAAATATAAACTACTAGCATTTGGCTAAAATATATTGTTTGTTTAAGAAATATAAACAACTAGCATTATTCTATATAATATCAAGTACAAGAGATTCAAGATATGATCCTCACCATGTTATTTATTCATAAGTAATAGGAAGATATAATGCATAAATATTTTTAAAACAACCACTACAAATAATTATTCAAAATTAAAATCATGAACATAATAAATAATAACAATTTTCAACAAAGATAATAAAATGAAACCACAAAGTACCATTAAAAAGTTAAAAATCTAGAACAACTATACTTCACTCAATTATTTACATTCCTCCACTCATTAAAAATCTTTTCAGCAAGGTTGTCCCTAAAAATTGTCCACTCATTCGAACTGCCAATAGTTGTGATAGTGTCTTCCATTGGTTCATTTTTTGTCTCATTCTCTTCATCCTCAAGGCCCAACTCAAATGGATCATTGGGCATTTCAGCTCTTATATAGTTGTGAAGAATGCAACAAGCTAAAATTACTCGATTCTGTATCTTGATAGGGTAAAATGATGGACTTCTAAGAATTGCCCATCTCTTCTTAAGAATGTCGAAACATCTCTCAATTACATTCCTTGTTGATGAATGCTTCATGTTAAAATATTCTTCAGCGGATATGGGTTGATGTCCATCTCTCCAATCATTCAAATGATACATTTGACCCCTATATGGTGCAAGAAATCTCTCTCCATTTGTATAGCATCTACCAGATAATAAGTATCTTGAAAATGAAAAATATAAATATGTTTTTTCTTTATCTCAAAAGATATTTTTCATTGTGGCTAAAAAAAAAATTCTTAGCTTTTGGAACAATTAATCCATTTTTTCTACGCAATGCATCTTTAAGTACTCTACCATCTGCAGCCGGCCCTTTCCAACCAGGCAACACATACAAAAATTGCATCTTTGGCGAACAAACTCCTAGAACATTTGTTGTAATTTCACTTTTTCTATGTCTGTACCTAGGCTTGTGTTCTGTGGGGACATTCATTCTTATATGAGTCCTATCCAAAGCCCTTAAACAATTCTATAATAACATAAACATGGATTACAAGATATATTTAAGCATAAGAGGTTATGTTAAAAATGTATGCGTGTGTATATGTGTGCATATATGTGAAAATTGTACCTTGAAATACTTCCACCATTCATCAATTGAGTCCTCCGCAATTGGTTCAGGATTCCTGAAAAAGTCTCATTGCAATATTAAAACCGCATTAAATACCTTATGAAAATGCCTACTTATCGACTCCCCAAACCTTTTAAAGTTAAATTTGATAACACAATTTTTTGAATGGCGTCCCAATATAAACAAGAATATTGTAGCTTGTTCAATTAGATCAATGTGCTTAGTTGAACGTAAGTAGTCTTTCGTCTCGAACATGAAACACAATTTGTGAAAGTTACTCATATTTATCCTAAGTTGTTCAATACAATTATTATCACCTCCATTAACTAACCTATCAATGTAACGCGTCCTCCCCAACTTATAAATGGAATATTGTTGCCTTAAAGCTTTCTGCCTAATCAAACTCATAATTTGAAAAAATCAATTCACCAATGTAATTATGTGCAACCACATTGTAAATAGTATAACAATCCTCTTTTTCGTAATATTTTTCCTTGTAGCTAAATTTAATCGAGCCATTACTGCATTTGGAGAGCAAAAACAAAAGGGTGCACATAAATTCATATGTATGTCGTTAAAAGAAATAAATTTAAAAAATTTAGTTATAATATTCAACAACAAAAGAATTGCATTTTATTTCAATTCAAACCAACCACACATAACCCACAACACCCATTTTCTCTTAAAATCCATCTCAATAATGAACAAGCAAGGCATGAAAACATATTAAAAGAGAAACTAGAATATTTATTTCATCAAACAGTTAATATTTCATCAAGCAAAAAGGAAAGATTTGCAGATGGCAATAATAAAAATCAATATGCAAATAAGAAGCATTACATCTATCAAACTAAAAGATCCACCAACATAAATGAACCAAATCAATAATCTTTTCTTTTCCAAAATAATCAGTAATCTGATTTTGGAGTGTCAATAATCTGATTCAACTAATCAGTAACTCAAGTTACCAAATAATGAGTATCAGATAAAAAAAATATTAAAAAAAAGAAGAAGTTATGAAATGACTTTGATTAGTGTTTGCCGACCGAGTGAAACAATAGTTTAACATCTTAGGGAGGTAATAACACAAACATAAAAACAATTCCAGAAAATTACTTACATAGACTTCATTTATATTAAGAAGACCGTAAATCAAAGCCTACTCACAACAGAAAAAGGTTATAGTATTGTAAAATACAAGCAGACATTTAAACAAATAACGTTCGGGTAATAATTAGCAAAGAAAAGTTGCTCAAATTGCTGCCATAATTGAACTCTTGAATTATAAACAAAACTTAGAAGACAGGATGAAACTAGGTGATGGGATCGATCAATAGATCGAAGAGGATAAAGTCGAAACTCAGATCTTCACTGAAATAGTCAACAGAGTCGATTTCTCCTCCACTCCCTTCAAAATCTTCACCGATTCAAAAAACAGTGATCGCCGATATCGTAATCGTTGCCACAGGAGCTGTCGCCAAGAGATTGAGTTTCCCCGGTTCCGATGACAGGAAAAGGGGATTCTGGAACCGAGGAATTTCGGCTTATGCAGTGTGCGATAGAGCGGCTCCGATTTTTCGGAACAAGCCTTTAGTTGTGACTGGAGGTGGAGATTCGGCTATGGAGGAAGTGATCGAATAGGACAAAGTTGGGTGAAAAATGAAGGGAGCTGGAAGGGAATGAATAAACCCGTCTATCTAGAAAGGAATGAATAATAACAATTCAGATAGGAATGAAATAACTAAAGGAATGGCATGCTTATTCCAATTGACTAACCAAACATGTTTTTAATCATTTCGGAAGGAATGCCCATTCCATTCCAAGCTCATTTCATTCCATTCCCACCAACAAAACACACCATAACTTATATATCTACACCTTAACTAAAACTTACATCAATATGAAAAATACATATAATATTTAAATAGATTTTTTTTCCAATTATAAGTCAACAATTAATAGTTATAGGTTAATTAATGAATATAACTTCCAAACTAGATCATCCTAATTTGATGTGCCTAACCGTTTATATCTATTTATATACTAATACATATAATATAGGTGCATGAATAATGAATACCGATTATTATAGAATACTAGTTAAGAGACGTGCAATGCATGACCTAGTTTTAATTGAATAATAGATTGATTAACCTAAACCTGAATATATCTAACAAAAAATATATTTATTAAAGCATAAGAACATCCTCTCAGTCTTATTTCATCAAACACTTGAAATGAACTAACCAACCGAATTAAGTAACAATGCTACATGAATAATTATGGAAAAAATTAGATTTCACTCAAATTATGAATCCTCAAAGTAGTAATACAAAATAGAAAAATTGCTAAATTTTGACATACCTGTGGCGAACTTCAAAGTCAGATGTAACTGACCGGAGGATGGAGTTAATTGAACTTTGTTATGATTGAAGTAATGAAAAATACCCAAGAACATGGGCTAATTTAATGACTGTAACAATCTTTGGATGCAATGAAACCTGTTTCAAACACAATAAATTGGTAAGCCTATTTTATCAAAAGCATGAACTGATAAACCTAAGAATAACTTATATGGGGTACAAACAATACTCCCTGTGCCACATTTGTTTCTGAGCTTTGGTTTAGATTCAGTCCCCATGTTCTTATTTTCTTTCTTGTTTATATCTGTAGAACACCATTTTCCAACATACAAATATATATAATGACATAAATAACAAACAGCATAAAGACAATACTGAATAGGTGACTATCATACTGAATAGACAAATAAATTCTGTGAATATATTCAAACCGTTAACAATCCAATTTCTATTCATTTTATTATCTGATGGTCGACATCCCAAATAATTCTGTCTTCAGGGGTATTGAAAACATGGTGTAGAGCCACAGTCAAGTCCACTACTCCTAGGCTTGAAATTAGATGCCCACCCACTTTTGCTACAGTGTGTACAATATCTGCTTTAAGCTCTGTTGCTAATTGTTCAAGGTCCTAAAGAAACAAATATGCATGAAACTAATTAATCGAGAATAGAGAATAAACATACATGTGTATTTAAACATAGAATATAATTGTGATTCTAAATCATGTTCCAGTATACCTGTGTGGAAAGATTCTTCATATGGGCTGGATAATTGATTGTATGTAGGCGGCTTTTCGCCTGAGAAACCAATCTTCCAACCATCTTTTTCTTTCCTTATCATCATCATCCCTTCCTCACCATCAGGACTATTAGTAGAAGCTTTTAAGTAGAACTGAAATGCACCAAAAATAAATAATTTCAGTAACTTCATAACAAATTTATGAGTAAAATAGATCTAAAAATATCATAAGCACAGTTTTCAAACCACCCAATCAATTATCTAAAAAGTGGCTTTAAATGGGAATTGAATGTTGGTGTGAACTGACCTGTTTTCTTGAAGCATAGTTGATTTTTGGAGGTGTTAGGCAAGGAGAAATAGTTGGGTGTAATCTAATGACAGATCCTGGAATTGCCATGGCTGATCAAACACCTTTGGAGCAAAAAGAATGGCCTGAGCCTGGAAATTTTTAGAGAGGCAACGGGAGCCAATATTTATTAACTTCAGAAAAGCATGTTGTCGGGAAAATTGGGTTCCAATGAGAGGTAAACAGAAGTCTTCAAGACTTTGAAATTGACATCCCTTAATTCCTAATCAAACAAATGACTCTATTAGTTCTTAACAACACGGCAAATAATATCACATTACAATCCCAATATTAAAATTAATAGCTCAAACTGAAATTCGATTCATATTAACACAATTATATAAACATAACCAGAATTAAAATCTTATAGAAACCCACATCAAAATCATACCTTATCTGTGAATTGTCAACTGAAAACCCAAAAAACAGAACCCTGAAAAAATGCAAACCACTATTCCTAGGCTTGAACTTAGATGCCCACCCAATTTTGCTACAGTGTGTACAATATATGTTCTAAGCTCTGCCGTTAATTGTTCAAAGTCCTAAAAACCAAATATGCATGAAGCTAATTAATCTCTTAGAGAATAAACATACATATGTATTTAAACGTGGAATATAATTGTGATTCTAAATCATGTTCCAGTATACCTGTGTGGAAAGATTCTTCATATGGGCTGGATAATTGATTGTATCTAGTAACAGTGCAGGCGGCTTTTCGCCTGAAATATCGATCTTCCAACCATCTTTTTCTTTCCTTATCATCATCATCCCTTCCTCACAATCAGGACTATTAGCATAAGCTTTTAATTAGAAATGAAATACACGATAAATAAATAATTTCAGCAACTTCATAACAAATTTATGAGTAAAATACATCTAAAAATATCATAAGCACAATTTTCAAACCCCCCCAATTAATTATCTAAAAAGTGTCTTTAAATGGGAATTGAACATTGGTGTGAACTGACCTGTTTTCTTGAAGCATAGTTGATCTTCTATTGTTCACTCGTCTATGATTTGAGTCATGGCTAATCCCAAGAATCCAAAACGCAGAAAATTTTAAAGCTGCAATAGATGATGAAAAAAGTAAGAACGTTACTACACTTACCAAGTAGATGTATATCCTCTTTGTGGCATTTTTACAAACAGGTAATGTGCACCATCCCAAGCCATCTCCAAACAGCCAACACCCAAAAAAAATAATAATAATTCATTCTACAATTTTTTGTTAACCAACATAGAAAGTAGTTAGTCTATAAGAATTGAAATATCCAGCAAATTTGAAATTAATTTTTTAAACAAACCTACAGTGGAATTTGATTGAATGTTGATGAAACTGAGTGTTCAAAGAGAAAATTAGATCTAGAGCAAACACATTTGGAGAGGAAACATTACATATCAAAGAGGAAAAAATTGAATCGTTGATTAATGGATACAGGAGGTGGCGGCACCGAACAGAAGAGACGGCACACTGCCGCCCATTCTCTGGTATTTCAGCCTCGGCTCATCTTCCTCCTCCTCTTCTTCTTAAGAATCTTCCTCTTCTTGAGAATCTCTCTCATCATCGCCTTCAATTCCATTATCTGATGGTTTCAGAGACATTGTTATGGTTCGCAATCTCTCTCCGGTGGATTGGAATGGAGAGATGAGTGAATTATTTCAATGGGTTGGATAGAGACGGAGAACTTAAAAGCGGAAGAGGAAGAGGAAAGATTAATTTTGCAAGCCAGCTGAGACAGATTCAATGAATAGAAAACGAAAAAGGAAAAGTCGAACAACTAATCAGATCAATTCCAACAAAATTGAGTCGATTTCAAATTGCATGAGAGATAGGAAAAACCAACCTAGTTAATTCCTAATTAATTAGGAGTTGACTCACCTGGTTTTCAAAATTGAGAGGATCGCGCTTTGATGAGATAAATTAATATAAAATTTACACAATATCCATTATAAGCCCTGCATTGGTTTGAATAGCTTGTTGCTCATAATTAATTAGAAGGTCATTGATATATACATAATATATTTATAAACAAAACAAAGGCTTTATTTTACTTGGAAAAACTTTTCTATTTATCTTTTTCGATTATCACATTGCCACCTTGTTGCTCCTTCCTTCTCCACAATTCGTACAAAACATGATGGAATATAGTTAGGTTTTAGATATTTATTTATATATCTTATTAATTTTCTTAATTTTAATTTGATTTAAAATTACACAAGTATAAATTAAACCCAATTAATTTTAAGGTGCAATATAACTATTAATATAACCTATTAACTATTATTAGCCCATATAATTTAATAACTAGTTTGACCTAAATAAAAGACAAAAGTCCAATTAATATGTTTTAAAAATATATAATTTTTTCTAATTTTTTTACCGGGTATTATATATATCCAGTCTCACCTTACAATCTTGTTGTTATATTATGTTATGGTTACAATTACGACTTGTGCACTAGCTACCTTTAACTTTTGATCTATCTTGAAATAAATGAAGTTGATAGCTAGATTAGTAGTAGCTAGTATGAAATAAATACAATGACAAGATAATAGTGTTAATACCAGATCACGATGGTAGTGGTCTTCACAAATATATACATCGTCTCCATTACGTATGCTACATAGAAAAAAAAGAAGAAGAAATCAAATAAACAAATTGGATTGGATGATTTGCTTTAATTGAAATAACACTAGCATAGTACCTCCTCCTTCCCAAATTATTAAGACATTTACCATCTTCGAGATATGCTCTTTCAATCTAATAAAACGTACAAGTGTATGTATGTATATCTATGAAAAAAGAAGAGAAACTTGTGTTTAATACTATATGCAGAAGTGGCTGCTCGAAAGAGAATACCCAATAAGTGAAAATAGAAATGAATAGTGTAAACTGGCATGATTAATTAGTTTTTCCTAGTTGAGAAGTATTTGACACAAGTAATATATATCTCACTCGGTAGGTATAAATAATTATAAGTAATATATCTCAAAATATTATTGTGGATATCACAAAATCTTTCGTGCCTAGAAATTTTTGTGTCGGCGTGGCCCGACACGCATTAAGTCATGCAATAATCCAAAATTCAAATATTGAATATTGGTAGCAACTCTCCTTTTTAAGAAAATAATGGTACTTTTGTCGCTAGTATTATTGTGTAGATGAAAGGGCTATATTTGATAACATCTTAATAGGTTTGAATGACCTAACATCTGATTCGGTCAATTATTAAGACTGTTTATTTGGGTAAATATCTGAGTGGGGCTGCAAGAATCTGACCAAATCAGGTTAATTTATCTGGCTTATTCAATCAACTACTTGGCTGGATGAACATTTTATCTGCACACCCTTCCCGGTAAATTTTTTTACTTATAATGTTTGGATACAATCCATCTTCTTCATAACCAAATTGTATATAATCATCGGATAAGTCCTACATATTCACAAAGAGGTAAAGAAATCAAGGGTGAGAAAGGTGACCTTACAAGAATTCAATCAGGATATTTGGCGATAATATCTTGTAATTCTTCGCATCGTTCATCTGTAGTAAGTAAATTTGGATTAAACAAAAGAATAGAAAAGGCTAGGAATTAAAGATGGTAATGGGATGAATTATAAGTTTTAGGTTAAAAGGAATTATTAGATAAGACCAACCAAATGTGAACTCACCCTTGAAAGAT
Organism: Hedera helix; assembly: GCA_947179155.2. Taxonomy (NCBI): domain Eukaryota; kingdom Viridiplantae; phylum Streptophyta; class Magnoliopsida; order Apiales; family Araliaceae; genus Hedera; species Hedera helix. The sequence continues at coordinate 60,562,092 of OX359266.1, forward strand.
TTCATCTTCCTCCATTTGTCTATTAGAAGCATGTTCTGTTTTTCTTGTTGTTTGAAAGAGAGAGACGTAGCAGAAATGGAGAAAAAATAGATGAATTGTTGTTAGGGTTGAAGGAAAGTGAAGATGGGATAAGATCAAAATCACTAATGATATTAAATAATAAGTTAGTAATTATACCCCAAATAGCTTGAGATTTATAAACGCCTAGAATTAAATAAATTTTATAATTAATAATTTTTGTTATGTATTATATAATTATAATAATTGTATTAATTAAAATTAAATAAATTCACAACAATTTAAAGTTCAATATATCGTCGTCTGATCTCAAAAGTTAAATTGTATCTTTAATAGTTAAATGTTCAGCATAGTTCACAGGGGTAAAATATTAAAAAATTATTATTCAGACGTTTCATATATATCAATTACCAAATAATTTTTTTCATTTGGAATTCTGTTTCATTCAGATTACTTAAACATTCAAAATTATTTTATTCAGTTTTATCAAACAGCCCCGAAAAGAGACTAGGTAGCCGTATGGAATGATCCGCTTTAAATTATTTGGAGTAACTAAATAATCCATATTTTTTAACAAATTTTAATACTACTATGCCTCAATAAATTTTTTGTAAGGAATGGGCCAAGCCATAAAAAAGGAAATAAAACGACATGGAAATTAGCCAAGCACCATTAAAAGAAAAGTAAGTGATATTTTCACAGGATTTTTTGATATTTTCACATGTAAACTGTCGCTATAGACTTATAGTGACGGTCAAAATCGTCGTTATAAACCTATAACTACATTTTTCATGTAGAAATATAAAAAAAAAACTATAAAAATATCAGTTTCCTAAAAGCAAATGCCAAAAGGCTTCTACAGAGTACAAGGGGCATACCCCCACAAAAGATTCGAGATGCTCAAGGATGATACAAGTAGTACAAGGTGTATCACCTTCAAAGCTATAAGATTCAAATTATAGATAAATATGTCTGCATTTTACCATATCAATATGCTTCCATTTTCTTTTTCAATGATTCAGAAACTAAAACATTTTTGTATTGCAATAAACTTCCATATGCATCTTCTTTACTGTTGAGGCCATTATTGTTGGTCAAGAAACTTTTATACCATTTAGCATAAAGTTTGGGGATCCGATTTAGAGTGTGAGGGTCGACGTAGTACAGCCCGGATCTCACACCTTAACCATATATCCATTCAAAATCTTCCATATAAAATAGCCACGTACATCAACACCATTCCGATGAGTAAAAATTAAGAAAATATCTTCATCAATATTCATCTTGTCTTAGCTTAAAATAGTCTATTAAAGTATGTTATAAATGAATTGATGGTCTTGAACTATCTTCCTAGTGCGTTGCATGAAGCACATTCTCTCTCAATTCCACAAAAAGAGTCTCATTTTTCAATTTTTCTTGTTTTACAAAAAGAGTCCTCTTATTTATTTATAGTAATACAAAATGACATAATAACCTCAAGTTTGCTATCATAATTTCATTATTACGCCACCAATACTAAACTAGCAAATTATTATTCTTAGGGGTTAATATGGAACAAAAATACATCCTTAATATTTGCAAATTTTGTAAATGAGATTCTTATTGTGGAATTGAAGGACTAATCGAGAAGTTCTGCTGGTCACTTCTCCAACATAATTGGAATATTCATAAACACTACTATTTTATACTGTGCATAATTTGTTGGAAATCACCTGGATAGCTAGGGCCAAAGAAGAAAGGTACGCTTTGTGAAATATAATTCGCTTGATATCATGCAGTATGTCCTTTACTTCTACATCTTCTTGTTGTGGTGGAGAATAACCTGCAAAACAGCAAAAGTAATTTGCCATAGTTAGACCATGAAATGTAGAAGTAGACCACATCCGTATATGTTATGTTTAAATGTACTTACATGGTAAGTTACTAGTATTGTCAAAATATATTAGTTCAATAACTTTCTCAAAACAAGATTTCTCTCTTTTTTTTTAGCCAAGTTTGTTTAGGATGCTTTAAGGTATAAAGCTCCTAAATCCAATTGGTGAAAATAGGCGTGTCAGGTCTTAAAATGCCCAAGACCGTGCTCATGACCTTTCTCAAGGATTAGTCTATTACCTCTATGGGTTGTGCATGGTAAAGCTGACTCGTCCTCTACTCTTTCCATAAAAACAAAGAAGAAAAAGAGAAAGTCATACCTTTCTAAAGGAACTTTGCATTATCGCCAAAACTTACTTGATTTAGGAAGCAAGAAAAAACAGAAATTACCCGACAAAGCTTTTCAAGGATATTAAACTTCATATTCAGCTCAATATTGGCATATTTTAGAAACTCTGCTCAGTGTTTGCTAGAATTTTAGCTTCATGTATAGATAGTTTCTGCTCAATGAAATCCCAATTACCTAAATGATGAAAGTCAAATATACTCACCATTTTCAGTTATAAACATAGGCGTGTTATGGTATTTTTCTTTTAGATAGTCAATAATCTCCTCCATGCCCTCTTGGTACCACATTCATTGCAACAATTCCACCCTATTATAGCAAACAAAATAGAACACATTGTAACTATGCCCAAGAGAACTATATACTCCACACAACCATATACATTTTACATACCGGTTCTCCTATCAGAATACCATCTCGCTCTCCCAGACTGAGTTGATATCCACCTCGTGTACAACTAGAATAGATAGTCCTTGGAATACAGAGTCGTATAATGGCTAACCCCAATGAAGTCAGTATTTCCTTTTATCAACTTCGTTTCCTCGGGAGGAAACTGAGGCAGTTCACTCCCAAAGTAATGATGCATTGCTGCAGGATAATCACCGAATACTAGGGGATCCAAAAGCCTTTTTGAAAGTGGTTAACCATGGCAAGAGAAAAAAAGAAGAAGGTATATTAGGTATAGGAATTTTTGTCATAGTAATGAAGTCTTGTTTAAATTTAAATTTAACTAAGGCAGGGGTGAGTAATATAATTCGATAAATCGATCTGTCTATTAAAGTGAACTGATCATTATATCATGTTGGAGCAATTGCTTTCAGATCTGTTGGTCCAACTTGCTGAAATCTGCAACATGTAAAGTGTTTTCCCATAATAATATTAACGGTAATTATTTTACAGAGAACTTACCAACCCACACAGAAAGTCAAGGCCCTACTTGAAGCTTCTTGGTCAATCTTATCATCTCTCAATGGTTCATACATGGTTGCGCTGACAATAGTCCCTATGGATCCACCATGTTTTGGCTGCATCAACAACAATAATTTTTCGTATGAAGGATAGATACACCTATAAAAATTATTGTTCTAGAAAAGAATGCAATATCAATCTAGATTTAAAGCGCAAGGACAACAGATCATTGCCTGAAAATGTTCATGGTATAGCTTGGCAGCCTTGGCATGGCATAATAACATCTTGTGCATCGCAATAAGAGGCTCCAAATCCGAATTTCCAATGGTACAGTTTCCAAAAGGTGCTGAACAATGAGCAGGTGGATACTTGCCCATTTTATACGCTCGATGAAGTAGTTTGGTTCATTGATTGTTGTCAAATACTTCACTCAATCACCAAAGTTCCAAAACAAGTTCCTGCAAAATGAACAAAATCTTCTCTGCAATATAGCACATATATTATGGTCACACAATTTCAGTGGTTGGAGTACTAAAATAATGTGACCGTGTATATACAAGAATCCTCTCAAATGATAATACGTTGAGTATATTTTGTCACTTGAGTATACTATGAAGATTTTGCATACTGTATTAGAGGACTCAGCCAGGCGCCATACTTGTCCTGGAGTTCTTGAGGATGATCATGATGATTAATCGATACAAATGGCTCAATTCCTGCCTTAATAGCATATATTGTGTCAAAATATAGTTGTAATATTCAGAAAGGATGAATAGCTGATATGTTTGAACTTTTCTCAAGGCACCTTTGAGCAAGAGACTATCGATAATTTTATTATAGAACATTATCCAGCTGGATTCACTTGTCCAACTCTCCCCTCTGGTAGGTTGCATATATAGTTTATCTCATTAATACTATTAATTGAAGTTAATGCAGCTAAAACACAACCAGATTAAGAGCAACTTATAGAAAGAGAAGTCAAGAACACATACTTGGTAGAACTCTGGTCCATGAAACTGAGAATGTGTAAGCATTTACCCCTAGAGAATGCATTATCTCGATATCTTCCTGCGTTTATTGATCTAAATTATGTAAAAAATAATAAATTATACTTTTGTATATATATCTTCTTTATGGGTTTTTCTTTTTCTTGAAATAATTATGGAAGTACTGACAAAAACTGAAATTAAAGTGCACACCAGATATTGATGGTAATGATCATCAGACATCAGAGACATCTCCGTTTTCTCCATTTTTTTTTTATAAACCAAATGGTGTATATTGAATTGCCTTATATACGGGGCTACTTATAATATACTTCGGGTAACAAAAACAAACTATAATTAATTAAAGTAAGAAAATTAAAGGTTTTAAAAGAGTTGTAAATATACATACCATCGATATGAGTAAATACATCCCAGTTACCGAGACTTTTACCATCTTCAAGGTATCCTCCTTCAATCTGCAGAGCAGGAAATCGAGTCTCTTAAAACAATAAAAATCATTAATTATTATTTGAAAATAACTAAAATCAAAGAAATATTGGAGGGATATAATACTCCCTAAGTTCAAAAAAAACCCATTTAAAAAAAAATCAATTTACGAAAACCTAAAATTCAAAATAAGTGCGACAATTTGAATTTTGTAAGTTGTTTAGGATCAAACTGAAATGGAATTGTTTTTGGTAAAATAATTAAGAAAGATGAAGAATCAAAAAAGAATAACCCGATACGAAGAAGTGGCAGTTCCAAAAAGAAAGCCGTGTGGGAAATCTGATCTTTGAATTCCTTCGTCTTCTTCTTGTCCATTGGAATGATGAGCAGAAAAGAGCGGGAAGCTAACAAGAATCAAGAGGCAGAAACAGAGCAACAACCGGCTATTCTCAGTTTTCATCTTTTTGGTGGAAAGAATTCCGGAACTCAAGCAGTCCACAAATATCTAGTTTATATATTTTATGTATATATTTGATTAAATTAGGGCAAAAACAGAAAGAAAAAAAGAACATCAATGATTTTGCAAGTGTAACTAGTACAGTGATTGTGCCTCCATAAAAATTGGATTATCTTGTCTTGCCTTTTATGGGGGATGGATCCTACATTTATTCACACAAATATGGAATAATAATTTCGCTACGGGCCTAATTCATTAATTAGGCTTTGCATTACTTGGACGACACGGTCTGAGATATTAAGCGTCACATAAAACCAACACACACGGAAGATTCGAAGATGATCTTTTGTATTAATTTCACAAAGATATTACGATTTGATGATGTAAAACTAACACACGGAAAATCTAAAGATGATCTTTTGTATTAATTTCACAAAGATATTATTATTTGATGATGTTGTGTTTGGGTAGATTTAATCATCAAATTTGAGTGTTTTAAAATACCTAAAAATCAATGAATAGGTAGAGGGTTGGCCTCTAAATCTCCATCCTACGGTAAAGTCGTTAACAGTAAGTGAGGTATTAAGTTTAAGAATAAATGTGTGTCTGAAAATGTATCAGAGGTCTCCTTTTCTGTATTTATATTTAATATTTGGATGTGTTTGTTAGAATTTTCCTTCGAGTTCAAATATAAATGGTATGATATGGATAAGAGTCCCTCAGTGGGAAGGAATCTAATCAGTGCGTATTTTACGTGTTGTAGAGACTCAACCTATATTAACTGTAATCGAGATCCTTCGATAAGGTTCGGGCTCATCTGTTCGGTCGGGTAATAGAGCACATTTGGGCCCCTGAGAGGGCTCAAGGTATTGTTCCTTAAAGAAATTTGGGATATCAATCCTTAACAAGCCCCCACTCTCACATTTCATTCATAATGAAGTAGGAGAGTACATTGCTAAAAACATGCCGCATGATTAAGGATCTCCAAAGTGTTCGGGGTTAAGTCGTAAAGTAGTCGGGATCTCATTCTCCCCCGAATAAATGGTTGGTCCTAAATCTCAAGGCTCGAGTTAGAGACCTTGTTCGGATTTCGAAAATAATCGATCATTGTAGGGAGTCCAATCTCTACGTGTTTACCACATTGTGGACACTGAAATAGCAATCCACTAGGTTCAAAGGCTTCTTACGATTCAAACCCCTGTACTAAGTTCGGGTTTAAGTGATGAGTTTGGGCCTTTTGAGGATTCAGGCCCCTGCAATGAGTTTGGGACCTTTAGAGTGCACCCAATACAGGAATGTGATTAGGAGCCCTAGAGATGCCTGGACACTTAGAGATTCAAACCCCTACAATGAGTTCATGATCCTTAGAGATGCGCCCAATACACTTAAGAATGTGATTAGGAAATCTAAGGATGTGTCTAAGACTTTTTTAGATGTCATCTGAACCCTTAAAGATGTGCTCAGGACATTTAGAAATGTATTCAATACCCTTAAAAGTGTGTTTTGTCACTTAAAAGATGTGAAGCCCTAACACTATTATTTATAATAAATGTATTCATCAACGAAAGGATTTCATGGATTGATCATGAGTACTAGATTTGGGAGATTCTAGGGTATCGATACTCATCGTAAAGCCCAAATCTCATGCACCTACCAGAATGGGCATTTTAACTCTTAGTAGAAGATAGAATTATAAAAAAAAAATTAGAAAAATATGAGTCAAATTTTAAATATAAATTAAAATTGAACATTTTAGGGGTATTTAAGTCATTTTTATATTATTTATTTCATTCTTGGATGTATTCCTAATAGCAACCAAACATGCACATGAAATCCTTAAAAATCATTTCATTCATTTCTCTATTCTATTCCCTCTTTCATTTATTTCTCTCAATCCAAACGTAGTATTAGATTTTTTCTCAAACACATGGCGTGCTTCACAACATGCTACAATGCATAAACTAATTACAAAGCTATTGCAACAAACCTCAACACACACTTGTGCGGATTGAAATTCATGAAACCGTTTGATATGGGTTGTTGTTTGATAATTTAATAAATTTCGCACAATATAACTACTTAAATTATATATCATGCATAGTTAACTTGGAACAATAATTGATTAGAAAATCAATTGGAGATTTGTTGAAATTTTAAAATCGATTGGAGATTTCATAATCGATTTTGATTTTGATTTTTTTTGTTGAAATCAGTTGGAGCTTTGTGTTGATTATGTACTGATCTTAGCGATAGATAGTTGATAATATACCAATCTCTTCCTCACGACGTTTCCCTCCTCTCGGTGTTCTCCTCGTCTCATTGCTTCCCGGTATCTCCTCTGCGTTCCCAGTTTGCAAAATAATCGAACTATTTATCACAATGTCCTATATCTTTGTAGGGACATTAATTAACTAAAATTAGTGAATGGAATGGTTTATTCCGTCCGTCCCTTCCAAGAATGAAAAATATGAATTTAATTTTATAGCATTTCGACAGGAATGCAGCATTCTAGTAGCATTAAAACAACCAAACAACTTATTAATCATTCCAATAAAATGATTCATTCTATTATCCTTCTTATTCTATCAATCCAAACGTAGCATTAGTGATCCTCTTCCAAGAATACTAATTTCTTATTTGGTGCTCTTATTTACGTTATTTTCAATCTCTTAGCTATAGCTAGCTAGTACGTGTGACAGGGACACTTGTTAAGCATGTTATAAATAAAAAGTTGCAAGAATTTTTTGTAAAATTAAGTGTACTACATTAATTAATTAAATGCATTTAACTAATTTTATAACTATAGTTTCTAAAATTGTTTATAGTAAAACATTTTGTAAGTTTCATAACAACATTTTTCAATATTTTTTTAATACGTACAAGATAAATGTTGGGGGTATTTGTTTTTGCTTTATTGAAAAATGCCAATAATAAAAAGAATTATGTGAATTTTAACGAATTGCTAGGTATTTATATTTTAGAATTGTATTTTTAAAAATTCATAATCACTACCCTTTTAATGTGCATGGAGAATACACATGGCAAAGTTTAGAAATTAAGGGTTCAACCCAACCTACCTAAATTTATTTGGGTTAAATACCTATTATGTATATATTATTTATTATATATAAAAAAATAATAATTGATTGCTGAACTAGTAATTTTTCTCTACTTATTATTATGTTACTTGCGCTCTCTCGTAATGAAAACCTTCCCTCTCTCTTGTGTGTAACATTGTTTCTTTCCCTTTCTTTTGTATATAAAATTGTTTCCGTTAGGAGGGTGACGTATTCAGTCAATTTACACTAAAATTTGCAATCACAAGGGATATATTGCACAGTTGTAGAGAGAGAAAATATCAATGTTAGAGAAACCAAACCTTGTTTTATATTTTGCCAGGTGTAAATTGAGAATCTCCGCTTCCCAAAGTTTATTTATAAAGAGAGTAGTTATATGTGATAATAAATTTAAAATATATTTTCTCTATTTTAATTTATTAGTCATTTTAATTTATTTATTTTATTTCAATTTAATAATCCTTGTCTCTTATCTAGAAATAGAAAGTTATCTACATATTTTTTTGAAAGAGAAAGTTATCTACATTCTTATAATATAATTTCTTTTCTCTTTCCAAAAAAAATTATTATCATAAAAATATTATTCTCTTTCCTCTCTCTTGTTTAACATAAAGGGACAGATATAAAAATTGAGATCTATATTAATTATAAAATAATAACATTCTTAATATATGTGTTTTATGTTATATCGACTAGTAAATTGGAATGAATGGAATATTCTATGTATATCTCAAGAGTGTACATCCAAGTGAAAATAGTAATAAATTAAGACAGAAAAAGTACTATAAGGAGAAGAGAGAAATACTTTATTAGCATTATTTTATATTTGGATTTGTCTTTAAATATACAATTTAAGTATGTACATAAATATATTTATAAATTTATGTCAATATTAAATAATAATTCATATAAATACATAGAATAATTATATATATATATATTATTTTATTTTATCAATTATAATTTAACGTTTAAATAAACAATCTTAAATGCATGCATGCATATCGTACTTTGTAAATTCTCCATACGTATCATTCATTCTATATGCACACTAAAAACACTTTAATACGTGGCGTCACGCTTTGAAAATATGCTACTGGCGAGTGCATTTACGTGTTATTAAAATGCAAAATACTCGCTTATTAATTTTACCTATTATTAGAACGCAAAATACTCGCTTGTAGTTGCACTATAAAATTAGGTTTCAACGAGGCCATGTAATAAATATGAGAAAATAGGATAATATTAGAGATTTAAAAGATAATAATAATAAAATATCTCAAATAACATATTATCATAATAACGGTTGATCAATAAATAATTGATTATACTATAAATTTTTATTAAAATATTTAATATTATGTCATTTGAAATTTATTTGACATTTTTCGAGAAAATACTCTACTCCATTATTCACTTAAAAAATAATTTAGTTTCATTTTTTCAGTTAAATTGATTATTTTTATAATTAAAATTTATATTATTTTTTTTAAATATAAATGGAAAAACTTTAATTATATAAAATATACTACCACTTTCAATTTTAATAATTTTAAAATTATAAATAAATATACTTAAGTTGTAGTTTTAAAATTAATTAATTTAAATAAAAAAATTAAATTAAATTAATTTTTAAAAGACAAATAAAATATAAAATAATACTCTAATTAAAATTATTTAATAAAACGACGTAAACTAGCTAACTAATACTGTAAATTGTATCATATCAATAACAAAATACTTTTTCGATATTGCGATCATATAGCATATAAATAAGTATAAACATATGAATATTTATTGATGAATAATCAAATACTCTACTTTGTTGTAAGATATTCATCATTTATCGTGTGGATGGTGCCCCTCTTTGAAATTGGAGACCTCTGTAAACACGTCTTCCTACTGTTTGCCCTTCTTCTTCACATATCAACCCTTACTTTACCTCTCTCTCTCTCTATCTATCTATAAATGTGTATATATAGGAAGGCAGTGATTAATGAATTAATTAAAAATGAGTCTAAAAGGCTAATACACGAATTACGAAGTCTGGTTAACTACATGCACAGAAGGGCTGAGAGAGAGAGAAATCACAGGGTCTTCTGATCGGAATTCTCTTCTTCTTCTGAAATTGCAATCGTCTTTATTAATTAGTTTTCATTTTCAGTAAAATAGTTTCAGTCTGGGAAGGGAATTTAAGAGAGAGAGAGAGTTTATTAATTAGTCTAATATATATAATCGGCAGCAATGGCGGAGTATAAAGAAGACATTGAATCACAAACCCACAACGAATCCACCGCCATCTTCAAGAATGCTAATCGTCCGGTTACACTAAAGGCACGTACCCTACCTACCTTGCCTTCCTATTTTACTATTCTAATTAAATTAATTACCGGTGCATGCATGATCATGGCCGCCTCCTCTTTATATTCTTCTTCGATTTACTTAATTACTGGCCGGGTTTCTATTTTGCAGCTCATGGTTTTGGTTTTTTCCTTTAGCTCATTATTATTTTTCTTTTCTTGGATTATCGGCAGCTGTACAATAAAATGAAAATTTGACCTGTATTCATCAATTATCTGTCTTCTATTTTTAAAGTAATTCTAGGGTTTCTCTCCCGAATACAACAAATTCATTAACGTTCCTTTCTATTTGAAGGATGAATGTCTGTGAGTTTGTTTGTTGAGTATGCGGATATTCTGAATTATGACTCTAATTTAAAGTAACTGCATTGTACTAATCAATTACTTAAATGGTTTGCCACTGGTTCTACTTTTGATTTTTGCAATAGAATTACTTCCTTGTACAAGTATTACTACAAATCAGACAAGTCTAATTCTTTTTCTGTAATGTTTTTTATCATCAACAATTGAAGACACTAGTTTGTTGAAACGTATTGCTTTGTTTATTATCCATACTTCGGTTTTTATCAGAAAAGAAGGTGAATATACTGCCAAAATTCTAATATTGACAATACTTTTATTTATTACATTCAATATATATAGAGATTATATTTAAGAGAATGCGTTGTATGTCGAGTTCCCATATAACCGACTAGATACAGATAATTAAAGCCCCCAGATTTGATGATATTTATGTTGTCAGAACTCATCTAAACCTAATCGGCTGTATGTCAACTCAAATATAAAACGGCACTTCTAGTTACTCACCTTGTTGTATAAAGCAATGCACAAGTTTAATTAGCGTCTCAACTTTAAATTTTTAGCATTCTGAGAATATTAGTCTGATCACAATATTTGCAGTTTGAGGATGTCGTATACAAAATAAAAATCAAGAAAGTAGGAGGATTTTTCAAGAAGGCCCAAAAATCTGAAGAGAAAGTTATCTTGAAGGGACTTTCAGGCACTGTGCTGCCTGGTGAAATGCTGGCAATGCTAGGCCCATCAGGCAGTGGCAAAACAACTCTCCTAACTGCATTGGGAGGCAGGCTTAGAGGAAAACTTGGCGGAACCATAACTTTCAACGGAAAGCCCTTCTCGAATGTAATGAAAAGAAACACCGGATTTGTGACTCAAGACGATGTTTTGTACCCTCACCTTACTGTGACTGAAACACTTGTATTCACTGCACTTCTTCGATTGCCTAATAGTCTCACTAAACAAGACAAGGTCATGCATGCCGAAGCTGTTATAACTCAACTTGGGTTAACTAGGTGCAAAAATAGCATTATAGGAGGTTCATTTCTTAGAGGAATATCAGGGGGAGAACGTAAGAGGGTTAGCATTGGGCAAGAAATGCTTATAAATCCGAGTCTACTCTTTCTGGATGAACCAACGTCAGGTCTTGACTCGACCACAGCTCAACGAATTGTGTCCACGTTATGGGAATTAGCGAATGGAGGAAGAACAATGGTGATGACAATCCATCAACCTTCAAGCAGGCTGTTTTACATGTTTCACAAAGTGCTACTCCTATCCGAAGGCAATACCATGTATTTTGGCAAGGGAGCAGAGGCTATGGAATACTTCTCTCGCATTGGATATGCCCCATCAGTTGCCATGAATCCTTGGGATTTCTTGTTAGATCTTGCTAGTGGTAAGTCTACAGTTAATCTTAGCTCTAGTTAATAATTACACTATTTTACTAATGTAATATACATGCACTGATATATTAGTTTAGGTAACTAGTTTAAGATGTTTTAATTCAAATGAGATTACACTACGTAGGTATTGCATCGGATGATTCAGGGGAGGACCAGAGTGTAATCAAGCAGAATCTGGTTTCTGCTTTTAAGGCCGATAAAGCTGAGAATTTGAAGGTAGAAATGCAACAACCATTTGATGATCACATTCAAAATATATCAGAAGATAAACAGTTTGCAAGGTGGAGCACAAGTTGGTGGCAGCAATTCACAGTGTTGCTCAGAAGAGGAGTTAAAGAAAGAAAGCATGAGTCCTTCTCTGCCCTTAAGATTGGACAGGTGCTGGTTGTAGCTCTTCTTACTGGATTACTGTGGTGGAAATCTGATATCTCTCACTTACAAGATCAGGTAATTTTATTTTATTTTGACCGCAAGAGATTTTCTTAAAGAATATTGCTCCCTCTGATCCACTATTATTGACCATTGTAGACTTGTATAACAGAGAATTTAAAATTGTTTCTCATCACATAATTAAAGTAATGCATCCACATATTAAATGGGAAACAAAAATTAAATGCTGTCTTTTAACTTTTCAATTTTAAGAGAAATGAGTTCACTTAATATGGAACATATCATAAAGACAGCAACCTCCTAACAATAACCGAATATTTTCCTGTAATACAAAGTTAAAGAAATATATCATGTAATCACTTATCAAAAGTAAATAAACTGTGCTCATTTGATTTCCATCTTCAAATGAGACCTTTTCAATTATTTCACTATCTAATAGATCTTGGAAAATTTCATGTTTGCCTATAAATGCAGATTGGGCTTCTATTCTTTTACTCAGGATTTTGGGGGTTCTATCCTCTTTTCCAAGCTATATTTACATTCCCACAAGAACGAATGATGCTCGAGAAAGAGAGGGCTTCAGGAATGTACAGACTCTCAACATATTTCCTGTCACGAGTCGTAGGCGACCTCCCCATGGAGCTTGTTCTCCCAACTGTTTTTGTCATCATCACCTATTGGATGGCAGGGTTCAAGCGTACCCCTGGTAACTTCTTTCGCGCCTTGTTCTCATTACTATACAACGTATTGGTTTCTCAAGGCCTTGGACTTGCAATCGGAGCTCTCGTGATGGACCAAAAATCTGCAACCATACTGGGATCAGTCATAATGCTATCATTCCTCCTAGCAGGCGGATACTATGTTCAAAATGTCCCTCCATTCATTGAATGGATCAAGTATGTTTCGACTAGCCAGTACACATACAAACTCCTGTTGGGATCACAGTTCAAGTCAGGAGAGACTTATCCGTGTGGCAAGCATAGGACTTGTTTGGTTGAAGATTTTCCTAGTGTGAAAACAATAGGACTCAATGGACAAGTCGTCTCCGCGGTGGCATTGGGCATAATGTTGATTGGTTACCGGCTCATTGCGTACCTGGCCCTTATGAGGATAGGAGTGACAAGAAAATAGGAGGGTTTGACTATTAAACATTTTTTTCCGGGACGTAGTTTTATTTTGGTACGAGGCATATATAGATCAAAGTAGTATCAGCAAGCAATAACTCCAGGGATATCCTTGGATGTTAGTTGGGAATTATATATTTATGTCCCATTAAAAATTTTGATTGGCTATTATTTTTGATTTGCATGACATTTATATCGTTGCCTAAAATTTTGAGGAACTATTTTGAGTTAATTAGTTGATTAGTAAGAAACACAGAACGTGAAGATTTTGTGGAAGCCATTCTTAATGATTGGCTGGAGGTGAACAAGATTGGTGTCTGTGTTGGTGTGATAATGGACACACACACACACACACACACACACACACACACTATTGTCATGTAATGCAGGTCAGGCAGTACCATGCTGCCTAATAAGTCTTTTATTAGTATCATTTGTTAGTATATGTTAGGCTTGTCTCCACCTAAAAGAAATTAAAGTTGTCATATTTTTTTCTGAATTATTAGTTCTCTGTCTTCTTTTTTTTGTTGGAACAACTCTGTCTTGTTAATTTTATGCTACTTTCATAATTAACTCTCATTTAATAATAATAATAAAAATAAAATCCAGCAGTTTAGTCTTGCCTATTTTGGTGAATCCCGAAATATTTGCTAAAGACTAGAATTACTAATTCTGCACTAGCAAGCTTGTTTTATTTATTTATTGCAAGTTGAGGGGGGGAAATGGAGAGGATTTTTGGGCATATTAAAATCTTGAAGCTGGGCTATGAAATAAACCATATATGTTCAGCCTCCATTTACTTGTGGGCAAAATATGTGAAACGAAATTCATCCTCACCAATATTTAACCAACTTTTTTCGTATGCTTGATACAAAATAACTAAAGTATATACAGTCTCCTAAATTAATCCAACAGGTCATATATATATATATATATATATACTCCTATCATTTTCTTCTAAAGCAATTAATTACGATAAAAAAAAAGAAAAAAGAGAGAATAAATCCGTATCCACTTTAGTTTCATGCTTATCTAATCTAACCTTCGTTGTCACTCATAATTGATCTTGTATTGCATGATTGAACAGAAAATGAAGTGTACACGTATCAAAAATCATATTCTCTATATGCCACTGAAGCAGCCAATGATGCCTACGTCACCATTTCTTAATTACTCACTCACATTTGCACCACGAACTTGGCCCTACATAGATACAAATGCATTAATTCCTCCCCTCCCACTTTAGTTTTCTTTTATATAGAAATTGATTTTTTTTCATAATTTTTTAATATTTTTATATAAAAAATATTATCGTAAATTTATAACGACGATTTTAACTATCATTATAAATTTATAATAACACTTTACATATAAAAATATCAAAAAATTAAGTAAAAATATCACTTCCCTATAGATACTACTATATGATTTTTTTTTCATTCATATATATTTATTTTTATGTGTTGACATTTGATTTTTATTTTCTTATCCTCTATTATATAACAGCTCTCTTAAAATTTGTCCTATATATTACTCTCTTTGTCCTATAATAAACGTCTTAATTTAGTTTTAATGGTCAAATTGATTATTTTTAAAATAAATAATTAAAATTATTTATATAAAATTTTCAAATTATAAAACTTTACATTAATAGTACATTCTTTGCAATTTATTATAATCATAATATCTCAACGTATATCTTGAATATTTTTAAAAATTTATTAATTTGACTATAAAAATTAAAATAAGACGTTTATTATGGGACGGAGGGAGTATTCCCCCCCCTCCCCCTCCCCCTCCCCCCTATAAACCGTTAATCATATTATACCACTCATAATAATATGAATAAATATAAATGTATAACATTTAAATATTATATTTATTTTAATTATTAAAAAATAAAATATAATATTTAAATAATATTATGTATGTGACTTGTCCTAATAACATTCTCTTTTGCTTGCCATAACTTTCAAAACGGGTACAACCTTTATTTTGAAATATACTAGTACCATTTTCATTTCAGAATTTCGACTCAACAAATAATGATATAAATAGATTAGTTGACCAGGAAACATCTTAGTAATTCCATCACCTCTCACAATTGTCAAAGTAAATATCTGATCCTTATCATTCATTGTTGGCATTACCAAGAAGCTTTCTTACTACGTGTCCTCCCTCCCTCCCTCCCTCCCTTTTGACCTACCAAACATTTTAATTCCATTTAATATTTTCCTCTTTTTCTTTCTCTAGGCTCACACACATCCACGTGCACTAAAATTCAAAAAGACCGACTTCAATCCACAATACTATAATATAATAATCCATTATTTCTGCCATCTCCTTTGACTTTTTATTAATTATAAGAAACCATATGAACTTACTAAAAAAATGCTTAAATATATATCTAATCTTTTAGGTTTGAAATATAAGATTAAGTTTACTTTTTTATATTTAATGTGAGATATTTTTAAAATTAAAATTAGTTTAATTTCTTTTATTTTTAAAAAATAAGAAAAAATTTATGTTTTATAACACTCTGTATTCTCTCGAACTAAAAAAAATATATCACTTTAATTTTAAAAAAATTAATATTATTTTTATATCATGATATATACACGGCATAGTCTTGGAGGTTGAGGAGTGAAAGAAAGCCTAAAAAATAGTACTAGCATGAAAAAAGCAAATTAAATAAGCTAACGTGTACCCATATCGAATAATTTATTCCACCTTTTTCTCTCCCATCCAATCCCTTCTTTTTGAAAAAATACCGCCTAACTTTCTAGTGCTGCTATCAGGCTGTGTTTGCACGTGTCCACGCCAACGCCGACGTCGTGTTTGCCCCACGCGTGCCTGAAAAATGCATCTCCTCCTTTAAAATAGGTACCACAAAAAACAAAATTAAAGGGTTAAATTATTTTTATTATTATTATTGTACTGAAAAATAATTTATATGTATTATAATTTTTTTTATAATCGTGTTAGTGTACTGAATTTTTTTATAAAAATAAATTTTTTGTTCAAATTTGTTAAAAATTAAAGGAACTGCTGCCACGTCAGCAATCGGTTAATTTTTAACAGATTTGGATAAAAAAAATTAATTTTTATAAAAAAAAATTAGTATAATAATATAATTGTAAAAAAAATCAGTCCAATAATATATATATAAATTCGTGTTCAATACAATAGAGAAAAAGTTATTTAACTTGAAAATTAAATTATTAAAATATTTTGTTTCGATCCCCTAATATTAGTAGTAAATTAATAATTTTAACAAATAAAATTTAATATTTTCACCTCACATGAGTATATAAGACTCATTTATTATTTATATAAAAAAAATTGTGAAATTATTATTTTTATTTATAATATTTTAATACTTACACGTGTATATAGCACGTGTCAATTGACTTGGTTTGTCACTGGGCTGTTTTTCCATCTCTTTTTCTTGAAGGACGGTTCATACACTATGAGCTTTTAAATTTAGTTGTTTTTAAGCCTATGGAAAATAAGAGATAAAATTTATTAAATATTATTTTTTAATATATTTATATTAAATTTAATACATAGAATTTATTAATATATTATTTTTTTATATATTAAATTTAATATAAATAAATAATATTTAATAAATCACATCTCTCGGCACATGTTAAGAGATTACCCACTGGATAAGGTTGGCCGCTTGATCATTCCGAACAAGCTATATGTGTCGATAATTTAACGGTGATGAGCTTTTGGCGGGGCCCATTAACGAACACTGAGAAAAGGACGACCGTAGTTATCTCTCTGTTAATCTAGGCCTATATATTAACCGCCAATATCTCGCAGCTAAGAGAGAAAAAAGAGAGGGAATAACATTTGGAAGATTAACCTGTCTTCTCTTCTTGCATCCTCGGCCTCCCTTTTCTCTCTCAAAAGTTAATTGTCGTACTAGAAATCAGACTGGAAAATGGGTGTGCCGGAGACAGATCCTCTTTCAGAACTAAGCTTGCCGCCGGGATTCCGATTTTATCCGACGGACGAGGAGCTGCTGGTCCAGTACTTGTGCCGGAAAGTGGCCGGTCATCATTTCTCTCTGCAAATCATTGGAGACATTGATTTGTACAAATTCGATCCTTGGGTTTTACCTAGTAAGATTTTTTTAACATCATTAATTTAATTTCCTCTCCATTCTTCCCCCTAATTGTTATGTAAATAATGCTTAATTTTATATTTTAGCTTATTCAATTCATGCTGTTTTAGTTAATTAATTAATTGGTTCTAGGTAAAGCAATGTTTGGAGAGAAAGAATGGTACTTTTTCAGCCCAAGAGATCGAAAGTATCCAAATGGGTCACGCCCAAACAGAGTAGCTGGGTCGGGTTATTGGAAGGCAACCGGAACCGATAAGATCATAACGACAGAGGGAAGAAAGGTTGGAATCAAGAAAGCTCTGGTTTTTTACATTGGAAAAGCTCCTAAAGGAACCAAGACCAACTGGATCATGCACGAGTACAGACTCTTTGAGCCCCAAAGAAAAAATGGTAGCGCAAGGGTAAGACAGACACAATTTCTGTTCCAATTCATTTTCACTAATAAAAAATTAAAATTTGTTCTTGAATTGTTAAAAAATTTGGTTTTTTCTTCTTTGCTTTTTTAAAACAAATATTCTTGGGTTTACTGAATATGCGTTTACAGTTGGACGAGTGGGTACTGTGCCGGATATACAAGAAGAATTCGAGTGCTCAAAAACCGGTGATGGGTATTTCCAGTAGTAAAGAACATAGCCATAGCGATAGCCGTGGTTCTTCGTCTTCATCTTCTTGTCAGTTCGATGATGTGATGGAGTCCTTGCCTGAGATTGATGACCGCTTCTTTACTTTGCCCGGAATGACCTCGGTCAATGACAAGCTCAATTTGGGTTCCGGTAATTTTGACTGGGCAAGCCTCGCCGGACTTAATCCGATACCGGAGCAATTTCCCGGAGGTGGTCAGTTTCCGATGCAAACCCAAGCTCAGGGAGTAATAATGCAGAACAACAACAATAATCAGAATGACGTGTATGCCCCTACAATGTCACCGCTTGGCCACGTGGACACGAGGTTTGGAAGAAATATAGAGGAAGAGGTAGAGAGTGGACTCAGAAATCAGCGGGTTGACAATTCCGGGTTCCTCAATTCGAACAATTATGGTCGGGGTTTTACGAACTCGATTGACCCATTTGCTATTCGGTACCCGACCCAGCCCGGGAACTTGGGGTTTAGGCAGTGAATATAGTAGATACACTTATGATTGATAGATATAGATAGAAGAAGAGGTGCATAAGCATTGGTGTAAATATCTGGAATTCTTTGGGTCGGGTTTATCTGATATAAACCATGAGATTAAAGGGTAAAAGTGAAAAACACTAAACTTTGGGGCCGTTTGGTTTTGTTTTATTAGTGAGTAGGGCCGGGGGTGGTGGTATAGAGTCGGTCGATGTACACAGGCAGCTGCTCTAGATTAGTTTATAGTATTCAACTTTGTAATTGGATTGAATTGAAAGTAGACTTTATTTAACGGAGGATGATTGTAGACGCCAAGTCTTGATACGCTGACGCGGTGTATACATACAAAAAAATATAACTCTTTTCACTAAACAACAATATTAGGTGCAAAATATATATATATATATATATATATATATATATGTGCATGCATGCTTGAATATTAATAATACTTGGTACATTTTTAACAATAATATATAATATGTAAACATGCTTGGATCATGCATCCAACCTTTTCAACATAATAAAAATCTTTCTTTTCGACATAATAAAAATCTTTCATTAATGTTCCGTTTAATCTTTCATATATATATTTGGTAATAACAAATAACTCCACAACACTATCCTCCTTCATGGGTACATTCACATCAGAATCTTGATAATTAACTTCATTCTAAAATATATATATATATATATATTTATGTAACTCTAATAGAGCTTTGAAAGAATTTTAAACTTACAGTGTCTATTGAATTTTCTCTAATTTAAAATCTAAAATTATTTAAAATTGGATTACACGGTCATAAAATAGAAAAAGAAAAAGAGAATGTTGAATTCAAGTATACGAGTCCGTCCCCTATTTGTTGATTGAATTGGTGCGAATCAATTGAGGGATCCGAATATCCGATCTGATCACACACATTTTACTGTTGTGAGCGTCGAACGTTCAATTTAGGCACCTACAGAGTAGTAGCAGCAGCATATATTTTGATTTTTCCAGTCAAATGTCCAATGCCAGCTACAGAAAACCAAACCAAATCAAATCAAATCAAATATATATTGCCTTGCCGGTGCGAATCCTATTATTTTTTATTTTGCTCGTGTATGTTAATTATTTTAATTGGTTCTTAAGTTTATAGGGAGGGAGGGAGAGAGAGTGAAGTAATTTAAATTATTTATTTGATTATGATGTAATATAAATAATAAGACTAAACTAGTTGAGGTAAAATTTAATCTATTTGGCTTATGTATTTTACATTTACTCTTGAGGACAAATACTTTTATTATATAAACCATTCTTTTGGAGGAAATATATATATTATATATGTAAAACAAATATTTGTGTTTGAATTTTTTAAAATTTATTCTTAATATTATTTAAAAATATAATAATTATAACATAATGGTACTAAATCAGTAAGTATGAAATACAAATATGTTAAAAACTTGAATTCACTCTATAATATATATAGATCTAATATAAAAAATAAAAAATTACCAACTGTAGAACGGAGAATTATCGATTTGGCTATAGTAAATTTCATGGTGAATATAGGCGGCGTATTTCTTTAGCCACGCTTTCTTTGCAGAACACATTCTCTTACTTTTTGCGGCGCACAATTAATTGTCTGACTAAACATGCATTTGTCAAAGTATGTAATGGGCCTTCCGGGGTAATGTTTATCCCTAGTTACAAGTTGTCTATTCTAATAAATTCCGCTGAGGATAAAATATCTAAAAATTTATTATACCAATCAAGCTATATTTTCATTAGTCTATACTTTCATCATAAAGTTTATCATCAATATAAACATAAACTGTTCCATCAAAAAAGGAGCCGGGAGAGACAACTTAAAGGATTTATATTGTCCATAATTGTTTTAGGAGACTGACCAGGAGATTAATCAACCGAGATGGTCTTACCAGAGGACCTGAAATCCTTGAAACTGCTTCCCCTTCGTCCAATACCGGCTTAATAATCCCTCTATATCATAAAAATATTTTAGTCACATTTTTTTTTATATAATTTACAAAATATGAAAAATAGAATGTCTAAGATAGAGGGGCAATTCACCCTTAATATTTAAATTAAATTTTTAATAGTGTTAAATCAATCTCTATCAAACAATAACAACATTAATTATCATTATTATTAGAACAACAACAATAATAATAACAAAAATGATTTTTATCTAAAAAAAACAAGTTGTTGAATATCAACATTTGTATGAGACACATGGTCATCACTATTTCATATTCAATAATATTATGGTAATTAAAAAATGGCTACAAAAACAGAAATGTAAAATAATGTGTATAATTATAGTTTATTATAATTATTGAATTCACCCATATATGATGATGAATTGTCTACTAAAAATGCTTTAACACATTATTTTGCAAGTTATTTTTTGTAAGAGTTCTTTATGAGTATAGCAATACTCTTTCATATTTTTATTTCAATATTAAGTTTTAATGACGAAAATAATTTGCTAGAAAAATAATATATATCTTGTATAAACATCAATACTAAAAGAGTACATATTCAAAGGGACATAATAAAATATAAAAAAATAATATATATTATGAATAATTACATTAATTTTTTAATTATTAATTACGGGTATAAGTATTAATGATAACTTTTTAAAAAAAATATATATAAATATTTTATAATTCTATTCAAGTTGGTGTAATAACAAGTGCCCCTTTCGCCTAGGTTAAACCTTTGAAGGAGAAATCTGGACTCCACTCATGTCCATCCAATTGGAGAAGAGAAGCATATGAAAATAGTACCATGACCGTCCTAAGAAAGAATTATTAAATTATTTTGTTACCCTTATTCTTTTATTATTAATATTTTTAAACAGCAACGTTTGCATAAGTTATATAATTCTGATTTAATTTTTAAAATAAAACATAATGAAATTATAAAAACGCGTGTTTTATTAATGATCCCATATATATATATACAAGTTTCAAATTAATATCGATGAGGGATAAATGTGAAAACTGAAATGGAGGGGGGGACACTGTATGGATTCTTTGATAATGGACTCTGCTTTCTATGGTCCGCTTTTTCTGAAATGCGGATGAATCAGCTTCAAAACTGGAATTGGTGTTAAACATTTCTTTTAATATTTTCTTTCTTCACAATAATCAATTTCAACTTTAAAGTCTTATTTATATTGACAGGGAAAAAAAATTATGTTTTAAGCCGTATCGTTGAAAAGTTTTACCATGTGTACGGAAAATTAAAATTTGAATTAATAGCCTTATTTTCGGATGGAGGGAATATTTTGATCGTGGTAATTGTTTAATCTTACGTGGAAGAACATAAAAATTAAGCTTAAAATTAAACAAGAAATTAAGGTGAATTAAAGTGACGTTTCTATTCAATTTGTCTTTTGGGATAGACAAATTTTTACAACAAAGGTACGTTAAGTTTTGTAGAATGTATGTATATAATCATATTGTACCTTTTTCAATGCAAATTCGCTCTTTAATGCCACGTTTGGATTGGAGAAATAAAGGTGATAAATGAATGACTCATTTTTACGAAATGAAAAAAATTATGTTTGATTGCTTCATTGGAATGAACCATTCACATTCCTCCCAAATTTATGAATTTTATTCATTGAGAAATAATATAGAATAACTCATTTCAACTGAAATGAAATAAATTATTCCACCCTCTATTTTATTCTTTCAATTCAAACATAACATAAAAAATCCATAGCTGGATGCAAGTCAATAATTAATTAAATTAAGATAAGTAATGTGCACAAGCTATGCATTGTATAGTCTCTCAATCTCTCTCCGTCTTTTTATTATTGTTATTATTATTATTATTATTTTATTTTTTGCATTTTTGGGTCATATATGCCATGATTCTACCATCGTGCAATGATTCTACAGTTTCAAAATTAAAGCGGGCAATTCAAACCAGAAATGTCACTTTTCCAAAGAGTAGCGGCCAACAATAAAAAGGAAAAACAAAACATACAGTTTTACTGGGGAGGTAAATAGCATGCTGTTGCCAACACATCTTGAGTTGAGCCGACAACTCCAAAACCACAACCAACAATATATATATATATATATATATATATATATAACAAGTCTCGTCGTCAAATTTAACCACTGTGGAACTTTAACTAAATAATAATCAAGTAACAAAATTTTTAAATATGTTTGGTGCGTTTTAAAACTTTCAAACTCTTTAAATTAATGTATCAAACTCCGATAAATCGACCAAGATAATATATGATTCCACTTACTCTTGGCTAACTATTCCACGGATAGAGAAAAGAATAATAATACATCTTATATTTTTAATTATATCAAACGATATATAAGATAATATTTGGTAATTAAGTGAAGGCCGGGAGATATTTAATGCTTAGGCTTGAAAGGAGCCAAAATGGCTTTACTGATACAATTCGTCAAGTCTAACTACTTCAGATCCTGACAAATGACCAATTTTTTTGTTTTAGTATACAAAAACGGCAGGTGATGGTATGTGAAAAATACAGTGACCACATCTAAATCAAAGAACAGCTATTAGTGAGAGCAACGTACGTACTCATCTGTCTCACATTAATTATCTTAATTCTGTTTAAGGAAAAACAAATACTGGCCGCTAACCCAACCTTTATTAGTATTTTTGAGCTCTACTTGCCAGTGAAACCATATTTTATTTATTAGTTGATGGTCAGATGTGCTTTTCCTCTAAGATAATGAAATCCATCAACTGATTGTACAAGTGTCCAGCTAGCTAAGCTAGCACGAGTATTGGCCGGTACTCATGCTAGCTAGAAAATCACAGTAAATTATGATCTATTAATCTTTGTATTTTTCAGAAAAGAGAGAGCTTTGTAGCATGGATTCCGGGTCGCGATAGCTGGCTGTTCTTCCTTAATTAGGAACTATGTGAATTTAGAAAGAAATTCTTTTTAAAAAAAAAAACGGAGCCATAAAATCTCAATCCTATTTAATTGTTATCTGCATTAGATATGATTTTTCATCTTCAATTCGATGTAAACAAAGGACAGTTACAAAGATTAAAGAATCTTTAAGAATATAATTAATTTCCAGACTAGATCATAGTAGCATAAATTTATGCTTTTTTTTCTAAACAAAAGAATAACATAGAACAAAATTAAGAACATGATGTCATCTATTGACAAGGACGGAATGGTCATGCAAGCAGCTAGCCATCGATCCGGAACATCGATCTGACGAGTTCATTTACTTTAATGACATCTGTGCTAACGTAAACCCCAGCCCAGCAATATGTGGGTTTCAGCCTCAAGAAGCACGTGTGGTAAAAAAGGCTTGATCTACGTACGTATATCGTTGACAATTCGGGCTTCAAATTAAATGCAATCTCACAAGCAACCAATTAAGGAGAAAAGATCATCATAAAATCCACATCGACAAAATGTCCCACAATACTATCATCAGCATTAATTAATTAATTCCTATGTATGCTATGCAGAGAGAGCTGGTGTTTCGTTAATTGTATGTATAGCGCATGCTCAACTGTAAATAGATGTTACCCAGTCTTGCATTGTTCTACAAGAAACCAGTTTTCCTCCCCCTTTTCGGGCTTAATTTGTTTGATGATACTTTAACCTCTGAATATTTAAACGCAACTCTAATTAATGGCCTGCTCGATCAGTTTAATTAACCTATGGTAAGTTATGATCACTGAAAATATATATGTTTTTTTAGGGTTAGGTCTTCGGCACGTGGTAGCCGTTTCTTGATGTATAATATGGACAACCATACCCAGTACTTAACAATCGATTACGTGTGACATAGAGATAATTATGTGAAACAGATTATGGTGGGTGATCACATGTATGTGTTAGGGTCATGCAGTTGTGACTTTGCCTAAATCTGTTATTAGCGAGACGACGGACGCCTTTCTTGTGGCACAAAACCTGGCCCTGTCTTATAAGCTATGTTTGGCAATTCATTAATAAAAGTAGACTAATGAACTAACACCCAAGCTAGTCAGACATCAGCCAGAATACGATTCAAATTCAGAAATAAGCATATTGTGCAGAAATACCTAACTATAAAATAAATTACATTTTGCTTTAATAAATAGTGAATTTTAGGATAAATCAATAGCAAGATCCTCATTTAATCGGGGAATAGTTGGCCTTGAATTACGTGAGCAATACTAACATTCCACCATATGATTCGATCACCAACTCATCCACGAAACACCCTTTTGATTCCTAGCTATTCTCATCGTCCTGTGATACTATTGGACCATTTTGATTCAGTTAATTTATTTCCCTTAATAAATAAAAAATGATATTTTTACAAGTAAAAATAATAGTTTCACAAAGTCTCTTAAATAGGTCACACATTCATGTAAGAGAGAACTTGTTGAAATATCAAATTTTGTTTGTATAAATATTAATTACCTAATAAAATCCTAGTTTAGTAATACTCTAAATTATCAATTGTAAAGGCGCACACAAAGAGGGATATGGACAGACTGTCGATCAGCAGTATACTATGACAAATACCTTGATAAGTTTGATCAGGGCCAGGAGGTTTCGAGTACACACCAACAGAGAGCAGTGGTTGATGGTTTCGCAAAAAAATAAAAGTAAAAATAGAAAAGATAGATAATATTCAAAGCAACTATTTGGTACTTAGATACTTCCAAATTTTATATATTTTATTTCACTAAAACCCTAGATAATATATGACAGACATGAAAACGGTCTTCCTTGGATGTGAATTCTATTAGGGCTTGTTTGTGCAGAAACTTGTAAGCATGGAGTTTTTACATTTCCATGCACAGCATAAGTAGATCTGGTCTAAGGTCACGAAGTCATGAAACAAGTACAGAGCGCACATGTACATTTACTCCCTCCACTACGAATAAAAGATGAAAAAAGGGCAAGTTAGGTTGACCATTGAAATGGAAACTGACTGATACCCATATTCCTCTTCCGAATAAATTTACACATATACTCCCCCCTTACATAAACAAAAAAAAAATTGGCAATTTTTTTTATTCAAATTACTTAAACACCCTCCATACAATTTTTTTTTGCCAAAAAAAGATTATTTATATAGGGAAAGTGTATGTGTAAATTTATTCTTCTCTTCTTCTTACTAACTTAAGTATTGTTTGACACGGGGCTTAATTAAACCCACATGAAAGATATTATTATTGAAAAAAAAAGGTTTGTATAACTGCCCATTTTCTAAAGGGCACTAACCAAATTTAGGGTGCCTTTCATGGAGTGAAGAAATTGCTTCCACATACCAAACTTAATTCATATAATCTCCATTGTTGAGTGCTTCTTTCCACCTGTTTTTTTCTTTCTTTTTTTTATTTTATTTAATTTTTTGTAACTTCAGAATACGATGATATGGCCAAAGTGGATGTAATGGTCATATGCATATTTGATGTTTTGCATGAATACTTTTTTTAGCTATTCAACTTCAATAAATGTGGAATTGAATTCTTGATGTTAATTAAATTTAATAGTTATTTTGTTTTGGTTAAGTTAATTAAATTGGTTTTGATCTATACATTGAAGAAAGAACGTCCTCAATATGAGTGGATGTGGGATCCACAAATCTGATCAGATATCAAAGAAGATCAAATCATGTCGTGGCTGGAGATCTTGATTTCAAGATATGCAGCGCATGAGATATGATGCATTTCTCTCTACTCTAGTCCAGAAAAAATTATTAGATGCTCGTACACTGAATAATTACTCCCCGGCCAGTACATGACATGGACTTAAAATATACTTCAAAGACTTTCTGCTGAATAAATTTCCTTTTTAGCTTACATTCTGCAAGTAAAACAAACAATATTTGTGGTGTAGTTAAAAATATTATCATAATAAAAGATGACAATAAAAAGGTAAATACAAAATGACAAATATTACGGTGACAAAAGATGATTTCAAAATAATAGATATAAAATGACGTGTCAGATTGTAATTAATAAATACTCTAGCACATATAAATGAGTCTAATGATTTTATTAACTAATAATTATTATATACATAATTTTACATCTTCTTTTATATTCAATCTTTTACAATTAAAATATTATTGGTTTGAAAATAGTTTCCCCTTTCGTAATAAGAAATGCTTCAACGTATAAAAAACTAGCTAGTTGGACCCTGTCATTATTTCATTGCAATATCTTAGTGAGGAATTAGCAATAGTGGGGCTCATTTAGACTAGATTTTATCGGCAAACTGTGAACCTAAGACTTTAATTAGCTAGCAAACTGATACCAAATATGTTAAATACCTCCGTACTTATAATTTGAATTGTAAACTACTACATTTAATATTCAGCGGCTTATTTTATGCTCATATCCCTCCCTTAACTTTTTGGATTCGAGCTTTAGAATCAGTACTCAAAAAAATTCTTCTAAGTGCACCTAATTTATGTGAAAGTGCATCCTTAAAATTGTTTGAAGAGAAATTTAGTCTCAATTGATGTTTTAGCTGGCCCAAAAATATTATTATCGTTCAATAAAAATATAATTAGGTTCTTAAATATGCTGTGCAAGTATTACTATTGGAGTAATTAGCAATAGTAGGGCCCGTTTGGGGTTAAATTAGGTTGTTAAAGAATAATTAATATGGGATGAGATATGGGGTCGGTGAGTTTAAACATTTGATTAGTTGATCTAGTGATCGTGGGGAATAGAGAATTTGAAGATGTGATTGAGGGGTTAATTTGGTCGCTACATGCTGCATGCTACAAGAATTGGCATAAGTGGGGCCCTCGGGTCAACAGGATATTTGCACTGGACCCCACCCCCGCAACCTCCGGACCCCTGCCCATACATTCGCAGAGTCGTTCCTGCCCATTGTAACGCTTGTCTGCCCGTTTCCTCCAAAAGTATGGAACACACGACAAACACCCCCCTCTATCTGTATCTTTCTCTCGTAGTTTTGTTTTGAATATTTTTAATTTAAATGGAGTACAGCGCCTCCAGTAAAAAAAACAACAACATAATTGTAGGGATAATATAAGTGCACAACATGAAGCACAACATGAAGCACAACATGGAACACAACATAATGATCTAGACCATTGAAAGATGGGGCCTGACACAGAAATCCGTGTCAGGTCCCACTTTTTAATGGTTAAGATGTATGTAGTGTTTGAAGTAGTGTTTGGATGTTGTGTATGTAAAGTTGTCCATAATATAACTCACATACGGACCAATTTGGTGTCAAGTCTCTTCCTAGCGTGTTGATGTGATGCAAAAATTTTACTCATTAATTTATCATGTAGTGATTAATAAAATTACTCATACATTCAAACTTATTACGCTCCTTTTTTTTTTCTTTTCTTAAATAACACAAAGACTGAAATTAATTATGCTACAAATGATTAAATTAAATACTAATCATTTTAAATCAAGAATTAATATGACCAATTTTATCAATAATTGAAGATCAAAAATATCTGAAAAATAATCAAACCCTTCAAAAATTAACTAATTAGTAGAATCCAAATTAAATAAATAGTCCCCCTTGATTTCCCTGCCAATGATATTATGGGTGGTCAAAACCGCCGGGACCACAGGGCTGAACCAGTGGGTGACAAAACATTAAACCGTCATTCCATTATAATTGAATAGACTTAATGTGATGTTTTTGGTGTCATTTGCATATCAAAAGCTTGACAACATCTTCACACTAAATCTTTTTAATTTGTTCCCAAC
Organism: Hedera helix; assembly: GCA_947179155.2. Taxonomy (NCBI): domain Eukaryota; kingdom Viridiplantae; phylum Streptophyta; class Magnoliopsida; order Apiales; family Araliaceae; genus Hedera; species Hedera helix. The sequence goes on from OX359266.1 coordinate 60,590,765, forward strand.
CTCGGATTTTATCTCTGTCCTGTCAATCCTTTTTTTTTTCCGTTACCTCACGTATCGCGCAGTGGCCCCTACATACTTGACTGTGGTCCCCTACCCCACGTGTCAATCCCTCCTTCTTCCGGATTGACGCGTGTCTGTTAATTGAATGCTGTTCAAAACCATAAAATATCTTAATCAGGTACTATTCATTCACCTCCATTCCATACATGTATAGTGCTTCCCAATTTTGTCCTTTGCAATACCATAGCCATGCATAGGGCATAGGGTAAATAAATTCGTTATCCTATGACTAATCTGTCCTCAAACGTCTGTGTTATGACATGCTAGAGGTAAGAAGAAAATCAATTACTCTTTTTATTTTTTTTTATTTGTTTTCTTAGAGATTGAAATTTATTTATTTTATTTCTGGTGAGATATTAATAATTTAGTTTCTCGTATCATTTTCATATATATTAAATATTAATAATTTGTTTCCTTTTTATTTTTTTAATAAATTTTAAAAAGATAATTTTAATAATTTATATTTAATTTAATCAATCAAATAAATTATTAATTATATTTTTTAATATTTATATTTTTTAATCAAAAAATAATGGAGGGAGTATTAATTAAAGATTGCATTACACTGGATTCATGCTAACCCTATCTTAATACCGTGGTCCCTATGGCCATATAAAAGACCGGCTAACCACCTAAGTAAAAATTGGTAAGCACTATACATGTAAGAGACCACCTAGTCTCTTTTTTCATAGTATTGTGAGATGATTTATTTTTTTTGTCTAAAAAATTGAAATCTCCAAAAAAATAATTTGTCAGTGCAAGTGATTATTATTATTATAATCTATCTATCAAGTGGATCCGTCCAATGGAGAGTACGGATTCATCGACGGGGTCTCAGCAACAGCCTCATCTCCCACCGGGATTCCGGTTCCACCCCACGGACGAAGAGCTGGTGGTTCACTACCTTAAGAAAAAGGCCGCCTCCGCTCCTCTTCCGGTGGCCATCATAGCCGAAGTCGATCTCTACAAGTTTGATCCATGGGAACTACCGGGTAAATATATATGTGTGTGTGTGCATGTGTTTATTTTTTTATTTTGCGAGTAATAAATTTTATGATATCGCTAATACCTACCTAGTTTGTTCAACTGGATAAGTTGATATATTAGGAGGCTAAATATATATGTTAATGATTGATATTTGTATTGGTATTGATATGCAGCTAAGGCTTCGTTTGGAGAACAAGAATGGTATTTCTTTAGCCCGAGAGATCGGAAATACCCTAACGGGGCAAGGCCGAACCGGGCGGCGACCTCGGGTTATTGGAAGGCTACCGGAACCGATAAGCCGGTGCTGACGTCCGGAGGAAGTCAAAAGGTAGGTGTTAAAAAGGCACTCGTGTTTTATGGAGGGAAGCCCCCTAAAGGAATCAAAACCAATTGGATCATGCATGAATATCGTCTTGCTGACAACAAGAAGTCAAGTATGAAGCCTCCTGGGTGCGACGTAGCCAATAAAAAGGGCTCCTTAAGGGTATGGTAATTCATCAATCAAATTTTCCAATTTAAAATATCCAAATTTAATTATTTTAGTTTATTATCAATAATTTTTTTATTATTAAATAATTAATCTATCTGGTTACATACTGTGTGTAGCTTGATGATTGGGTGTTGTGTCGAATCTACAAGAAGAATAATACACAAAGGGCAATGGATCATGAAAGTAGTGACTTAATGAATGATAATATGATATTACCATCTATACACCCCAAAGCTTCAACAACGAATTACGGTACTACTACTAGTTCAATGCTGGAAAATGAACAAAACATGTTCCAAGGGATGGAATGTAATACGGATGGTTCCATTTCGCTTTGCGGTCCATCAAAATCACAGCTTTCTTTGCCTTGTTCCTCCAATTTCCTCTCCATCAAACCCAACCTCCAAACGTCGACGTTATACTGGAACGACGAGGGGGCTACTGGAAGAGGCTCTTCTGCTGCTGCCTCAACAAAGAGATTTTATACAGATGGCGGCAGGACAGATGATGAAAATGGTTCTATCGCGAGTTTGTTAAGTCAGCTTCCACAAACCCCTCAAACCCTGCACCACCAACAGGCTGCAATGCTAGGAAATATTGGTGATGGGGTTTTTAGACAACAACCCTATCAGCAGCTACCAGGTGGCATGAATTGGTACTCTTAAATTTTTGTCACTTTAATTTTGGGATTTTAAGTAAGGAAAGGAAATTAAGTACGTACGTACACATTATTACTATTTATTTATGAACACCAAATATCTCACATATGGATCTCTTCGATCACGTTATTCATCATATATTTATATAGGAGATCTTCTGATATATATATATATATATATATATTCTTTACTGTTCATAAATATTTAGATAGATAGGTCGCCCAATTAAACTTATTACATATGTAGAGATGCTAAGGAATGGGAATTATTGTTGATGTAGAAAAATAAAAGCACTGTATATATATGGCACAGCAATATCTATTATATATACTAAAACGCAGTACATAACACCGTTGCTTGACAAGTAGCTTTCTCACAATGAAACACATGTCTTACGTATTTAATACCCTCAATCCTTACTACGATTTTGAAAATTTACTCCACTTTTTATAATTTTATAATATTATACATTTTATATAATTATACCATACATATAACTTACTTCCCAAATTACTAACCATAATTACCCACTAAATCCGGCTTTTGAAATTTTAAAATATTATATACCATTTATAATATTATATTTTACATTATATCATACATATTATTATTAAATAAATAATAACAAAATTGAGTTGAACCATTACTCCTGCTTTTCGTATTTTATAATATTATACTACACATTATACCTTAAACAAGTAAAAAAATACAATTTACTAACCATTATATGCCATTTATAATATTATACCACACACAAATAATAACAAAATTATTTTTATAATGTATGGTACAATCTACACGATCACTACATATCTAAATTTAATTATGTTCAAACATAATTATTATATCTTAAAAATAAAATCAGTACATATCTAAACTGTTTTGATAATCTCAAGTACTCTGTTAATCTCAACTGCAAAAATGTTATCATTACTAATTTAATTATATTATAACGTAATATTATACCATTTATTTACATTTATATAACAACATTAATTATATTACAGCGCAATATTATACCATTTATTTCAATCACACGTTAAATCTAAACTTAATTCGATATACATATCACATCTCACAATTGGATATTTCTATATTTTTTCGGCTTTCAAAAATCAGACCATACTCACCATAAAAATAATTATTTTTACATTCAGACTATTCTCACAGACAATAAAATTATTTTAACTCATACAATTCACGCCCATGTGTGACGCCCCCCAAATCTGGGCCCACACAGCCCAAACTTGAGTCGTCAAAAGACTACAACAAAATTATTACAACAAAGCACAACGTACTACAATACAGTGTATAATAATACACAACTAAGTCTTCACTATTATTGTCACACTATTTTACAAAACGTGAAGACTATGATAACTATTCCTCGGACCCTCACTCCATTCCCCGGCTAGACCCTATTATGTTTTCATCTCCTGTTGAAAAACAATGGAACAAAAGAAAGGGTGAGCTCAAATAGCCCAGTAAGAAATATCATGACTAAGATAATGACGAATAAATTATCATTAGCCTTCAACAGTTGAGTTCTTGATAGAATACAATAGACTACAAGGTTTATATCAAAAACTGCAGTTAAATTATTAAACAATGTTTAGATCAATAATAACAGCGGAATGAGCAATCTATTAGAAGAATAATGCAGACTATAATGTCCACTCGCTTCTCTTTTTCGTAAAAACATCATCAACTTTTATCATCTGAAATACCATTAGTCATGATAATATAAATTCACAGTTCCTGATCATAATCATGCACATCAACAGTTCATCTTTGCACTACGGGCCAAAGATATTCAATATAGCACCAACGGTCATGATTATACCAGATTCAGCCTTTGGTCATAATCATACCAAACAACAGTTCATCTTTGCACTACGGGCCAAAGAGAACATTCACCACGTGCCATAAAAGACACCGAACAGATGTATCGCCTTTAACCTATTATGTCGCCTTTAACCTATCATCTGTTCAACAAATATATCACATCTGTGCCCCCGGCCACAGATATTCACAACAGCTTGATTCTTGATGATTAGTACAAATAACAGTGATACAAATGATGAACAGAAGAAATATGATAACAATAAGTATCGGAAGTTTACTTTGTGCAGATTCAAATAATGTCCAAATTGTCAACATGATGTGGAGTGAAATTTAAAAATGATATTCAAGATCCACAGTTCAGAATAACGGTTACAGTTCAATAGAAAGGTTCACGTAAATAGGAAGGTTCAGTTGAAATAATGAAGTTCAACTATTATGGAACATATAATATTTTCAGGAATTATAGAAGCAATAGTTCCATAATAAATTTCGATTTATGAGTATGAAAGAAAATAATATCCCTTACCGTAGCAGGTTTGATTAACAAAAGGTGAAGGAAATTAATACAAAGGGTTATTCACCAACAGGCGGCAATCCGCTCCGTAAGGTTATCCCCACAATTTAATAGAATTTGAGTACAAAGAGTTATTCACCTAACAGGCGGCAATCCGCTCCGTAAGGTTATTCTCAGAGATTAATAATGAATGAATACGAAAGGTTATTCACCAACAGGCGGCAATCCGCTCCGTAAGGTTATTCCCACAATTTAATACATGGAAATAAAAGGCACGTCTTATGAGTAAGGAAGAAACAATATTATTATCGAGAATCAAATAATGATAATCCCTTACCATAGTACGTTTGAATAATGGAAGATGAAAAAGATGGTATCCCTTACCTCAACACGTGACTGGATATTGATTTAAATGAGGTTGATTAACTTGAACAGTACACGTATACTTATAGATCTTCACAAATACTCAAGATGACTTAAGCACACTTAGAGAGAACTTTCACAAGAAGTATTTAGAGAGAGAAAGAAAGAACAAGTAAGGAAGTTTATGAAAAATCCTTAAGTTAAGGCTTCTATTTATAGCCAAAAATCTTATCATTCATTTAATCTAAACCATTCATTTAAAGATCATCTTTTAATCTACACCATCCATTTCAAATATTATATTATCTTTAATCTACACCATTCATTTCATATCACCTAATAATCACCTAACTTTATATTATAAACAAATCAATTTAATTATTCAACAATAATTCACACTTTAATCTACACCATTCATTTCATATCACCTAATAATCACCTAACTTTATATTATAAACAAATCAATTCAATTATTCAACAATAATTCACACTTTAATCTACACCATTCATTTCATATCACCTAATAATCACCTAACTTTATATTATAAACAAATAACTTTATCAATTCAATTATTATGACTAATTGTTATAAATACAGTATAGTTAGCTCTTAGATATCAAGTCAATAAATTAATGAAATACAACTGTTTAAATAACATCATAATAGAGATAACAATAATGTAAAATAAAGCATACGTTACTGTGTAATGACAATTATTGATTCAATAATGTGAATTACTGTGCATATTTTACTGTGACAATTATTATGTTCAATAATTTTAAAAACAGTGCAACAACAATTATTGACTCAATGATATAAAATACAGTGTAATGACAATTATTAAATCAATAAGGCAAAATACTGTGTAACAACAATTATTGAATTGATAATATAAAATATTATGCAGTGACAATTATCGATGAAATGATGCGTAATCAGTTACGGTGTCAATTATCAGACCAATAATATGAGACACTATGCAATACCGTGTGTTACTGTAGAGTACCGAGTGCTACAGAAAATACCAATAACTACCGTATGCTACTATTCTTTTATCACCGGTATTTTAACAGTTCCGTTGACTATTTTTATTTAAAAAGGTTATTTCTGTCGTTTTCTATATCCGACAAATATTCCGTTGTGGGGTCCACCAATAATTTGTTATTTCGGCGCCGTCGGACCAAACGAATATTGTCCGACAAAATAAAATTTGCACATAACATCCTTAACTTTTAACTTTATCGATTTAACCACTTACTGTTTAAAAAAAATATCTATATGAAGAAAAATTAAATTTTGTATTTCATAAAATTCGGGGTCTTACACATGTATTAAACTTTTAAAAATTAATTTTATCTCACAAAAAAAATAATATTAATTCCATAATTACACAATAAAATTGTAATATAACCAATAAATATGTTGCGATTACAAAATTGCATCAAATCCATGTTATGACTGTCATGCAACAATTTCTAAATTTTTTACATATAATATTAATTATCTGATAATATTATTAGATCCCCAACTTCTGGCAACTTTCCCAACCAAAAATAAAACTTCTCTGTAAATATTGCATTAGGATTTAAAACTAAATCCATAATTACTTTATCCAAATTAATTCAGTTTTGAATATTATCCAATTAAAATCCCATTAATTTAAGCAATCTCAAATTGAATATAACACAATCGAATATTATCCAATAAATTGAAAATTCAATATTATCCCATTAAAATATATAAGTATAGCACAAAAAATAATATTAATTTTTTTTGTCACAAATCATATAAAATTGCAAAATTAAAGAAATACCAAATAGATAATAATCCAATTTTATGTATGGTTGGTCTACACAATTTTTATAATAACCCTATAAATATATACCACCTATTTAATTATAAATCACACCACATAACAGCTTTCTTCTTCATATATTTTATTTCTATATGGTAAGCTTATTTTTCTTTTGTTATTACTCTTTTTCTATTTCTATTACATTCTGTTTCTTTACCTCATCATGAATCTGACTTCAAATTTTCTTTCTACTTTTACTTCATTCTGAACATTTGTCTCACCACGAATCTGACTTCAACTTTTTTGTTGTTTGATTATTTAGCTGGCGCAACTACTAAATACAATTGTATTACTAACATCAGTCCTGTAAAAAGAAACGTGGAAAATTAAGGCACAAATAACTAAACTCTGGAATATGCCTTGCTTCTATAAAGATGACTACATAAACAGTATTACGATGATATTGTTGAATAAGAAGATATCTATACATACATAAACTTTACCTTTACTATAACCACTTGACATCTACAAATTGTTTACCTTTATTATAACAACTTAACATCTACAAGTTATTCCTTCGTAGGATGGCAGAATACAAGCCAATATCAAAAGAACACTTTAAAATAAATTTCAACCATTGGTCAAGGAAAACAAAGTTTTTATTATCACCAATTTTGTTGTTAGTCAGAATGGTGGTTCTTTTAAAACTACCAAACATCCATATAAGATTAATTTTGTATATTCCACCTCATTGTAAGAGTCAGATGATGCTTCAATTCATACATATGGACTCCAATTCAGTCCATTTGATCAAATACTAGCTAGCGCGATTGATGATTCCTACTTAGTTGGTATGTTTCACAATGATTTTGAAGCCATCTTTTTCATACAAATTTTATTATTTAACTGTATAATTGTAATGTTTTGTGTTTAGATGTTATTGCTCAACTAACTGCAATTGGAGATTTACAACTCAGCACAAACAATGGGAAACAAAGTAAGAGAGTTAATATTGAATTAACTGATAACATGTAAAATATACATATTGCTCAAAACTACAATTATACAATAGATTCGTATAAATTTTTTGTTCTAATGTTGTATTCATATACCAGTCAAACTATATTGACTTGCCGCAATTTCAAATTGATATTATCCAATAATTTAATTTTTGAATTGTTTTATTATCTCATTTTTTGCTAATAACTCTGACACATAAATATATGATATTATCCAATAATTTGAATTTTTAATTTTTTTTAAAATAATTCTCAAGCAAAAAAATATGTAATATTATCCCATCATTGGGCTTTAGAACTTTATTTATAAAAATAATTGATGCATAATTTTTAAAATTTTTAAATTCCTTAATCAGACAAAAAAAATTTATATTATCTCATAAATACAAATCTAAACTGATATTATATCCCAAAATTGCATCAATTCTAAATTGATATTATATCCCATAATTTTATTTTTATATTATCTCAAATTGATTGGTGATTAATCTAAACAATTTTTAATTTTTAATTTTTAATTTTTTTTAACAAAACGAATAATCCCGCCGAACTTTATTTATAAAAATAATTGATGCATAATTTTTAAAATTTTTAAATTCCTTAATCAGACAAATTTTTTTTATATTATCTCATAAATACAAATCTAAACTGATATTATATCCCAAAATTGCATCAATTCTAAATTGATATTATATCCCATAATTTTATTTTTATATTATCTCAAATTGATTGGTGATTAATCTAAACAATTTTTAATTTTTAATTTTTAATTTTTTTTAACAAAACGAATAATCCCACCGCAACGCGCGGGTTTGTATCTAGTATATTATTAATTCCAACTTTGAGGAGATTGTAATAATTCTGTTCTGCTAATTAATGTTAATTAATTATAGTTAGTGCATGGTTTGCATAGTTAAATTTTGGGTCTCAAATTAATGTACATACCCACATTTATATAAGATGAATAAATAAGATAATTCATCATTCTAACTTCCACTTTTTTCCCCACAACAATGTTAAATTAACAACTAAGATAACACTTCAAATACAAATAATTTTGATATTCATTTAATAATTAATCCAACCACATGGATGTAAAAAAATATAATTATTTGTAATATTTTTATAATTAATTAATTTGTGGTTTAATTAATGGACATACATATATAATAGTAATAAGATAGATAGATGAAATTAAGGAGAAAAGGCCGGCGTATGCAATTAATCCTCAAAATAAAGCTTGTTGACTTCAATATTTACCTTCCCGTGCATATATATAGAATTCCTCGATCGGCTTAATTAATTCTACCTCGTAAACACTGACCTAACTGGCTTGAAGAAATGAAAAGAAAAGAAAATCGATCTTATGTATCCGGCCGGCCAGCTTCCTTATAAACACTACTTCTCATTAAAAAAGTTGAACAACTTACACTTGTATCATTTTATTAATCAACGCTAACTCTTACACTTTGAGTTCCACCCTAGGGTTAAAATTGAGTACATTTTATTCGACCTTTAATTAATATTAGACCACCGTACGTATATATTGTTTTGATTTGATGTCGATGTCGATGTACATATCTTTGTAATTAATTAAATGGTTCATCTCTAAGTTGATCTCGAGTAGATATTTGAATTTTGAGGGTGTTGGGTGTCATTTTCTTTTGTAAGGCCAGTTTGAAAAGGCAATTAGGCCAAGTCATGTGTGTACATGCGTGTGTGTATATATATATGAAAAATATTATCCAAGTCAATATTTTAGTTAAGTTTAATTAAGATTAATTAATAAAATGGCGTAATTTTATTTTTTAAGATTAAATTTTTTATTTTAAAATTTTATTAAAAAATTATAATTTTGAATTTTATACAAAAATTACTTTATTTTATTTAATAATTTTAATTAAATTTGACTAAAGTTACTTTAAATTGTTTATTCCCGTATATATATAGATGTTCTCGATGAGCAAGACAGAAGTGAGTTGTTGACAACAAATAAATGTCAGCAAATACAGAATTAATTTTAATTTCAAAATCTTTTTGACCTACTACAACCCTCAGCCAAACCAACTCTAAAAGTGCTGCAAAATAAAAAATAGAAAGGCGTACGTAATTACAATATGTCTTAATAAACCTCTATCCATATATTTATATGTGAATATTTATTGTAGCTTTTTAGGTACTTACTCTCCTAGGTTTGTTCAATCGGTAAATACCGGTCCGAATCGGATTGGTATAAAAATTGGTCAAATTTAAGTACTGGTTGGACCGATATATCGAACCGATTTATCGGTTTGATATCGATTCGGTACCTGTTTTTACCGGATAAAAATTAAAAATTAATATTTTTAATTATTATTATTGTTGTTATTTTTATTATTATAATAATAATTATTATTATTATTATTAATTAATAATAGTAATTAAAATATATATAAATTAAAAAACCGGTATAACCGATCCGATTCGGTAAATACCAAACTAATAAAACGTGGTACTGAAACCGGTACCGAAAAATCGGTATATACTCTTTTTTTGTACCGGTACATGATCGGTTCATTTTGTACTGAACCGACCGATTCAATCCGAAAAAACTGGTTATACCGAATGAATTGCACATGTGTATTCACTCTATTAGGGTTTCACTAGTTTCTATATGGTGTGTAAACCTATCAAACTTTCTTCCCTACTGGTTTGACGCGGTGGACTCAAATATGAGTATTTCATCACCTTCAATAGCATCTTGGTGAGCTAGACTAGTATATCACTTAATATTTGGTATTAACTAATTAGTTACTCGGCATCAAAATTTATATGCCTTGATTGTCCTAAAAATCTTAAATATAAGTGAGGCCATGGATTAATCTCAAATAATTATAGGTATAATATTGTCCCTTGATGATGTTCTATTTTCTGGGTCAATTCTTTGAAGTTCCATTTTATACTTTGAACCTGCAAAACACGTTTTCATAGTAATCCAAGGTATCATATTCTACCATGAAATGTTTTCGCTATGACTATTAGTGATCGGTAAAAAAAATAAAATATCAACAATATCTGTGTGCAGAGAATGTCTCCCTTAAATTTTTCTTCCTTCTTTTTATTTATAGGCATCTTGATAGGGAGATATGTCCCATCAATTATCATGACAAATGGACAGTTATTCTATATAGGGTGGACTGTAGCAGTCTCGTAAGCCACCCTAGTCAGTGGATCCTCAAACCCGTATGTCTCAAATTAAGGCCTTTGGGATATTGGTCTTAGGCCCCTAACCTTCCTAATGGTGTTCTCTTACGCATTGGGTCTCTGGCCCAATAAAAAACCAAATCCAAGCTAATATTCTGAATATACTCTCTATCACCCTTTATTTATACGAGTACTCATGTGTATAAGTGGAATATACGTCTTCTTTTTCGTATTTGTCGTAAAGCTTACGTACATTCATCAAATAAAAATTTATTGATGGATAGGATGTTATTTAAGCTATGTAAAATTAAAGCTAAGAAAACTCGGTGCATTATGAAATGATGACTCATATTATCTAATTACCAAATTAAGCTACAAATGATATGAAATGTATATTAAAGTAGTTTTGTACTCTTTACTAAAAATGGAAGGGTGCAGTTAAAGATATTTAATTATTTGTGTGGTTTTAAAATAATGATTAATCTTCCATTTGATTTGATGACAGCAGGAAGGGACGATCCCAAATTAAGTCGGCAAAAGGGAAAGCCATTTTTGATCGAGATAGCCTACGGATTATCATTTATTTGTTAGAAATTAAGTCAGCAAAAATCAATTAATAAAAAAAAAAGGACACAAAATTCTGAATCTTCACTATCATAATAATAATGAGATCACACAAATTCCTCTTAAGTTTTATACACTAAAACTTAAGGTTATACAATACCACAACACAACTTTTTGAACTGAATAAAAATTATAAAATCCCCCTCCCAGAATACAACTTTTTTGTAAGGAATATAAAAGCAGTAAAAACCATCTCTTTTACACAAACACAAAATTCACTCACGCTCTCTCAACTCTTAGAATGCTAAATAACTTTTGATTATGCTTTCCTTCAAAAACTAAACACAAGACACTATTTATAAAGTACCCACAATTTATTTTTTTATTTAAAATAGGACACTTCTAAAATAATACTCCTACCAAAAATTATAACTCTTCCTTTCTACAATAGTAATTATTTTCTGAATAAGATTTAAGGAGTAACCCAACAATTTCTCATTCGACTCAAATTCCTGAATACTTCAACTTCATATCTAAATAGGATTTGAGAAGTATCCCAAAAATTCATCTCTCGACTTAAATCTTCAAACACTTCAACTTCATCATTATCACCGTTGTCGTAGTTGTCACCATCATTCACATTATTTGCAACATCTGCACTATCTGCGTCATCTGGATCATCATTACCGCGCATCTTTTACATCAGTCGTAACATCTGCAATCGTATTATCCGTAACATTTGTATTATCCGCAGCATTCGTATTATTCGCATCATCTGCGTTACCTACACTATCTGCAACATCCACATCATCTGCGTCACCCGCACTATCCTCATTATTTGTATCATCTACATCGTCTTCATTTTCATCAGCTCCTTTACCATCTTCATCATCTGACGATTGCAACGGTGATCATTCATAAGCGCAAAAAAAAATTATTCATCAACATCATGACGAACATCTCTAACTCCTTCAATCTTCACTCTCTTTATTTGTCATATCAACATGACTAATTCTTTTATACCTTGAATCTAATTAACCTAGCCTATGATATCACTTATTAAAAATTAAGTTAACATAAGCCAAATAGTATAAAAGAAAAAAAAAAATAACACAAGATTTAACATGAAAACCCCTTTAAAAAGAAAAATCATAAGTCAAACTTTGAATTTTTACTATCACAATAATAAACACTCACACCCTCTCTCAACTCTTGAAATGCTACATGAAATTTTTTTGTACTACCCTTCAACAACTAAAATAAGACTTTATTTATAGAGAATACCACAACTTTCTTCTTTCTATTTAAAAAATAGAACACTTCTAAAATAATACTACTACCAAAAATTAAAACTTCCTTTTCATAATAACAAATTTTTTTAAATAAAATTCGAGAAGTATCCCAACAATTTATCTCTCAACTCAAATTCTGAATATTTTAACTTTATATCTGAATAAGAGTTGAGAAGTATCTCAACATTATTCACATTAAAACAATTGATTTTTGCATTTGTTATAAAGAAAAAAAAAACTATTAGCGTTATAGAGTAAAAAGATTTAGCGTGGTTTTTAGTACTCCACATTATTATTGCATAAAGGGTAATGTTAGAGATTTCAAGTTTTTTTGTCTTACAAAATATTTTAAATGATGTCACTATAACATTAATTGGATAAATATCATATCATTATGTATACTATAAATTATTATTAAAATATTTAATAGTATGTTATTTGAGAATTATTTAAAATTAAAAAGTTAAGACCTGAATCGTTATTCTTCCATAAATACCAAATGCTATATAAGTATATATATATATATTCAATTGAACACCGACAGAGTTCAGTATTAAGCCTTCAAATTAAATAGTCATTACGTTATTGAATTTTGACAGGTCTTCTTATACTAGTCGTTGGTGTGCGTCAAACGTAACGGCTGATTATTCACCTACTTTTCAAAGTCAGTAGCGAAAGAAAAGGTCTTTTTCTAAAAAAGAAGCAAACACACGTATTGTGTCATCCTGCAGGAAAAACGACCGTTTCACTTCAAACTAGCGAAGAAGCTCAAAAATATATACTCCATATCTTTCTTTCACCTGCAACAAATGCAAACCTTTTCGCCAAGAAAAATATGGGAAGGCTTCAAATTCCGGCAAAGCCATCATCAGTCTCCGGCCATAGGGCTGAAAAGTATAAGAATTGTTCCGTGGGATCGCCTAGGCCTCATCATCACATGAATATGCACACCTCGTCTCTCCGTTCAACATTAGTACGAGAACGCCGTGAGGCGGCACCTGGGGATAGATATAGAGGGCGTAAGGCAGGCAGAGAGGTGGTGAGGAGGGCGTTGACGCCACCAATTCGAAGGCTTAGCTGGAGGTGCTGGAATTTCCGGCCTACGCCAAGTCGCCTCTGTAATATGTCCATGGCTTGAATTGTATTGCTTGTCCAATCCTCTTGTTTGCTTTAGAGACATTTTTGTTGACTGAATGTATTTAGATACAGGGGGGAACATGTAAAGCTGATGATGTAATTCTGCAACATATTCTAAATTAAAGCTCAACTTGGAAGATTAGCTACTCCATTGCATATACAGAATAAGGAAGTTTGCTCAATTATAACTTAGTTTTCTTAGTAAGTTCAACAGCCAGCTTTACTTGGCTACACTACCATTAAATAGCACCTACTTTTTTATCTTTCTTCAATCTTGTGTGCTGATTTTAGGTTTCTAGATCCTGGTTTTGCTAGGTAGAAAGAATTTGTACTGTTGAACTTGACTTCAAAAAATAAGAACAATTATCAATTGGTAACCTCATAGATTAATACATGAATGATCAGTGAGGTAACCTATTGGTAATGTTTGGACAAATACATATCCTCTCCAAACATTAGTGTGAATGTTCTAAATGCAAATTATGCCTGTGATCACGTATGCTTGCTTGTGATTCAGATGAGGATTTCATTTTACTTGCATTCATTTTAAATAAACCCAGATTTTCATAGATTCTCTTTCTTTGTATTGAATTACTATTGATTTCTTCTTTTCAGTACTTTTGGCAATTGTTTGTCTTGATAACATGAAAAAAGTACTTGATTGTATTGCTAAATGTAAACAGTAAGAACCTTCCCCCACAAAACCTATATAGACAACTTTCATGTAGAATAAAAGGGGAGTTGCATAAGGTACATCTCTAAGTTCCTCAGGAAGCTGCTAATAAAATTAAAGCAGCCTTTCAAGCCACCTTACCCAGTTGTAACACATTTCTCAGCCATGCCCCTTCACAACAATGGTTTTGTCTTTCGATAGTAGAAGGGCATATGACAAATCAGAGATTTCTTATTTGAGCTTCTGGACTACCATATACTTTCACTCCTAGAAAAAGAAGTGAAAAAGAAAGGTATCACTTTAGAATTGTACAACTCAATCTTAAGAAGTCAATAGGCATACCTCTGGATGACCTAGTGATGGAGCGTTGGAATTTGCTTCAGCTGGTGCCTCAGAGATTCTTGCTTCTGATTTTTCATTTGAAATACTGGCAGAGAGTATGGAAATCAATGTTAGATAAACTTGACCTAAAGAATCCACTGTTGTATAAACTTGACCAAAAGAATCCACTATGTTAGATAAACTTGACCAAAAGAATCCATTAGTTCAATAACCCAAACAACAGAGAAAAGACCCAAACCAGCGGTAAAGGAATTATGTCAAGCCACTAAAAGAAATAATGTGATCCTCACAGAAGACCATCAATGTACATCAATTTAATTTTTTTAAATAAGTAACCAACGCCCACCATTTATATGACAACATTACATTAAAGCCCATAATATGTGACCCGGAAAATATTCACCATTGGGAATTCTGGTCCGCGAGAGTTAAGCAGGTCACTACTACCTCAACATCTCATCTGTTTCTCTGTATGTATACTCGATATATGCACATCCCCAGGTAAAAAGTATGCAAAGGCATGTACATCCAATGACAAAGAACGAAAAAGATATTTTAATTTAGATCCGGCCAACAAATACACTTTCTCTACAACTCTAACCATTTGGTCAAGATTAAACATTTCAAACATGGCATCAAAATGCTATAATTTAAAACCTGCGACTTGTCTCAGGTTCACTCGGTCCCCCCTATAATAGCATTAACTTCCCTCTTACTTTTAAGCAAAGATTTCCCCATTTTCTGCCCAATTTAACGTAGTATACCTCCATGCATTGTAGCCAAGAAAAATGTTCATTACAACTTTTATTTTTTTGTTCCTTTTCTCTTCTCTTGCCTACCTTTCTATATAATCCCTCCCTCCCTCCACCACACCATAGTTATTCCTCCATTACCAACCACCATATCACCTAACCAATCACAAGTCATCCACCTCACAACACCATATATACAACATTTTATACCCACCTCAAACCACCAGCAAAACCCGCATGAATAATTAGCGAAACCCACTTTTAGCTTCTTCGAACAATCACTACACTTCTCACTGTGCAGACACCATAACGAATTCATAAACATCTCCAATTCACTGTGCATCAAACAATATATATATATATATATATATTGATGAGAAACAAAAAAATTTGGGACAAGAGCATGTGATTGAGAAACAATGTAAATGAGAAATTGGGCGTGTTTTTTTCCTTGGGGGCAGTCGAGTGAGTGGCATTTTTTGATGGGTCATGGTCGTAGTGGTGTTGATTGGTGGTGGCCTGTTGGTTACTGGTTTGGTAAATTACCCAGTTTGACATTCGTGAACACATGTACACATGCATATACATAAGTATATATATATAAGCCATAGAGAGGTGAATGTGGTTTGGTGAGGCATAGAAGAGAGGCGGATACATTTGCTGAGGGTGCAGCTTAAAAGTTTGGGCATGAGTTCGGTAAAACCCACCAGTAGGGAAGAGAGGCCTTTTGATAATTTATGTGTAAAACTTTGACATTTCACAAATTAGTCTAACCATTGAATCCATCTCGATATCTCATATGCATATACATATTTGAAGAAAGAATTGTTCGTAAATAGGGTGTTCAGTAATCCACATTTAGTACTTACGTTGAGAGTATTGTCACCCAGACAAGCTCTACGCAGTCAACCCATAGAAGCCTTTGCTCAACCGGGATCATGCCATATGTGATAAGGTGTGCAAATGGCCAAAGTTTCCATCCTGCCTGAAAGAAAAAAATCCCACACCCAAGAACTAATTTAGGTGCTGTATTACCAATGAATATACACAAAAGGTTGGCAGAACGAACTTCTTTTTTCTGTTGATAAGTACGACAGAACATTCAAACTGTCGTGCATCTTTTTAGAAGACAATAACAAAAACCATAATAACATTTGACTAATGATCCTTCACCAAATATTTCCTCAATCCTAAATTCTCATTACTGCCTAAAATTTTACACCAATTCTATTAAAAGTTAAAACCATGAATCAACTTATCCAAAGAATGAACCGAGTGAAAGATTGCCCAAATTAATGTCAATCAAATCCTCCAACTTAGATAGAGAAAACACAGAGTGTTGTCATCTATCCAGAGTCAGAGTCTAAATCAAACTAACATATGAAAGAGCCAATAACAAAATTTTGACCAACTCTTCAGCACATCTGAAAGTAATCAGGAAAGAAGCGAAATCACAAATAATTACTTTTCATGCAGCCAACAAATATAGTGACCTTAATAGAGTCGTTGCTTAGAATTGGATTTAAAATTCATTACAGTCTGGAGTTTATTATCCTATGAACAGGACAGATACATAACAAACACGTGCGCGCGCGCACAAAACACAGATATAAACATCTTCTGGTTTTAATGTTCTCAAATAGTTCATACTAGATTTTACTAACACAACATTTTAGAGTGTTTTCAAAAAAGATGATAAAAATGCAAAATGCCAGCCAACCAATTCTTAATAAAGTAATCCCCAGAAAATGGGTTTAACATTAAATACACTCAGAGGTTTTATTTGATGGCTTGATGTGGTCACAAAAAAATTTAAAACACACAATAAGAGTGACTTAAGCTTTTGATGTCAAATTTAGTTTCAAACAAGAAGTCCAACAAAAATTGAAGAAATGAATAAAAACTTAAGTATTAAATAGTAAACAATAAATAAAATACCTCAAGCATTTAAGTAAACTGCGGAGTTAGTAAATGTACTCAGCCCCTTCTCACCCTCCCCACCCTGTTTAGGTAAAGCACAAAACTAAAGTTCCTTATAATCATCTACTCCAAAGTTTTGCTTCAACATTTCAAGAGAAAAACAACTACCCACAGAGAGAGAGAGAGAGAGAGAGAGAGCAGAAGGCCTTCTTACAGTCAACATGGGCCAGAATGATGCCCTCAGTTCACCAAAGATACTGACTGGGGATTCAAGACGTAAAAATCCTAAAAATACATAGTAAATGCTGTTCCAAGCTGCTGCCCACACAGTTTGATCAAAGGCTACTTTGCCCGGAACCACCCACCAATCTTGAAAAGGAAAAAGGGCCTGGAAATTAGAAGGTGTTATTTTAGAAATATACCGGGAAATATTGACAAGACAGACAAACCAAAAATGATGGTTACCTCACAATACTGATAGTAATAATGAGAAAGTGATCCATGAAGAGTAAAGCCAACTAGGCCCGATCTAAACATGCGTGTGCGATCAAACTCCAAAAGAGGTTTCCCTTCATAGCACTGCATATTACACAACAGATTAATTAATATTTCTATTCAAAGTCAGCCAAAACAACAATGGCATTAATTATTTTAACATACTAACTAACCTGTGCGATCCAATCCCCTAGAGAATAAACCACTCCACTTATCATCATTTTTGCCAAAACTGGGTTTGTTTTAAGAGCCTCCTCATATGCGCTCCAGTTGTGTTGAGGTGCGTATCTCAATATCTCAATCCATCCCTAAAAGAGGAAGGAAAAGTTTAAGCTTATGACAAAGAGTAAAAACAGGTCCAAGTCAGAGAAGTACATGATTTCAAAGCTAAAAAACAAGTTCCCTATCTAGGCACAGGCACACAACTGCAAGCATGTTTTCTACAACTGCAAGCATGTTTTCTTGTAAATGACTATTGTCTAAACACTATATTATGCATTCTTTCATAATACGATTGGAAATTAATTGAGATTCGAGTGAAGAGTATAGTAACCACAATCTATGGTATGCTTTTCAGCACCAAAGCTTAAAAAACATAAAATACTGACAGAGTAATAAATAAATAAAACAATGACCACAAAAGGCCAAGCACAAACTTCATTGTTAAAATGTTTATGTTGAAATAAATTAGACATGTGCATGCTCTAAGGTGCTCAAAAAGGTTGCACTATAATACTTTAAACTCAAATAAGAGAAATACATCAAGAACTATAATACTTCCTCAACCCAGAAGTGAAAATCCTATTTGACTTGTTAACCGACCAAAAAACGTCAGCATTCCTGTCTCGAGGGTTGTATTTTGTGCATCTGCTATTGCACACTCTTTCACATTTGTGCAGTTATTTATGCACAAAGCACAAGACTGACTTCCATTTCCTTTTCTTTTCTTTTTAATCAAGGCAAGTTGGTCCTCTAGTATTTATGCCCAAATAAAAAGAAAATTAAAAACTAATAGGGTAGTATTCCCCCCTTCCAATACAAAGAACGGATTGAGTATAACTTGAACATCTTTATTATTTGTTATAATTTTTATAACAAGAATGGCCCATAAAAAAAAGGCAAAAAGAAGGCACTCCTTAAGAAATATTAAAATTTTGAAGTAAAAAGTCCAAATACTATTATCAAGTAAACATAGTCTTACTTTAACAAATCTTTTGCATCTAAATAATATAGTAATCAACAACCAAAAACATCATAATTACAAAACTAATAATTCAGGATATACATAAATTAGCACACATCTCTATATACTTGTATTCAAAGACAGACATATAGCCATTTGCAATTTGACTTACGTGCCAGTAGTCATGATCGATGGTGAGCAACTTGGTGATAGCAAAACTGCCAGCAGCTAGAACGATGGTGGCATTAATTGCTCTATCAATCAATTTATTCAAATCTTCGTCCTCATCACTGTTGGAAGAACTCACCGACGAAAACCCAGCAGCCCCCTCAAACGACAATCTTCCCTCATTATTCCCAAACCCACTAACCACCTGATTCAAAACATCTTGGCCTTCATCTTCTCTCTCCAATGAACTCACCACTCAGTCCTGATGATCCGTACAGTCGTTACTTTGAACTGGAATAACGTCAAGCTCCTCAGATAAATAACGTCAAGCTCCTCAGATAATGATCTAACTAGGGTGGTACTGGCAATGTAGTTTCTATGTTTGGTTATGGACAATTGAATTTGTTGGGAATTGGGCCAGAAGCATTTGAAGTGAGAAATTGAGGGTTTAGGTTTAGAGAGATGAAGAAAGCTTTGAGGTGCTATGCTGTTAATGGTGGCCATTTTTTGGGTTTTGGGGGAAAACGGAGCTACCGAATCAAAAATATCAATCGACTCCTGTTTCTCCGATCCAACGCCAGAACTAGAGAGGGTGGCTTATAATATAATATGCGAGGGGGCAGTTGAACTGGGTGATCTGGTGTTACGCGGAGCATGATGGTGCGCTATTTGTGTGGGTATCTGTCTCAATTGGAGATCAGTTGTTACGCGGAACATGATACTATGTTATTTTTGCTAATACAGGCAACCATTGAAGATCAGTTGTTACGCGGAACATGATACTAATCATTAATTAAATGATAAATAATCAATTTATAAATTTTCATCCTCTTGAATATATAATAATTAATTAGTTAATTAGCATTACTTATGTTATTTTTGCTAATACAGGCAACCATTGAAGATCAGGTGTAACGCGAAACATGATACTATGCTATTTTTGCGGAATTATGTAATACTACACGTAATAATTGAAGATCTGGTGTAACGCGGAATATGATACTATGCTACTTTTGCGGGATTACGTAATACAGGTAATAATTGAAGAGATCTGGTGTAACGCGGAATATGATACTATGCTACTTTTGTGGGATTATGTCATATAGGTAATAATTGAAGATCTGGTGTAACACGGAATATGATATTATACTACTTTTGTGGGATTATGTCATATAGTTAATAATTGAAGAGATATGGTGTAACGCGGAATATGATAATATGCTACTTTTGTGGGATTATGTCATATAGGTAATAATTGAAGATCTGGTGTAACGCGGAATACCCGTATGTTATTATGGAGTACCAACCTGATAATGGATTAGTTGGCATGACAGGAGTATCTACGGGAGTGTCCATTTTCTGTGGGGGAGGATCGAGTAATGTATATTACACAATTTTGTTAGTGAGAAAGTAGTAACGATGAGCGAAAGAAAAAGAAAAAGGAGAGAAGTGGGGTGGGATGGGATGGGATGGGATGGGATGGGGTGGGTTTTACTAACCAACACTCACTAATGAAACAATAATATAATATTTTTAAAATTTTAATAATGAAACTCTTTTTTTTTTTTTTTTTGAGAAAGAGAGAAAATAATATATTGGGAAATCATAAACCAGTCACTCAGTGAGAGGGTCCGCCTTTTATGAGACAGTGAGAAAAAATTATTTTATAGTTCTGAAATATGATCACGTAATGTTTTAAGACCACTTATATGCTGTCATTTCAGCATGTACAATTAAATAATCCTCTGTACATATTGAAATGACAGCATGTTAATGGTCTTAGATATCACATAACGGTGTCTCGGGACTATTGAATAACTTTTCGATAGTAAGGTTCATGAGGAACTCTCCCTCACCAAGAGAAGAAACAGCCCACCGGCAATTGTGGAGCATATAAATATTAAAAAGGAACTGTTATTTTTACATATGGATCTTATTTTTTAGCTATAGAGACGGTTTTAACATGTAAAATATAGTCATAGATATATAACGACAGTTTTAAAACCGTCGCTTTAGGTAAAAAAAATAAAATTCACATGTAAAAATAACAAAAAACACTGCGAAAATATCAGTTTCCATACTAAAAACTGCCTTATAATTTTCTTTTATTGAAATATAAGTGAATAAGTCTAAGCACACTTTATCCAGACACAACATAAAAAATTATATGAATCTCAACTATTAAAAATTTATGTGTAAGACTCTATTTTTTAATAGTTAAAATTTATATAATATTTTATATTGTGTCCATGTAGTAAATATATACTCAGTCAGTCCACAGGTTTCTGCTCCTGTCCTGTGGCTGTGGCAACAAGTAGATGACTATTGTCTGTCTACTCATCCACAATTTTTGCTCAACTGGAGTATCTTCTACTACTACTAGACAGACAGACAGACATTCAGGATTGGTGGCTGGCCGGCTGCCTGCTTAAATTATCCGCCATTCAAATAATCAAGGCCGCTCAATAAAACTCTTTTTTTATTTATTACCAGGAGGAAACTAGCGGAGTATTAAATGAGGTTCATGATTTTTTTCATGTCCTGTGCCTGGTCCTCCGAATTCCGAAATATGACATTAATTCAGAGCCATCAATGTCACTCAATATCTAACTAGTCAGCAGTAGGAGTATATATGTGACTCCCTTTTTTTTTCTCTTTATTTTGTAAAAATAAATAAGAGATACTCCATGTTTTTGAAAAAATTGATTTACTTGTAGGTTCCAAAAATTTGTTCCATTTCTACATAATAAAGTACAGTACAAGTTTGTATGAAGCTGCCAATAACATCCAACCCCTGGAATATTAAACTTCAAACTACTAAGCAACCCCCACAACTTTTCGTAACTGTAGATATGTCAAGATCAGTCTCTCCCTAATTATGTATTCATGTCAAGCTTCATATAGATTTTCACCAAAGCTAAAATTATGAGAGGAACAAGAATCGAGAGAATCCCAAGACAACAACAACAACAAAAACACTTTTTATAACTCGCAAGTTGCAACAAATCTCTTTAGTTTCCCACATGTTTCTTTCAATCTAAAAATAAAGCTAGAATCACATAACATAATCACTCATACATGTATCCTTCAACAACTTGATAGTTTAACCACCATGGATAACCAACAATGCATTTCAGAAGTAACTACAAATTCAAAAGAATCAGTGGGAACCCTTGTCCGGAAGGCCAAAACATTAACTCTCATCTGGCAATGTGAGATGATCTAGACCTTCTACTAGCTTTGCAGATCGAATCACATCACCACTTTTAATCTCCGATAGAATTTCTCTCCCACCAATCGTATAACTACACATCGGACGAGTAAGCGGGAAAAAAAGGTGGCAGTTCAGATTCATAGCAGTTAATGTCGAGATTGGTTAATGCTAAGGTTTCAGGACATACCCAAATACTGAAAATTGGCCCTCATCAAAAGACAACCCTCCTAAGCCAGACTGTTTCATACGAATTAGAACATTAAATTAGAATTACAATGTTACTTTTAAGATGGAGTATTATCGTCTATCCTTCATGCCTTCGGACTGTAAAACATACACGTAGCATATTATAGACGAGAAGAATTTTTCCGATGCTACTCACATTTCTCTTGTCATACCGATAGAAGAAAAACTGGTTTGGCGAGGAGTACTCCTCAGAGTCATCACTATGAGCCATAACGACTGCACCATAAACTGAAAGTGGAAGCACAGGCAGCTCCCCATCCTAATTTTATTTTTTTTACAAATTATTACTCAAATTGATAGGTTGTAGCCATTCCAAAATTTATCAATATTGGAACTAAAAATGATCAAACCTGCACGCTTAAAGTTGTTTTGTAAAGCGGCTCAAATTGTCCAGCTGGCATTATCTCCAAGGGAACACTGTAACCAACATTCTTTTCAAGCCCATTGTCTGATAATATTGCTTGATCGGTGGATCTGAGCTTCACCCCATTGTACGCCCCATCAACTACCTAAACCATGGTGTATGCTTTTTTTTAGTTCCACAGCAAGTATTTGACATCCAATCCATATTTTTGACGAAGGAGTTGGTAAGGCTTAATCTAGTTTGCCAAGACTTTGAATAAATAAATATAAGGAAGAAAAAAGTGCGTAAATTCAAGAATTCCTAGCATCCAACTAACTGGATTACTGATAAAAGGTGAACTGAACTTGTATGCTTTTTATTTTATTAGGTATTCCTTGAGGGGCATCTGGAAGGTTGGATAAAGAGCTTTCCAGGCAACTAATTCTTAAACATTCAAACAAATCATATACTTAAATATTATAATACTCCGTCAATAGGAAATGGCTTTGAAATATAAACTCTGATATTTCTATCGCAGGGGATCTTAGGAAGAGGCCATATGGGAGGAAGCGTGAGGAAAAAAGGACAATTTTCTAATAAGAAATCAAAATTTGTTAATGGTTTAGAGTTTGCCTCTTCAACATCAGTTTCACAAACCATTATAAAATAGGAATGGGCCAAATTAAAGAAAGATAAACGCAAAAGAAAAATATTATAGCAAATGAAGCATTGACCATTCACAACAAGTGGATGCGTATGGGTTTATTAGATATAATTCTTCACAAGGATGAAGTAAGAACTTACTACCTTACCAGTTTCGCAAAGTTTCCAGCTGTCAGTGGTGCTGAATATCCATCTATAACAACCTGAAGGCATGTTTACTATCAGTTAGTAATAAATGCAACACCCACTTTACCCTTTTCTATAACTGTTAGTTTTATATATCCTCATTATTTTGGTCCTAGGCATCCATCAAGCCATAAGAAGTGAAACTAACGGATCAAAAGACACCTGATCCTAAAGCTGTGGCACTAGGCATGCATTTTCACATCCCAAGTTAAAGAGATGATCATACCATCTCAATAATATTTTGAATTTCTTTAGCAAATTAATTAAAAAGACAAGGAAAATCATTATCATACTAATGAAGTTTGTTTTACAAATCATGGATCACTGGAATGTCTATAAATTTGGGTCACAATGACCAAGGTTGTGAGTAGGTCATAAATCCATATTAAGCAATGGAAGAATGTGTTTACCTGAATTGTTGCAGTTTTTCGTATTTCACCGCCAGCTTCTGGAGAAAACGTCGAACCGTCTCCTTTCTCAATGACAAACTCAACAGTTCCTCTCCCTGTGAGCCTGTAGATTCGGTAGAAAATTAAAATCCTATATCTAATAGAGGACATTTAACACCCCATGTTAACTATGAACACACAATTGGTGGTGCACAGTGATGAAATCACCACATCACGAAAAAGATATACAAACAAATTCAACCCAAAATTTTTTGCTCTTTGCAGTACGACAAACGTCGCTTTAGGAACTATGTTCAAATAGATGAAATAGCTAAGCATTTCGGATTATATATGCAGGCAGGAATTAAGTCAAACTCAAAAGTTATTTATTAAAGCTCAAAACCACCAACAAAGAAAAAGAGTATATTTCTTATACAATAAGATACAGTGGAGCTTTTCGATGAACAAATTGTTAACTAAGCAACTCATACAACACTGGGTAAAATATATTTCCACTCCCCAAAGTGCTTCCTTTCAGATCTCAAGTAGAAGCATAACATCCACCAAGAAACAAGTTCTGATAGCTTGAAAAGTGCTGCTCACTCGCCAAACACAAAAACTTAAAGCAACTATATCCATATATTCCCGTAATTGGATATTTATTCATTACTAAGGAATCATTTTTCCTCTTCGAATCTTTCATTTGCTTTTATCTTTAAGCTCTTCTTGTTCTGTGTTGCCATAATCTTAATTTGGTTGGGTTTTATTTTCTGTGCAGTCATTCATTTCCTTTACCCAGAAAAGCTCATAAAGGAAAAAAGAAAAAGGTATGAGTAAAATGTTTTCTCAGAATCTATGGAGACACCTTACCTTGGATATTTCAAGTATTGTTCTGGCAAGAAGAATGACAACCCCGATGCCTGTTGAAAATCAAATCCTTGATGTTCATTAGTCATAACAAGTCATTACGACTCATATATCCATAAGAGTATGACACAGGAATTATTTCACATTTCAATATGTTGCATGACTTGATGAGAATAAAATAATATTGACAACATTGATCTAAATGCTTAGCTATTAGAGATTGGACCAACAATATTTATTTTTGATTGTTAATTAATATGACCAACAATATATATCAAGCTCTAACACACGCCCCTCGCACCCCCCCCCCCCCCCCCCCCTGCACAACCGTTGGTGGAAGATGTATAGAAAAAGTCCATGGCACATCATTACAGCTACAAATGACACAGAAATTGTATTAACGACAATCAGATGCAAGCAAGAAAACTTGTACCCAATACCTTGCAAAACCAGAAATATGAGGCCAATTAAGTACCATCTAAAATCTTAAACCAGAATGGAATGGTACTAAAAATGTATATCATACTTTAATTCCGTACATGTTATTTATTCTAAATTTTGAATGATCTAGTATCTGTTGGAATTCATAATTACCTGTAACAGCTCTAGTTGTGCAACAGCATCCAGTGAAGATGCGAGACCTATTGATACTTTGTCTGGATCCTTATCTTTTATATATCCTAGTAGGGTTTGCAATCCACCCTGAACAATGAAAACAAATTTAGAATCATTTCTGGACTACCTAATAAACACTTGACTTTATTCATACACTTTCTTGCATATAAACTGAAAAAAATTATGTAATTGAGTTGTTTCCCTTTATAGGAAGTTCTACTAAGACAATGATACTGATTTCTAAAAATAGATAAAAGCATCAAAAGAATCTTATTGTCGATACTAAGTGAAGTCTACATATGCTGAGCATCATTCGTTTTCTACAAAAGGGAAATTTTAGTGGCTTGGTTTCATTTGATTTAAAATGTCGCTGCTGGCTGCATATCTTTATGATTATGAAATGGTGAGACGGAATATGGAGAACTTAAAAGGCATCAAAAGAATTAAGGCTGGTCCATCTAGCCTCATCCGGGTAGAAAGCTACTTTTCATCACTTTGAAGCAAGTCTATAATCTACATTGCCAATGCAAAATGTTGCAAATCTTGTTATACAAATAGTTGGTATTTGATTTTTTGATCTACTTATGCTGAACAGCTAACGGAGACTGTCATAATGCCATGAAATAGAAGTGGACAAAACATTCAAGCTCCTAACATTTTCCATCCTTAAGGAGATAATTTCTTTCTTCTGGAGTACCTTCCCATCTATGAGAGACGTATACAACTCCAAACCCTTATCCCTCAAATCAGCTGGTACACTAGCCAAGATGGATTCTTTTTCATCCTTTGCAATCTGAAATTGAGGGAAATAGATAAGTAAAAACAACAAAGAAAAATAGAAATTGTTGACAAAATTATCCAGCCTATATGTGTGGAAGACAAATGATAAGATAGCCAAGGGAAAAAGAACATATACTAAGTAACGTTAGTATTCAGTTAGGAAAATTCTACAACTGGGCCTAATTATTAGCGCAAGATTGCATTCAAATTTCTGAAGAGAAACTTAATTTAAGGAATTTTGGTCAGATATCCACTTTTTACTAAGAATGTCCTTGATGACTAAGTTGCTCCTTGGTCTCTCACAACTTTCCTCTTTCAATCTATCTATCTTATTTTATTTTAGATGAGAGTCGGGAACAACAACTGCATTATTATCAAATTACAGAACAAGTAAAAGGAGGCATACTTAATACATATGCAATTGACAGATATTAATTTAGCTTTTTTTTCTTGATACCCTATTACACCATCCCACGTGCATAGAGAAAGGGTATAAAATGCAGTTAATTGAAGCTTCACAGTCTGCCTAGCTCTGCAAGTTGCTTGGCAACGTAGGTTCTAATATGCAATATGCAGAGATCACTTCAGAACTAGATAAAGCCAGTTTCATAATAAAACTAATTATATAATTCAAAGATTTTTTTAAGGTTTATTGTTTACTCAAAAGTTCTAGCCCGCTTGATTTAAGGCGCTCCTTTACTCATAACTTGTTTCCCTACCCTGAATTAAGGATCCAAAGCATAATTACCTTTAGAGCTTTTTTCACATTACCCTCCATAGTTCCAAATGGCTTCCTTTGAGGTATCCTTAGCAAGTATGAGATATCCTCCAGGGAATCCTACAAGAAAAAAATATAATCTTTACTATTATTTACAATCTTAAAATGGAAGTATGGAAACAATAAATTTTGTAAGTACCTGTATGGTTTTCATGTTTGTGTTTGCAGGGATAGCCTTTCTCAAAGCTAGTTCCCCAGTTCTAGGAAGTTTTGTCTCTGGAGAGTAAAGAACCGCATTAACAGGAGAAACAGGCCATGAATCCCAGCCAGGTAAAGGTATTGAAGATGTGAGTTGAACAAAAACAACGATGACAAAAATCGCAGTCCCAAATCTTTTCTTTCCGTGTTCCAGAGTTGATGTACATAGATTAGCAAGAATTTTATGCCTACTAATGATTTGCTGCATGATTAAAACTAATTCAGGAGTTGGAAAAATCACAACAAAAACAATAGATTTCATTAACTATTTGGATAAACATATGAGACACTGCAAATATAAAATATATAGGGATGAGTATCAGCATACTATTGACATCAGGAAGTACTGTCAAAAGCATCATCGCACTTAAGTTGATCTCTTTATTACACAGCAGGTATAGTTAAGTCGAGAAGCAGGAGATCATTATCCCAAAACAAACGTGAACAGCAAGGAATTGAAATAGATATCAAAAGCAATACATTACTCAAGCAAAACATTATCACAAATATGTTAAAAGTATCCTAATTCCTAGCACATCTCACCACCTTTCAGTTAATCTTTCATTTGAAAGACATCTATCATCCTTATCGTTTTGGGTATATCCTCCTTATTCATTTCATTAGAGACCTTGGTATGAATGCAATTCTTGACATGAAAGTTTAGTTTATATATTGATCATCCCCAATAGAGTTCAGGGCTTAAGACTAGGTCCGGACATGAAAAACTTTAAGCAATTAAGCATTTGTACACATAATGCCTGCATGTATAAACTTGTTGAATTATAAGGCACTTTTAGATATTGCATTGAAAACATTCAAGAGAAAAAGCAACTATATTGCTTATGATACTGAAGTTATGGAAATGAAACGCATTCTAACTCCATGACTCCAATCTATATAGTTGATTTAAGGCCAACAACACAAAAGACTCCCAAATTTAGCCCCAATTTTTTTAAAAAAAAATTGGTAATGTAGCTTTAAGTAACAATTGTAGATATCAAATCATGGTGCCCATATTTGTGGCAAATTCTCAATCTCAATTCTTTCAAATGTATGGGCTAAGTTCCCACCAATCTGATAAAGGCCATACTTACTACCCTCCAAAGGTTTTAAACTTCTAATTCGAAGGATCCCAAAAGTCAATGTACTTTAATGAAAGTACCTAGTATCCCAAATATAACTTAAAAAGACAACCAAAAAAACATGATATCTAAATACATATAAATATGCGATTAAAAAACAATATAGTAACAATTATAGACAGCGTTGAAACATGGGAAAATTGAATTAGATAGTAAGATCGATAGAAGAATCAAATTTGAGTAGAATGGAACTAACCGTTGAAGGATAATTTAGGGAGAAAATGCGGCTAAGTTTGGAGTGAACTGATAATCTTGGTGGGTCTTTTCTGCGAATACGGATGAATGAACATAAGAGAAAAGCTTGGTTTGACGATGCGTTGAAAGACACCTTGTGTGAGATGAAGGGGGAGGAAAGAGGAAAAGCCATGGAGTCTTTGTTGGTTGTTGCTCACTATTTAGCTTGGCGCCTCATCCGAATCCTATCCTTTTATTTTTGGCAAAAATGGCTTTTATACCGCTGTGATTGTAACTTTGCAAGGATTACACCGTTGAATTTTAAAAAAATAAAATTTATCACGTGAATTTTTTTAAATAGATTAAATATCTCATTTTGTCTGATTTTTTTTACGAACGTCAAAAATATTTTGACGTAAATTTAAAAAAAAAATGACGTGTAAATCTTAAATGATCTATTTAGCTGTCAAAAAATTTTGACGTGGATTTAAAAAAAAGACAAAAATGAGTTTTATCCCATTGTAATTGTGATTGCACAGTATTTTATCAATAATTGTCATTGCATAATATTTTGCAGTATTACACAGCATTCTGCATTATTAAGTCAATAACCGTCACAATGCACAACATATTGTATCGTTGGATCGATAATTGTCACAATAGTAGTCACATATATTAAATAGTTAGACATAATTATGATGGATAATTATGATATTAAGTCAATAATATAATAATATAAATAATGGATAATATAATCTTTAAACGTATAGTATAGAGCTTAAAAATATAAAACGTGTGATGGATTGTGTAGTTTAAGGCATGAATCATGTGATTTGTTAATGGATGGTGTAAATCATGTAATTAGCTAATGAATTAGGTAGATTAAAGTGTGAAGAATAATGGATGGTGTATATTAAATGTATTTTTGAAATAGTTGGTTAAGTTTTTGTTATAAATAGGAGGTTTAACATAAGAAATTTTCATATCTTTCTTACTTGTCATTCTTTTTACTTTCTAAATATTCTTAATGTAAGATTTTTATGAGTGAATTAAGACTATCTTACGTGTTGATGAAGATCGATAAAAGTACGAGTATTATCTAAGTAAATTTTTTTTTTCTATAAAAATTATATGAGCAGTCACATGTTGTTTACAGTTATTCATTTAGAAGCCTTTTTTTTGAAAACTTTATTTGGAAGGTATTATTTTAAAAGATTGGTTACTTCTCCAAAACTATTTTGATGTATATTTCAATCTACTACACAAATTTATACCGTCAAATCACTTTTAATTATTTCATACGAGTCAGTATACACTATAAAATCTATATATGATAGTTACTAATCAAATGATATATATATATATATATAGGATGATAAACTCCATAGAAAACAGTATATAGTCATATGTTAATGTGAGAGATATCATTTTATTTCATTCTCTTAAATTTACCATGATAAGTATTATTCGATAAAATTCTTAAAATGATTAATAGTTTGCGTTTCATCTAATATCTTTTGACATGAACATTTATATTAAATTTTTATTGTTATATTTGAACAATGAACTATTGGACCTTGAATTTTTGACCTATGAACATTTACTTGAACTGTGAACATTGTAAACTGTTAAATATTTATTGTACTGTAAACTTTATCGTTGAACTTTTTTTCTGTGAATCTTGGACATTATTCTTATACTTAAACACATTTTTTTTACACCGTGTTGACAATTTGAGCACTATTTGATTTTGGACAAAGTAAAAATTATAAACTTTTGATATCTATTATTTATCCTATTATTCTATTTATTTTGTTCATTATTTGTATTACTATTATTTGTACTAATCATTAAGAATCAAGTTGTTATGAATATATGTGGCCTGGTGCACAGATGATAGGATAAAAGCAATATAATGATAATGTGTCTTTTAGGGCACGCGGTGAATGTTCTCTTTAGTATGAGGCAGAGAATAACTGTTGTTTGGCATGATCATGATCAACGGTGTTTCAAATGATAAAGGTTGATGATTATTTTTTTTTAAAAATATAAGATAGTAAACATCATGATTATCCTAATGGTTGTTATTTCGGTACAGTTGTTGATCTAAATTTTATTTAATAATTTAACTGCAGTTGTTGATTTAAAACTTGTTGTTTATATTATTATATCAAAAACTCAATTGTTGAAAAATAATGATAATTTAGTTGTCATGATATTATTTATTGGGCTTTTTAAGCTCACTGTTTTTTTGTTTGTTCAATTATTCAAGAAATAATAGTGTAGTTGAGACTAGCAGGGAGAAAAGAGAAATTGAATGATGGTCCGATATAGTTGCTACAGTAGTCTTTACCGTATTATAAAATAGTGTGACAGTAATAGTGAAGACTTAGTTGTGTATTATTGAACACTGTATTGTAATAATTGTTATTTGTATTTTAACGACTTTAGTTTGGGTGGTGTAGTCCCGAATTTGGGAAAGTCACACTTTTCAGTATTCCAACAATAAAATTATGACACATGTCATAATTTCATTGGCTGAAAGATTGGAAATGGTCAAAAATATTTACTTAACTGTACTTTAGATAGCATTATAAGAGTGTTTAAACATAAAAATACAAAATACAAAATAGTACATATTTTAAAGTCATATATACATTTAACCCTTTTATATATCTCATTATCTCCTAGCTCTATTTTGTAATATCTTATTTTCCTCTTTTTACACACACATGTGGTGTGTATTAGGTAAACTAGTGTAAATTAGACACGCAATACAACATTAATAAGTATAACCCTATATAAAAACATTTAAGATTGTTCATCGAATAAAAATATGATATGATGCAGTAGAGTTATAATGTAATAATAATATGTTATTATAATATATTTATTTGGTTAGTTATTTGTATTTGTGTAATAAATAATGTTATTATTTTATATCAAAGTTATGTTTGGCTCACAAAAATATATGATCATATGTAATAAATAAAATAATTATAAATTAAAATATTAAATCAATTATAATTATTACTATTTTACCTTTTATAATTTATTATATTATAGACATAATGAATTAATATATCAATTAAAGAGTATAATAAAATTTTTAAAAATTAATATAATAGCATTACACTCGTAATAAATTAATAAATATAATAAATAAAACTAAACATAATAAATATTAATGTAATAACCTATTGTATTATAAAATTATTAAATTAATTTTATGCGAACCAAAGCGCACCTTAATTGAGTATAAGTAGTATACAGTAATCTGGCAAGGGGGGATAATAACCCACTAACCGTAGAGAGAAACGGCTATAGAGATGCCAGCCAAGCGTAATAAGGACGCGACGCACCAAATCAGCTGGACATGAAATCCCAACATTGACGGCAGTCGATGAATCCGTACTGTAAAGTATAAACAGCAGTTAAAAACATATATGATACTCTCTCTTCTCTCTCCTCTCCTCTCTGATCAGCGACTTCAGACCAGGTGCAGTGCTGTACGTGTTCTAAAAAGCACTTAAAAAGCACCGTTGGTTCAATTGTTCGGCGTCGATTTCACCGATCGCTGTCTTGTTTCTGCACATGGTTGCCACAGATCGATCATGGCCAATTTCTTAGCTCAGTTTCAATCTATCAAAAGCTCTTGCGATCACATCATCGTTGCCGGTAATTTCTAACTTACACTACATTTATGAAACCCTAATTTCAGTTTCACCATCGACTTCACATTTGAATTATTATGTTACTGCATTGTATCAAACAGATCTTCAGATCAAATCAAACCATGTCTGTATTATAATTAGTGTAAGATTGTATCTGACAATTAAGAATGTGAATTGCTTAGTTAGTTTGTAGGATACTATGTAATTGCTGTTGCTTATAATATTTGGAACGAATTTTTTCTGCTTTAGTTAATTGTCTTTTTAGTTTTGCATAAGTAAGTTTGTCCCAAGTACATGCTTAAATTATCTTAGTGCAATTTCGTGGAATTCAACTCATACCTACATGATCAGTCGTGTGATTTATTTACACTTCTATTCATTCATCATAAAGAAAAAGACAAGTGTCTCTTCATATTTTCTGTGTCTATTTTTCAGATTTAACCTTTTCCCACAGGATTACAGATCCATTAAAATGTGTCTATTTTTCAGATTTAACCTTTTCCCACAGGATTACAGATCCATTAAATAGTGCAATGGTGGAAGTAGAGTGTAGCCATTGGTAGACTGGCTTACCTGTTTTATTTGTCTATAGACGAAAGAGTCTCCATGGAGTCAGTTGAAGCAGTTTTTTTTTTCTTTCTTCTCTTTTTTCTCATGGTGAGATTAGTTGTTGGAAATTGGAATATGCTGTTCAGTCTTTGAGGGACTTGTAATTGCACTTTGTTAGCATAACAGTGAAGCATTGTATTCTTTTTTTCAACATGTATGCCATGTGTAGTGTTCAAATGTTGTCACACCACGAAAGGAGTTTGATATCGCTGTTCTTTTTTCTTTTACCTGAATTCTACTTCTGTTCACATTGCAGCTGTGCTCTTTTTGGGAAAAATCTAATATTTCTTCTTTTATAACATTAGAAAGCATGGTTAGCGTATACAGTATAGATTATGATTTATTCTACATCATATTTAGCTGTTGTTCCAAGCTCATCATTATACTATTAAATTCCTTTCCAGTTGAAGATGTGAGTGATTTGTGGCCCCTTGTCAAGAAGGGCTTTGAAGAAAGGTTGCCATTACAAGGAGCTACTTTGAATAACAAAACCCGTAATCCTGTCTATTTGGAGAATCTGCCAGTCGAATTTATATTGACAACAGATGCAAGACTACGCAGTCGGTTTCCTCATGAGCTATCATTATTTTGGTTCCGAGAACCATATGCAACTGTGGTTCTTGTCACTTGTGAGGTAATTGGAATTTTCTTTAAACCTTGTTTATTAATTTTGTTTATGAACAAATCTTTATGGTTTTTGTGTGTTAGAATACAAGTAATCTGTTGATTCTGAATTATTTTCTATGCAACTTGTAAGTTGTAAGCTTTTGAAGCGAAGGAATTGCAGAGCAGATTTACAACCTAAAACTTCCTTTTTAGTGTGAATGATGCATTATTTCCTTTGCGCTTTTGACATTATATGGACATCATATGTGGTATAATCTGTTATTAATATACTTCTTGATTCATCCAAAACCAAACAACACAGATTAAGTGCTTTCTGATGGCCCACATATATTTTCAAACCTCACCAAGTCTTAAGTTTAAAATTGTTCAAGTGAAGCACCACTTTTGTTTAAAAGGACACAGGTAACCAGAAAGACCTATATTAGAAAACCCAAGCAAAGAAGTCCTCCCCTTAACAACTTACGGATTAACTCTCCTCAACCCAGAAAAAATATGCATCAGCCTCCAAATCAAAGATGCTCTAAGAGTCCACTAAAGACACTTTCCAATGAAGGAAACACGTCTATTTTCGAAATTCATATTGATTGTGTGAAATGATGGTTATTATTTGGCCTCTCCTGGGATGATGGCCCAACAAATTGTAAGAACCTCAAGTTGTTTGAGTTAATTTTATGTTGGATATTATTGGTTTGTATGAGATTAAATACCAAAGGGAAACTAATTTCTTGGGTTACATTGATATTGAGTTGCACCTGTAGTTTTGGGATTGCATTATTTTCTATTATTAGCTTAAATTAGGTTCATGTAGCATACAAAAAAAAAAGGAGAAGGAATATACATGTCTTATTTGCTTGCTATCTAATTAGTCACAGTTGCATACTAATTTTGTTGAGGAATAATACCTAGGAACGTCAAATCAATCCCACCAATCTGTTGCACATTTTAAGTTTGGCCAAGATTTGTACCAAAGAAGCCTGATTCCGAGCCATTGCCTTGATATAGTGTAATCATTTTCAAGCTTAGATGGAAATCATGACATCTTTTTTCATTATCCTTTTTCTATTAAAAAGTTGTGTTTGCTTGTGTTCTACTACAAAGCTTTTTTCTTCATATTGCATAGGATCTTGATGAGTTCAAGACCATCTTAAAGCCACGCCTGAAGTTGATAGTTCAAAATGACGAACGTGAGTGGTTTATTGTATTTGTATCCAAAGCTCCTCTTCACGACGATCAGGCAACCAAGATGGCAAAAAAAGTATATGCCAAACTTGAAGTTGATTTTAACTCAAAGAAAAGGGAAAGGTAAACTTGTAGCTGGTAGTGACTAGTGATATGATTTATTCTATATGAAGTTATAGATAATATAGTTAATATCAAGTGCACATTACAGTCTTTCTTTCAGTAGAGTTATTATGGGTTCAAACTTCTCACTGTTGATTATTCTACATAATTTTGTTGAAAAGAGGTCACTAAATGATCATTTTGTCAATAGGCAGATTGGTAAATGATTATCAAAATAGAGAGTGGAAATAGGGGTTATTGTGAGATTAAGCTGTTTGGTTAAAGTTTCGTATGGCTATAGATTTGTTGAACATACCTCAATGATTTATAACGCAGGCGCAGTGTTAGAATAATATTTCAATTTTTTCATGAAGAGTATTATTTTTTTATTCTAATGCCTCAAAAAAAAATCACTCAGGTGCTGCAAACTAGATATACATGGGGCAGAAGCAAATTTTTGGGAAGATTTGGAATCCAAAGTCCTGGAGTCCATCAGGAACACACTTGATAGGCGGATTCAGTTTTATGAGGATGAGATTCGCAAGCTCAGTGAACAACGTTTAATGCCAATTTGGAACTTTTGTAACTTTTTCATTCTGAAGGTAGCTTCTGTGATAAACTAACTGTAATATTATTGAACAAAAAAATGAGAATTTTTGGCTATCTAGAGATAAATGATGATCAGAGTAATTGATTCTCATGCTCGTGGTTTCCATTACCACAAATTGGTTGATTTGTATGGCATGTTCGGAACATGTATTATTGTAAAGGTTGAATATATTATTTTTAATGTTGTTTCCTTTCCTTGCAGGAAAGCTTGGCTTTTATGTTTGAGATGGCTCATCTCCATGAAGATTCATTACGTGAATACGATGAACTAGAACTCTGCTACTTGGAAACAGGTGCCTATAATGTATACCCTGGTCATCAGTTGTAATGTCACGTTACATCTGCATGTCTTAAACTATCAGCTTAATTCTCGATTCTTATTGGTTATAATCTATATTATAGTTTGAATCATTAGAATTTGACTACTGTTAGCCTATGCATAAATTTTTGCTATTATATGTTTGACAAAGATGGAAATAGGAGAATTAAAATATTATAGTTATATATTTAATATTATTATTTATGGATGAGTTAAATGTAATTAGTTTATTTTAGTAGATAATATTAGTATATGTATATATTTCATTATATTAGTAGATTATTTTAGAACAGTAGGAGAAAATCATTAGAGATTTTGTTTTCCATTTAAATTAGGATTTCACTAGTCCCCAAGTATTAGGTTTTCTAGAATCTCATTATTAAGATATTGAATAGAATGATATTATTTAATTTTATGTCTTGAGCTTGTGGCTTTTAGTCTAACAATCTTCTTTAATTCCCTTACTTTCTTCCTTTCATATTGTCCTACGTCAATTTTACAACTAAATCTAATATCACGTGATGGTAACACTTTTCTTTTAATAAAATTATGAACTAAATCCATAATTACCTCTTCATGTAATATTAAGAAATATAGGTATGCATGAGAGTGTTGACATGTGATATGTAACTTATAAAATACTCACTAGATCCTATTTTACTTTCCCTAGTTTGAAAATATACGCCTATTGAAAACAATTTTATCTCTAAATTACTCATCTTAATTACTATATTATCATCTTGTTTGTTTTAATTATTCTCCTAACTTTTTCTTTCTCTTTCTTGGAATAGTAAAACAGAGGAGAGAGGGACGAGGAAAAATGAGTGTGGTTGTGTTTTCAATGTCAAAGTTAACAGTGCTACTTTTTCTAATGTATGTCATGTTATTTTCAATAAAAAAAATTTATGAAGTTAAATGAGGGTGGTATTGGAAAAATAAGGTCAAAAATAGTATTAAAGTGGAAAGAGGAGAAATAAATTTGGACAAAGCAAAAAGAATTAGGAAAGTAAAATTGGATGGAGGGAGTATATGTTTATGATAATGGCTCTTTCCTTCTTAATCTTTTTATTCAAACTATTTCACTGTTTTTTTTTTTAATTTTAATTTATGCTGATATGATACAGTAGTTGCTTTGTTTCTTCTAATAATGTTACTTTCTTGACATGATATAGGAACATTATTTGTTAGTGTCATTGGAAACGTTAAGGGAAGTCTGTACAACTACTTTACAAGTGCCGGACATGTCTAGACATGATTTTTTTATTTTAATTATGCACATGTGAAAGAACGTCAAGACCCATGCACGAGTTTGTCCATAAAGTGTAGTCTGGCAAGATGTTGAACTTATTTTGCCCCTTTTTGTTCTCACTTTGATTCTTCTCACCTTATTGATAATGTGCTGTTGTTGAGCTCAACATATTACCAAATACTAGTTTCAGATAACACCGACTTCCCAAGTTTTACCATTGTGGCCATATCTCTTAAAAGTACAAAAGCTTTTATTCAGGGACCTTATGACACCTTTTCTCATGTTAACCTCTGAAAGCTTTTCTTCTTCTTTATTACTTCAGTCATCAATCTTGCTGTAATCATTCATATTAATTTCTTTGGAGCTTAAGTCTGAAGCATGATCTTCTTGTGGTGTAATTTTCTGAATTTTGAATCCTTCCGTTTTAGCTTTTTGCCTTTTTTTTATAAATAAAATAAACTAAAATATTCTCAGCACTGATTCTTGAATCAGTTAAAATTTGATAATCTTTTCCATACCTATTTATAATATTTTCCTGGGTTGTCTTGGAACACATGCAAAAATAATTTAATGCTACTTTGAGTGGTAAAAATACCTTGATTTTGTTTAGTGTATTGAAGCTAAATATCAGTAACCAACTCATCTCTCTGTATATATATGTCAAGTTAATATGGCAGGGAAACAAAGGGACTTTGGAGGAACGGACCGTGGTGATGATCAGGCTGCACTACTAAACCCGGGAAACAAACCGTTGACGCAGATTGTTCAAGACGATTCATTTAGAGAGTTTGAATTCAGACAGTATTTATTTGCCTGTCAAGCAAAGGTGTGCAAGACTCGGATATAGTGTTGGTTGTTGATAAGACCAACTAGCTTTCTCTTTTTTTCCCCCTCAATTTCACTTGAATTAGAATACCAGTTTGCTTCAGTTATGTACTACATATGTTCCAAATATATAAGATCACTTGCCTTGTGTTTGGATTGGAGAGAGTACAATGCATAATATTGTGTTTAAGTTTCTCATATTAAGCCTTACAATCTTTGCACCAATCTTATTATCAATTGGTGCCTGGTTTAGGTTGCAATAACTAAATAGCTTCATTGGTGCTTGGCATACAAATTGGTGCCTGGTTTTAAAATGCTCTTTTCGAATTTTGAGAAGTTCCAAAAGTGGGGAAGGGAGATCTGATCAAAATATTTAATTGACAGACTGCTTTATGTAATTGCCTAATCCTTTTCGTAAGGTTATAATTATCTCTTTTCTGTAATGATGTGTATATTTGAACTTTACAGCTATTATTCCAGCTGAGTCGTTCTTATGAGGTTGCGTCAAGGGGTTACTCATTTATAATTAGTTTCTCAAAGGAATTGGTCCTGCATGAGGTACTCCCATTCTGTTTAGTATGTTCTTGCTGATTACTTCTATTCTGTTACTTTCAGTCAAAATACAATACTAATTCTGATCCTTTCTTCTTTTTCTGTTTTTGTTTTCCCTTTTCTGATGGGACTCTCCAGAAAATATTACCATTCTGTACACGTGAAATATGGATAATAACTGCTTGCTTGGGTTTAATCAATGCAACTGCATCTCGTTATAGTGATGGACTAGTGGCACCTGATATAGAAAAGGAGTTTTACCGTGTTCAGGGAGATCTTTATTCTCTATGCCGGACTAAGGTAGAGTTTTCTCATGCTTTGCAAATAACTACCAAATTAAATTTTATGTTTCAAAGAGTGTTCTTTAAAAGAGAAAATGCTGTACCTCTGTTTCAAAAGAGAGTGGTGTTTGGACTTTGGAAGAGAAAGTGCTGTACCTGAAATGTACTTTTGGTAGGTAGACATCTGTGTTGATGCTCTGGTGCAATGTTTTACTATTTGATACATTTTTCAGTCCTTTTTCTTCCTATGATCATCACCATCTATCCCTAATTATAAAGGTAAGACTGCCTATACATGTAGTGAGTCAACTCGGATAATCCTTGAAAGATACTTAATTTTGGGCAGTTGGGAATGTAAGAGTCTGTACACCTCCTACACAATCATTATTACTAACATGTTTCATATGACTCCATCTGTAGAATAACATAATTATTATTATTCACCAGTCCAACCTTTGATATTATTATCCATTTAGTGAGTCAACTCGGGTAGTATTTGAAAGATAATTAATTTTGGGCAGTGCATGTATTTGTGTTGGGAATGTAAGCATGTGTTTCCTACACAATGTAAGCGTGTGTTTCCTACACAATCATTATTACTAACACGTTTCGTATGACTCCATCCGGAAAAAAACATTATTATTATTCAACGGTCCAACCTTTGATATTCTTACCACTCTGTAAATATAAGTATTGACACAAACACAACAAAAGACAGATATACACGCATTTATAATGGATGGCAGGGCTACATATGCTTTCATTTATCGTCATATATATGTTACACAGCATCATATTCATAATTATCACGCAGATGTCATATCATTAAAAAAAATCCTTAATTTACCTTGATTATATAAATTTGAGCAAAGAGAAGCTATATCCATATGTCATCTCTTTGTTGGAATGCTAATCTCTCTAATTATCAGAATTTTTGTTGTTTCTTTTTTGTTATTATTTTTTATTCCTCATGAAATCCATGGTTTTATATAATAATACATTTCTCGCACTAGCTCGTGTTTCACACAGGTTTAAAAACTAGTTTTTTTATATACCAAACTCGAAGAGAGAAAAAGTAGCATGCTTTTTAGTTCACATGTTTTGCATTCAAAATTTGCTAGCAGCTACCTAGATATTGAAGTGTATCCATGAATGTGGCAGTTCATGAGGCTTGCATATTTAATTGGTTATGGATCTGATATAGAAAGAAGTCCTGCCAACAGGTATGTACACAGCTTTTCCCACCGATTCTATTTAAGACATAATCTGAATTTGGTTCTTTTGGAAGTATTCTCAAGTAAATGACATTCGTTCATTATTCAATGTAGTCATGTTAGTTTTACCAAAAAAGTTGTTGTCATACCACGATAGATTTCTCTGATTTCTGTATTTACCAAAATTTTCTTTTTTCTTTCAAAAAGTGCTTCGCTGAGTATGCTACCTTGGCCTAAGCCAGCAGTTTGGCCTTCAGTTCCATCTGATGCTTCATCCGAAGTGCTTGAGAAAGAAAAGGTATGTTACACTACAATATATTATAGTTGTTTAGATCTTGGTTGCAGAGAAGCTATGTAAAGCTAATCACAACATTTAGATGTAGTCTCCACAACATCAAATTTACATTTTACTTCTGACTCTTATGGTGCCTCAGTTGCAGCTAATCAAACCATTAAATTTGCCCAGGACTGAAAATTTCATGTAAATTTTATTGCAAAATTATTTATTACCTTATGGTGCTTCTGTTGAAACGTTCATGTACTTTTTAAAAATACCTTGTCAAGTTGAGAGGCTGTTGGAGAGAAATCCTTGGTAACTTGCCCCAGTTAGCATAATTATTAGTCCTAATCCTAGACTCCTACTTATCCTTTCCAGCAAACTGCTACTATTAAATTATTTGAGACTGATCATATATGCAGATGATTCTTCAAGCTACTCCAAGAATCAAACACTTTGGGATTCAGAGGAAATCACTACCCCTTGAACCTTCTCTACTTTTGCGTGAGGCTAATCGCAGGAGGGCTTCCCTTTCTGCTGGAAACGTATTGGAAATGTTTGATGGGCGATCAGGTTTTATGGATGGGTAATGAATATAATTTAAATACTAAATCACAAGTAATGCTACATGCTCTAAATAAATCTTCATAATTTCTTCAATAAAGTTGATTACTTCAACAGTCCTTCAATTATCTGTTTTAGTGAAAGGAACACAGCAGCCATCTACAACCCCTTTGACTCCCTTTTTACTTTTTAAATAATTTCTCTAATTTTTAAAAAAGTTTTTCATTTTTTGTTTCTGTTTCTTAAAGGTTTAGTATTTTTCCGTTTTCTGTAATATTTGAGCTCTGATCAAGTTGCAATATACTGACAGCTCAGGTTCGGATTTAAGAACGCCCCCTTCATCCAAAGTACATGCAATTTCCATGTCACGAACTAATTCTTCTCCAGGAAACTTTGAAAGCTCAATCGATCGGCCTATGAGACTTTCTGAAATATATGTTGCTGCAGAGCATGCTTTGCAAAAAACGATTTCGGACCCTGGTCTATGGAAATCATTGTCTTCTTTAGAGGAGTTTGAGGTAGGCTGCTTAAAACGGAAATTTTTTCTTTGTAGGTTCTCTAGGCCATTAAATAATCTTATCAACAGTCTCTTATGCTTATTATACTCTTAAATTAATTGCTCTGTTTTCAATGAATATGAATCACAAAATAATATTTGTTTCCACCGGATGACTTTTGTATTTTTACAGAAATTTCAGACCAAAGTTATTTCAATACTCGAGTACATACTAGTTGAATTATTTCAGTAGTGTTATTACTAGAGTCATTGCAGCAATGACCATCAATGCATTTCTCCTGTTCTCATCTATGCTTATTCACCATTTCCTAGAATAATAACTTCACAGGCGTGGTCTATTTGTATGATGATGACTTGTAACTTGTAAGTACTTGCATTGTCCTTGAACCGTTTATAGGTTTGTTGAATATTGTTACATATAGCTCCCTTATGCAATCCTGTATGTTTTCATCTCAGAAAAAGTATCTGGAGCTATCAAAAGGTGCTGCTAACAGTTATCATCACTCATGGTGGAAAAGGCATGGAGTTGTCCTTGATGGTGAGATTGCAGCTATCTGCTACAAGAATGGGAATTATGATCTATCTGCAAAATCATATGAGAAGGTTTGTGCTCTTTATGCTGGGGAAGGATGGCAAGATTTGTTGGCTGAAGTCCTTCCCAATTTAGCAGACTGTCAAAGAATACTCAGTGATCAAGCTGGCTACCTTTCATCTTGTGTGAGATTGCTTTCACTAGATAAAGGCTTGTTTTTGACCAAAGAACGACAAGCCTTTCAGTCAGAAGTTGTCCATCTTGCACATAGTGAAATGAAGAATCCTGTACCCCTAGACGTGTCTTCATTAATAACATTTTCCAGTAATCCAGGGCCACCACTGGAACTATGCGATGGGGATCCTGGTACCTTATCTGTTACTGTTTGGAGTGGATTTCCTGATGATATAACTCTCGAAGCACTTAGTCTAACTCTGACTGCTACCCATAATGCTGATGAAGGTGTTAAGGTGTTTTTTCTTGTTGACCAAGTGCTACTTAGTTTTGTACCATCAAGTCATTCTTTGGATGCATCTCATAGGATTTCTTAGTAACAT
The DNA here is from genome assembly GCA_947179155.2 of Hedera helix. NCBI lineage: Eukaryota > Viridiplantae > Streptophyta > Magnoliopsida > Apiales > Araliaceae > Hedera > Hedera helix. The sequence goes on from OX359266.1 coordinate 60,633,489, forward strand.
GATTAATTTTTCTATTCTGTAGGCAATAAGGAGCTCTGGTGCTACAATATTAAAGCCTGGCAAGAGTGCCATTATGCTTTCCTTACCCCCACAGAAACCTGGTTCATATGTCTTGGGAGTTCTCACGGGTCACATTGGCCGCTTAATATTTAGATCTCATAGTTTCTCCAAAGGTGGACCTGCAGACAGTGACGATCTTATGAGTTACGAGAAGCCAACAAGGCCTATCTTGAAGGTATTGCGTGTGTCTTTCTTTTAACAGAAGAAACGTAAAATAGTGTCACAATGCTATGATTGTACTATATGATGAGCTGCAGTGTGGATGACAATAAATAAGGAAATTATGCTGGAAATATGAAAAGAAAAGAAAAAGGAAACCATGATGTTTTACAGCTCAATATTTGTCTTTAATAATCTCCCATTGCAATAGTTGTGAAGTAGTTTGTAACTACTAGTTACCATTTAACCTATATTTCAATCATTAGGTGTTCAAACCAAGGCCTTTGGTTGACCTAGCTGCAGCTGTTTCTTCTGCTCTGCTAATGAATGAATCTCAGTGGATGGGAATAATTGTAAAGCCTATTAACTACTCCCTTAAGGGTGCGGTCTTGCACATTGACACTGGTCCTGGTTTGAGAATTGAGGAGTCACACACCATTGAAATGGAGAGGTATGCCAATGCATCGCAGAATGCAGATGTGGATAACTTGTGTAGTTCCACAAGTGAAGGTTATGCTGTTGCTGAACAATCTAAGCAGCTGACTCTTCAGAACGGTAAACTAGAACTGCCAGAATGGGCAAGCAATATAACTTCTGTTTTGTGGATTCCAGTTCAAGCTATTAGTGATGGGCTAGCTAGAGGAACATCTGCAGGTGAATGTAGCAACAAACTTTTGGTGTTGTCTTATGTATATCTATTCAATGCATAATTTTTCTCCTGTGTTTCAACTGCTAACATATGTGTGACGTATTTTTTAGGGGCAATTTATCCCCAGAGACAGAGTGTTGTGGATGGATTGAGGACAATAGCTTTGAAACTTGATTTTGGAGTATCACACAACCAGACATTTGAAAGGCATTATTGTATTCTTTCCTCTTTCATTCAGAGTCCTGTGCATATTTGCTAAGTGGTTTTAAGTTTTCGCAACTTCATCTGAACTTGTCTCTGTTCTCAGGACCATAGCTGTGCATTTCACTGACCCATTTCACGTGAGCACACGAGTCGCTGACAAATGCAGTGATGGCACGTTACTTTTGCAGGTAGTGTTTCCTCTGTTTTTGGGCTTACTTCTTCTTCATGCTAAAATAATAGCGATGTCATGCAATCTTACACTTCTAAGTCCTACCTTTCGTTTTACTTACTTTTGGCTTCAAATTTGGGTATGTAGGTAATTTGATCCGGGCTATTGTGTACTTATCTTTCTGTCTTTTGTCCCTTTGTGTTAGGCTGAATAATTAGGTGTGCATGCATATTGCAGTGTTCCATTAAGAAGCATCAAGCAAGTAACCAGCTTAAATTATGCATCCCTGAAAGTCTATATTTGCCTCATATCGCTTTCTTTTGTTGTGTAGTAGGCGTACGTTGCTAATGAAATTCATGATTCTTTAGTAATGTAACAGTTCACATCCGCCAACTTGAATTTTAATTTATTAAATTTCTATCCTCGTGATTTAGTTTATGCAGTACGTTTCTTCACTCATACTTGTTTCTTCAGGTGATACTACACTCGCAAGTGAAAGCTTCGCTGACCATCTATGATGCTTGGATGGATCTTCAAGATGGATTTGCTCACACTGCACAAGGTGATGGGAGACCAGCTTCCGGTTTTTTTCCACTCGTTGTTTCCCCGACATCTAAAGCTGGAATCCTGTTCAGTATATGCCTGGGAGGTGTGATCACTGAAGGTAAAAAAAAAACATAAAAAAAATTCAGTACATGCCGTTATAAGAGTGACCTTGTTCATGCTCTCCTTGTTGCGATTACCTTAGAGGTTTTGGAAAAAAAGGAGAAAAAAAGATGACTGCATTGATGTGTTCATAACTTCTTATATCTGGGGCAATTCTTCTTCATGTGCAATATCTATGTGCTTATGATTAAAAAGCTATTTAGGGACTGACAGGCATGCATTAACCTGAAATATGGATTCCTTTGTTTGATTGTTTCTGATGGATGTATCACTCTTTAACTTTAATGCCACCAACTTCAAACAACTCAGCTATAGAACTTGGTTTTACAGATGAAGTTGAACAACTTCGAGAAGATAGTGTATTGAATATCCGATACGGAATTTCTGGTGATAGAACTCTGGGAGCGCATAGCCCTACGGGTTTGGAACCTAATGTAATTGAGAATGCTACACAGCACTTGACATTCAGGAGCGCTGTTGTTTTACAGCAACCTGTGCTGGACCCTTGCCTTGCAGTTGGTTTTCTTCCTCTTCCTTCAACTGGTCTCAGAGTTGGACAGCTTATTACCATGAAGTGGAGAGTTGAAAGGTTAAAATATTTTCAAGAGACTGCTGTATCCGGAAACACCAATGTAAGTATTGAATCCTCTTGAGTGAACCAACTAGATGGTAAATATAGGATTAGTGAACTATATTTCTCATCGATAGTTTATGAGTATTTTCTCATCAAGAAAATTTTGGGGGTTAACCTCTGGAGGTTCCCTGTACCCCAGAACTATTGGGGTTGATGTATAATCATTTTAAATAACTAATAAATCTTTAAATGCAATGCATTTTCTTGTCTTTGTTAAACTAAGAATATCTCATCTCCTAGTTCTTTCAATCAAGTATTTGTCACACACTAGCTCTAATTTCTGACAGGAAAGAGCTCACACCTCCACCCAGCATATATATAGGGTGCACAATCTTATGAGAAAGGGTTTTGAGTCCTACTTACCACTAAAGTCTGCCTTCGAATACCACATACAGGAATTTGTAGCTTCTGGGAACTCCTGTAAATGTATCTTGTCGAGGTTGTGAAAATAAATTAAATATATATCTCGTGAATCTATGAATGTCTTTAATTCTTTTTGCAACAGGACGAGGTATTGTATGAAGTTGATGCAAATTCTGACAACTGGATGATTGCTGGGAGGAAAAGAGGGTATGTAGCCCTCTCCACAGAGCAAGGTATCTGATTCCCTTCATTTTTTAAAAGAAAAAAGACTTGTCACCTCTAAACTCATCCTTGTTGGGTTTTCAAGTAGACAACATCTTGTTCTGAGCAATCAGTAAATGTCTGATTTTCTCTTCTCTTCAGCACTCTAAGAAAATATCTTCTATTGCTACAGGTTCAAGGATAGTTATCTCAATATTATGTGTTCCGCTTGTTGCGGGATATGTTCGTCCCCCTCAATTGGGCTTGCCAAATGTGGGTGAGACAAATATAAGTTGCAACCCTCCTGGACCTCATCTGGTCTGTGTCTTGCCTCCCCCTCTGAGCTCCTCTTTTTGTATACCAGCCTGATTTACTATATTAAAGCATATTGGCTTTGCACACTTTATCAACGGCCCGGTTTTTTCATGAATAGGTATATAGAGATAAGGTAGCCAATTTGTTGACTACTAAAATCTGTAAATCTGTAAAAAAAAAATTCCAGCTGTTGAGAATGAAGGGAATAATTATTGGCAGTTAGGTAATGCCTTGGCTAGTGTACAAGGACACTTTTGGACTTGTACGATGTTGTAGACTGATAAATACGCAACTTATTAATCTTTTTAGTTCTTGTAGATGAGAGTTATATAACCAGGATGAGAAATGTTGGGATACAGTTATGTTCGATACAAAATGCAAATATGGTTTAATGCTTATAGCCATCCAGCACCTTCCCCTAATGCATACGTCAGGGGTAGATCACAGCAATCAACTATAATTTGGAGGCGGCGGCGGCAGTACTTGCTAGCCAAAATTGTTGAAAAGGTCCAAATTCTTTTCTCAATTTCTTTGTCTTCTAGCTTACATTTTAAAATGATAGACTAAGTGGTGTTACTGGCCTCTTCAAGTAATTTTACATTTTTATAAGCAAATATAAATCCAAGGAATTAAGGTGTTCACCTTTCTTTATAGAAAGAAGTTTGTAACAAATAGTTTGCAGCTATTAAGAATTGAAAGCCTCCACCGAAAGAAAGAGTAGGTTTTTATAAAAAAGAAAAGGTTCAATTTGCTGAAAGAAGATTATCTTGTGCCTATATTTTAATTATATAATTATATGCAAGTCTTGACGGTTGACCAGTCGTCGACCACGGAGCTGGGCCATTTCCCAGTGGAGGGCAACGGAGGAGGAGAAGATGTTTCCGGCTGCGAAGAAGAGGCAGATAGCGAAGAGAGCGGTGACTGAACTGGGAAATGGCAATCCTCCATGCCGCAGATTGAGTAGATCTGACTCCAATCTCTTTCTGTTGCTTTCCCCATATATTTGATGTGAAAAGTGTCGGAGTAGGCTAAATGAATCCTTTGACTTGAAAACGAGTATATAATTAATTAAAATGAAGGAGAGGGAGGATTGGCGGAGTTAAGGTTGAAGAAGCTTAATGACTGAAAGTATGATCTCGATTTGAAATTATTAAACAATTTAGAATAGGATTAGCCGGAAAATTGGGAAGCCCCATATATATACATTGTTAAATCATAACAAATTATGTATTAAAACATACTCGACCTATCAATTTCATATTTTATTTTATGTTTCTTAACTTTATGAGCTACCAAAACAGGGTGGGTATGAAAAAGTAAGTAAATTGATCAATTTTAGAGATGGAAGATATGAAAATACAAGTAGTAACAATGGTGAACAGAGCAGAGCAGTTCCGTACAAGTGAGTAAAATAGAGTAGTTTATATAAGATAGATGGATGGGTGGATATATATATCAACTTTCATGTTGAAAAGAAGACAGAGTAGAGTCTAGTAGATAGGTATACATACACTTTATTTCGTCTTTGCTTTTGTAAGTGACAGACAGATAGAGAAGGTACAGCTAAAAGTAGATAAATAAGTAATGAGATATTATATACGGGGGAATGATCCATAACAAGTGTTTATTATGAACACTATTTCAGCAAATGCATCTTCAACCGTTGAAATAATGATTTTAATGGATAAGATGGAGTCCACCCGTCATCTTAGTTGACGGGTGGGAATTGAAATTTTTTTTTTTGTTAAAGTTATATTAAGAAAAAAATTAAAAACACTCAACCCGTCAACTAAGATGACATGTGAGAATTGATTTTTTTTTTTTTTTGTTAAAGTTATATTAAAAAAAAATAAAATAAAATTAAAAACACTCCACCCATCATCTTAGTTGACGGGTGGGAATTGATTTTTTTTTTTTGTTAAAGTTATATTAAAAAAAAATTAAAATAAATTAAAAACACTCAACTAAGATGACGGGTGGGAATTGATTTTTTTTTTTTTTGTTGTTAAAGTTTTATTAAAAAAATAAAATAAAATTAAAAACACTCCACCCGTCAACTAAGATGGTGGGAATTGATTTTTTTTTGTTTTTGTTAAAGTTATATTAATTTTTTTTTTAATTTTTAAAACACTCTACCCGTCATCTTAGTTGACGGGTGGGAATTGAATTTTTTTTTTGTTAAAGTTATATTAAAAAAAAAAAAAAAATTTAAAAACACTCCACCTGTCAACTAAGATGACGGGTGGGAATTGATTTTTTTTTTTTTTGTTAAAGTTATATTAAAAAAAAAATAAAATTAAAAACACTCCACCCGTCATCTTAGTTGACGGGTGGGAATTGAATTTTTTTTTTATATTTTTGTTAAAGTTATATTAAAAAAAAAAAAAAATTAAAAACACTCCACCCGTCATCTTAGTTGACGGGTGGGAATTGATTTTTTTTTTGTTAAAGTTATATTAAAAAAAAATAAAAAATTAAAAACACTTCACCCGTCATCTTAGTTGACGGGTGGCACTTTGATTTTTTTTTTTTTTGTTAAAGTTATATTAAAAAAAATAAATTAAAAACACTCCACCCGTCAACTAAGATGACGGGTGGAATTTTTTTTTTTTTTTGATTTTGTTAAACTTAGATTAAAAAAAAAAAAAAAAAAAAAAAAACTCCACCCGTCAACTAAGATGACGGGTGGACTGAGAATTTTTTTTCTTTTTTCCTACCCGTTATCTTAGATAGCGGGTGAGACTCCATCTTATCCATTAAAATCATTATTTCAACGGTTGAAGATGTATTTGCTAGAATAGTATCCATAGCAAACGCTTGCTATGGATTATTCCCCTTATATATATATATATATATATATATATATATATATATATATATTTTATTGTTAAAAATAAGATTTAACATGAAAATTTGTGTCAAATTTTATTTTTTAATAATAGAGATATATGTAGTATTTCATATTGTGTTTAATTATTATAAATAAATTGATATGGTTTATGGAGGAACTGAGCACACACAAAAGGAAGGAACTTACACTCGTAGGATTATTTATATAATATAGACTCTCTCTTTCTTCTTCTACTTCTCTCTCCCTCTCTCTCAAGTGGAAACGGTAGATATGAGAGATGATAGGAAGAGATAGATGTTTAGTTAGTCAAGACTGGAGGATTTTGCGATTGATTGGTATATATTTCTAATGTATCTACTATAATACTATATATATAATACTGTTGTTTTTCATGTATATTGTCGTATGTTCCTGGCTGTTCAAAATCCTATTAATAAGATAAATAGTGGAGTAACAAGTATTAAGCGCTTCAATTTTTACTATTTGTCTTCGTTTTTAGATTGCAACGCATCGACGTGGTTAATTCCGTACGTACATTTCCTCCACCCACCAGTACCACTACTTAGGGGTGTTTGTATACCGAAAATACCGAACCAGTGCCAATTCAAAATTATTGAAAAAACAAGAACCGATAACGAATTATCGATTTAGTAGCGGTTCGATATAAGATCGGTATCAATTTTTTGGATTTATACCGCACAGTATAAAAGTCTCAGATTGTAAAGTTCCTTCAGGGGCGAGTTTAGTAGTGGCTTTAACAGCAATCTTGTCCAACCAACTACAGGCCAAGGCATAAATTGCAGGTTTACAATTTTCAAATAAACTCCAACTAAACAATAGAAAGTCTATGTCCAAGAAAAGAAAGATTACAAATCTCATTGCTGAAGATTACATAATAGGTGCAGCTGATCTAGAAGGAGGGCTCCCATGGAAGTCATCGTAGATTCATTCATAGTTCACCTCAGATGTCACAGCTTTGTAATACTCTTACTTTTTACACCAGAAAACTTCCACATATCTGCGCCCACTGTTCTGTCGATCTCTTTGGAGGGTAAGGTCAGCCTGCATTGGTCCACCAGACACAACAAATGCCAAATTGATTCTGTGATATCGAATTAACTTATTTATTATATATTTATATTATTATTATATTATTAATTTCGGTTGTTTCGGTATTTCGATTTTTATTGAATTTAGAATTCTTTATACTGCTACTGATATTAAAAATTATAAAAATATCAATACTGAAAAAAATTAATACCGCCCATACCGATACCGATGAATTTAATAAAAAATCAAAATTTTTGAAAACCCCTGCCACCACTTGCTTCTTCTTCTGATTAATTGATTTGTTCATGCCAAGTCAGTCAATGTAAAGTAGCTAGCTAGCTAGGAGGAACAACTTAGACTGATCAATGATTTTATCACGTCATAAAAGCTTATTATTGAAATTTAAAATAAATACTCTAATAAAAGTTGCTTTATACAAAAACAGTTTCATTTTTTTTTTTTTTATAAAAAAATATTTAATTGATAGTAGTTTAAAATAACATTATATTCTTAAATTACGGTCATAATATTACTTCTAAACTAACATCTTATTATTTTAATAAAAAATGTGAAATAAAAATATATTATTAATATTTTAAAATTTTTCCACGAGACCCTTCTTTTGAAGTTTGAACCGAGAAAGTATATCAATTAAATCTAGACCATCCATTTTGACGCGTCCGTTATCTAACCTAGGACTGGATCCTCCCTCCAATAGATGGACTGGAGAGGAGGATCTACTCCATTATTATCATCATCTCCCAATCTCCACCCAGCTAAGCTAGCGGAGAAGAGAAAAAATAGAACTTGGTCCATTTCATTTGATCATGTTGGACTTGTCCAATTCAATATTGGGCTGGGCTTCAAACTTGTGAACAACGGACTTTCGTATGCATACGGGCAAGGGCGGAGCCAGGAATTTTTTCCGCCCTAGGCTATGAAGTTCCAACCATATCCAGCCGCCATCAGCCCCAGCCCCTTCAAAGGCAACACCTGCACCTGCACAAGCAAAGGTAGCACCAGTATTGTAGTCCGAGGGCAGTTAGCTAGGCAGCGGAGGAAAGCTGAGAGCTCTTTGTTGAGCTTGCAACAGAGATTAATGTGCAATGGTTTGGCTTTAGCTTCTTCGGCTGCTAAATTGGACAATGGTTTCCAGGTTATTGAAAGTAAAAGTCCGTTTCTTGCTGCTCCTTTGCAAGCTGGAGAGAAAGATGTTTCTCCAATTGTTCTGCCAACTAAGCTTTTGGATGAAGGCACTGTGGATAATCATGCTTCTCTGTTAGAGACATTTGCTCCTGCTATTGAAGCAGTAAAGGATGGGTTCAGTGAATTTGGAGATGATGAAGAAACTATTATTCCGGATAAGAGGCTAGCTGTTCGTTTGAACTTCAAAACTGGTAGAAAAACGTTCTTAGGTGAACCTCTGGACTTGAGCATTCGGAACAAGGGTGGGCAAACCTCAAAGTCCGAATTATATGTAATAATACTTACTTGGTTTTAAATTTAAAAACCCCCACCAAAGTCAACTTAGCATAGGAGGGTTGACCTAAGGCTACTTTGCTAACCGTTATGTTTCCTTTAAAATGTGGACTGTCCAGTCTCCAGATGGATGGTTATGGCCTATGGGTTTTAGTTTAGTGTTCTTTCTAGTACTGGTATTTCTTTTAATTCAAAGTATTGATTATGTGTATTTTTAGGTTTGCTTTTAAAAAAATGTGATTATTGATTTTGACTAGTACTTTTTATTATAATCAGTTTTTTAAAAATAATTTGTATTTGATAAATAAAAAATACTTAAATTAGTAATAAGTGAAAAGTGTTTGGTATTAAAAAAAAATGTTGATAGCTTATTTTAAGTGTAAATTATTAAAAAATAATTTTTGAAAAATAAACCTGGATAATGGTTGGAATTATTAAAATAAGTAAGAATAAATTTGTAATATACTTGATCAAATCTAATTATTAGATTTGACAAATAATTTGAAACTCCAAATTAAAATTTATGATTATTTTCATAAACAGTTATTATAAGTTATTTTAAAATTAATTTATCAAATATATATTTTTTAAAATTAATTATAAATAAATTTGGCTGTTTATAAGTGATTACTAACACCATCAATCAATGTAACAAACAGCTAGTCTACCGTAACTTTTTCTAGTATAAAATAGTGGTCGTTATTATACTTATTATTTTCTCTCGTTAATATACGCCAGTTGTCAGACAAGTAGCGATATTAATGAATAGGACTATTGTTCATAGGACCTTTTAACACCCATATCACATCATGCGTACTTATATTATTATCGTTGGTGTATATTTATCGCCCAGTGGCGGAGCTGGGTCCTGAAGATTCGGGTCGAAATATCGTGGAGATAATCTTCAAATCTAGCTGGCTTAAGAGAGACAACCCCTTCTACATCATCGAACGGATATTAAAGGTCAACAACACTAAACGGACCATCCAACGCTTCGAGGACTGCCGTGATGCAGTTAAGATCCGTGCCAAGAAAAAGCCCAGGTGCTCCGCCGACGGTTACGAGCTGTTACGGTTCCACTGCACGTCCACCGCAAACAACCGCTCTCCCCTTCCACAAGCCACAACTCCGACCGCCACCCCACCACCTGGCCAAATAGAAGCTCGAAAATCACTCAAATTCCACACTCAATTTCAGTTCCATCCAGTCCAGATCTACATGACTACATCTACTCCCAAATTCCGGTGGGAAATCTTCACCCGGGCTACAGCCCACCGTAGCCCAAGCGTGGCTCCGCCCTTGCATACGGGATTGATCCAAATTAAGTAATTTATATAAATGAAATGAAGCTACAATGTTACTATGTGTGTGTGTATATATATATATTTTAAAGTTCCTATGTTTTAAACTAAACATATTTAAGATATTTTTAGTACCGGATCTGATTTCAGGATGCTAAAATTTTGTGGGTAGTGTTAACGCTCGAATTTCGTCCGCACGTTCAACTACCGTTTCGGGCTAGGACTTACACAGAAATAACCACCAGAAGAAGTGTTTGACGGCTTGGACCGTAGGGAGATACCTCTGGTGTGAGAGTAAGTACAAATTTCAAGATGTGTCAACAATAGAAGCTTAAGTATTTAGTAGGTAGAATCAGATGTGTGTACATCTATTATTTATCATGTATTTATAGTACTCATATTGCTCAACAGGACTCTAATTCTTAATAGGAATTGTGTAGTAGAATCCTTGTTAGAGAAGGTAACTGTCATGTTAATCAATGCTAGATAGATAACTTTCATACAAAAAAATATTAGATATGATAACTAATTAGTATCCGAATTGATAAGGAAAACGATCCCAAGCCTATCGAACTTAAGAGTCCCCCTGTGCATGCACTAGACTTAATGGTCTATAGGGTCAAGCCCATTATTGGTATTCCATTTATGTTAGTAAAATATGTAACCCAATATTGCCCATCACTCCGTCAACATATGAAATGAGTTGGAGGAGTAGATAGGAGGCTCTAGGAGTTTAAAGACTGCAATGACTAGATGGGCGAGCTCCTTTGGGAGCCCGGAAGCATCAGACCGAAGGGAAAGCTCCATCGGGAGCCCGGAGGCATCAGATCGAAGGGAAAGCTCTATCGGGAGTCCGGAGACATCAGATCGAAGGGAAAGCTCCATCAGGAGTCAGGAGACATCAAACCCATCAGGAGCCCGGAGGCATCAGACCAAAGGGAAAGACTCCATTGGGAGCCTGGAGGCATCAGACCAAAGAGAAAGTTCCATCGGGAGCCCAAAGACATCAGACAAAAGGGAAAGACTTTATCGGGAGTCCGAAGGCATCAGATCGAAAAGAAAGCTCCATCAGGAGCCCAGAGACATCAGACCGAAGGGAAAGACTCTATTGGGAGTCCGGAGGTATCAGACCGAAAGGAAAGCTCCATCGGAAACCCAAAGGCATCGAGCGTTAACATTAATGCTAAAATGAGGGTCTTCTAGTATTTAGTAAAGACGATCTTTTCAACCAAAAATATTTAAGATGGCGACCGCATCGCCCTCAAAGAGCCAAAATAACTCCCGGAGAGATACACACTCGCAGTCACATCACACAACCAATGCTGACAGGCAGCGTCGCCTTCGAGAGATGCTTGATAAAAAAAAGAGCTCTTGATCTCCAGCAATAAGAGCTTGATAGACAATATGTAGATCTGGCCAAGGCTATAAATGATTTGTTGAACTAGAGAGACTCGGTCTTCCGCTCATGCCACCATAGTCGACACATAGATCGTCGCTGCGACCACCATCCTAACCATAAGACAATCAATTCTTGATCTGTAACTTCTAAAGACCTAAGAAAATGATCGAGATCTCCTCTACACCATAACAGGGATGATCGAAATAAAAAGCTTCGAAGCATGACGACCCTTGACCCTTGTCCCTTGGTCACTCAATGACATAAACCTAGCGGTCCTACTAAGCATATATATAGTACTCCTTTGTAATAAATAAATATTTTAAATTTTAAAAATTAATAATATCGTATTTTCTTTAAGATACATGCAAAAAAATTATGTAATTAATTACATATACTTTAATTTAATCTCAAATTTAGCCATTTTAAAATCTAAATAAATAAACTTAATTATCAAAGTCAATAGGGAGGATAATTATGGTGTGATGTAGTGAGTATATATGTCGTTATTCATTAATAAAGGGTAAAACTCGACTTTTCATGACGAGGAGGAGATCCATGCGTACAATTTTCCGGCAGTAATGGGAATTTTTTTACACAACCACGTAAACTATATATATAAAAGAAAAGGTTATTAGGGTCCATATTTACCCAACACCAGTATCATATATCCAATGAGTTTTTGGTTTTGGACGACTGAGCGCAAAGGATTTAACGAAGTGTACATTTGACTTAAACCCAGCCGTACGTTTACAGATTTAGCTAAACTCCATCCATCCAACACCAACACCAACACCAACATTCATTAATTAATTAATCAATTTGTATACCCAGCTGCAATGTACACGTGGTAGTCATCCACACGTCCATGAAAACTTAATTTTCTAATTAACAATAGGGGACCGATAAACAAGTGGCAATCATCCAACAGCTGGAGTAATATTATATTGATAAAACCAAACAATAAACCTTACTAATTAAGTAAACCATAAAGGCCGAGCTATTATATTATATTATATTATGTTATGAAGAGAGAGGGTGAGAGATTATATACGTCTATATATATATATATATATATATATATATATTGATGGTGTGTTTCTGCTTTCTGGTGGATCAGAGGAGGATGATGAGGAGGACGAAGCCGGTGGCGGGGTCATGTTCACGGTGCGGTTGTGGCGCATCGGTTGCGGACATGGAAACATCCACAAGATTTTGTAAAATCCCATTTTACTGGAAATCTTGGAAAGCTATTGTATGTACTTTCTGTGGAGCTACGCTTAAATCTTACACATGAATCTATATTATTGCTAGCTCCAATATATAATACACATACATGTTTTTACCTATAGCTAGCTCTTCATCTGAAAATATAAGACTTATTTATTTTGTTGTTTCTTCATACGTACTAAGATTTGCCTAAGACTTACTTAGACTTAACTTTTTTCGGTGATTGTTTCTAATATGTAATATTTTTTTGTCTTTAAAATTTAGTTCTTAGAAAAAATCATATCAAAATATTTACAATTGTAAGTGTGTCTTCTAATTAGTAGTAAAAGAAAATAAACAAACAACAAGACTTTTATTTTCCTACGGAAGAAGATCGATGGACTACAATGGATTTATATATATAATTTGTAATATGGATGAAGTTTCTTCCATTAAATTGGACTCTAGTAGAGAGTGGAGTATGGAGTGGATGAACAAGCTATGTGCTAAAAAATTCCGGTGAAGGGATACGAATGCATATTGGTAACAGGGTGGTGATAGGAATTTTAATTTTTTGGTCTTGAATGATATATATGCTATCATAATATTCGTTGGGTAAATTTAATGTGATTGACATAACTATAAATTATCATTAAAATATTTAATATTATATAATTTGAGATTAAAATTTTTAAACTCTTAACATTACTTTTCGATCGTAATATGTCCACTCATATATGGTTAAATATATACTCATCCAATACTATGGAGAAACATTCAACTAATAATTAGTTGAAATTAAATGTGATAGTCTAGTAATAAAATTTTTTTTTACAAGAACACATGTTAGAGTTTATCCCTCTTTTCTTAGGCGAAATGTTTTCGTTGTCCGCCAGGTTTCTCTTTGTACCCCAAGATGAAATGTATTTTTAAAATTTTTCTAACTTCCTCGATCTATGCATTTTAAGATAAAATATATATTTAAAATTAAATTATAATAAAATAGATTCTAATAAAAAAAAACTCATAATCAGTTAACTATAAGTCGCGTAGCTTACCAAAATTATACAGTCTCAACTTTTAACTGTTGGTGGGACTGCATGTCTCAACAATTATGTCATTTTTCTTACATGATAAGTTGTTTCGTAGGATGAGAATGCATGTCAGACCTTTCCAGTCAAAACCATTCGTTTAGGACTATGCCCACTTCATATTTCCATTGATCAGTTTATGTGGTCCATCAAATATATATATATATATATATATATATATATATATATATATATATATATATCCTTCAAAGCTTTTTAAAAGTTGAATATACATAATTATTAAAAGTTTCCTCTCATTTGTGGCTGTGGTTGAAGACTAATTGGATGTTTCATATATATTTGCTTACATCTCTCATGTTGTATTTAACACTGTTATTATGTTATTAGGAGATATATTGTACATATATATGAACTCAACCGAGTTAAAAATTATTTCTAAACCGGGTAATATAAACGCCTACATAAAAAGTCAGTTTGGGAACGTAACTTACTTGTATACATATTTTTTTGTAAATGCGGGAGTTTGATGCATGAATTAATGCAACGCAGTTTGAAATTAATTTAGGATTGAATTAGTGTTTTTTCTTAAGGCCTAAATATAGATTAACACTATAAATTTTTAACCTTTTCAAATTTGGGGATTAAACTCTCAATTTTTTATTTTATTTTGGAGATTGTCTTAACAATTTTTTTTAATTAGGGGATTAAACTTTTAATATTTTTTCATTTTGGGGATTGTCTAATCATTTTTTTCTAATTGATAGTCACATGTTTGTTTAATTTATTTCTTTTTATTGAATAAAATTATGTACTTTCTCCGTCCCAAATTAAAATTTTATTATTGACTTTTAAAAATTAATTGAAAATATTTTTAATCTCAAAATTGATAAAATATATTAAAAATTATGAACTGACAAGATTTTAATTAGTAGTATATTTTATTTAATTTATACATTTTAAATATTCATCATTATGTTGATACTTTAAAAATCTTGTAATGATGACTTTAGATAATCTTGTAATTAGGTATTTATTAATTTTTTAAAATAAATTTAAAATTTTAAAAGTATCAATAATCAATATAATGATAAGTTTTCAAATATCAAGCAGGCCTGTCAATTAATAATACCTTGCAAGAAATTTGAGATCAAACTACTACTAGCTAATTTCTTATAACGTGCATCAATTAATATTCCATTTTCACACAGTTGGGGATATGATACAGATAAATTTCTTTTTCAGCCTCTAATTTAATTAATGCCATCACTGGCCTGCATAAATATATATAATATTATAAAACTTGAAAGCTACGTTTGTTTGCAAAAATTATAATTACGGGATTATAATTTCAAGATTATATTTGTTTATAAAGATTACACTTAAGATAAAACTATTAATTTAAAAAATGTCTTATTTGTTTTTGAATTTAGACTTGGGATTATTAGTTCATGAATTATAAAATAACTTAATAGTCTTGAAATCTGATTGAACATGATATTAAATAGCCCCCAGATCAAGTCATTTTATAATCACTGGACTAATAGTCCAAATTTAAAAACAAACAAGACAAAGATGAGATTAATAGTCTTATCCCAAATTTAATCCTTACAAATAAACATAACATTGAGATTATAATCTATATATTGAGATTATAATTCCGAGATTATAATTGTTACGAAGCCGAAGTGTATATATATATATATATATATATATATATATATATATATATATATATCCCAGACATAAATTAAAGGAGCACATTTGTACTCCACTTTCCATTTCATTTGTATTGTTAGGCTAATCTTTTTTTACTTAATTTAAAAGGAGTATATATATGTTTTCAATTTTAATTTCATTTTTATCAGTTTAACTAATGCATGCATGGTTCCACAACTACTTGTAAGTTAGTTAGCTAGATAACTAACTCCATATAATTTGTCCCCTCACCCTCCCCTTCCCTAACTAGACCAGAAATTAATTGAATCATACTTAAAAGAATTTGTCCACTTATTTGGAAATAATTTTATATATAAAAAATAGATAAAACGAAAACGAAAACGAAAACGAAAACGAATCTATCCTACAAATACCCAATCTCATCTCTCTTTAAACTATTTTCGGAGTGTGAAATAAAAGGCTCTTTGAAAATGAAATAGGGCATGTGTGTGTTGGTATATATATATATATATATTTATGTTATGAATTATAAGATTCGGCAAAAATACACTTATATACTTCTTTTGTCACACAAAAAGAGTATCATTTATAATAATAAAAAAATCACAAAATAGTCATTTTTTTTTGTTGACAGCGACATAAAATGACACAATAGCTTTAAATTTATAATTATAATATTATCATGTCATTAATATTAACTAATAAAATTAGTTGTGATAAAAAAAATTCTGTTTAAAAATGTAGTTGGAAAAGCTTTCATATGATCCCATAAAATTTATGCCCAACAATTGCATTTGTTCTACTGGAAATTTAGCACTCAACAATCCGACATGTCTATTCGAGCCTAAAGGCTAAGCCCAATTTATTTAAGTGGTCCAACCATCCATCTAGAACCGCCAAATTCCATAGACTTTTGGGAAATTTACACTTTTTAGTACATTTTAAAAAAAATTACAATAAAAGTGCATTCATAAAATATTTACATAATTAATACATTTTTAATATTTTATTTACAAAATTAGTGGCAGGATTGGGATCTATTGTTCTCCTCCCCTGTCCTTTCTCTCTCATTATTTCTGAGTATAGTGTCTGTACAGGCATATACATATACATATACATATACATATACATACATACTTGCTATAGATACATATACACGCTGTAGAGAGAGATATATATATAGAGAGAGGGCGAAAATAGAGAGAGAGAGCGAGAGGTGGAGGACGACGACGCTATAGTTTGGGAGATTGACGACGGCCAAAAGGTTGGATTCTATCGTCCGACGAGATCTACTATTTGAGATTCCAGCTCAAACAATGGTCGTATCTACAAACTCTCCCTCCAATCTCGCTCTAAGAGACTACATATCAAAATGGTTACCCACAAAAATTAAAGTTGTTACCTTTGTATAAAAGTTTGGCTACCAATTGTACTGAAATTTCTCTTCTTTTCTTTTTGATTTTTGGACTAAATCAACCTTCGCCACCCCTTGTCTGGGCTTCACCTCCTACCTTCAAGGCACCACCTGCAACAACGGTCGCATCTACAAACTGTCTCTCTAATCTCGTTCTAAGAGGCTCCATATCAAAATGGTTACTCACAAAAACTAAAGTGGTTACATTTGTATTAAATTTAGGCTACCAATTGCACTGAAATTTCTCTTATTCTCTTTTTGATTTTTGTACTAAAGCAACCTTCGCCGCCCTTTGTCTGGGCTTCACCTCCTACCTCCAAGGCGTCACCTGCAACAATGACCACATCTACAAACTCTCTCTCTAATCTTACTCTAAGATGCTTCATATCAAAATGGTTACCCACAAAAACTAAAGTGGTTACCTTTGTATAAAGGTTTGGCTACCAACTGCACTGAAATTTCTCTTCTTTTCCTTTTGATTTTTCGATTAAATCAACCTTTAACACCCCTTGTCTGGGCTTCACCTCCTGTAATGACCCAGAAATTCATAAGACTGATTAGTATGGTCTTAGGATATTGATGTGATTTAAGGCTACGCTAATCCTTGGATGAGGATGTAGTGGATAGTCGATTTGAGAAAATTTTAAGCTTTTGAGGATTCGAGCGAAATTTGAGGTTTAGATATAAAGCTAACCCTGGTAAAGTGATGGGCGATCACTGGAAAATGAATTTGAGTTCTGTCATGATTGGACTATGATAATAATTATAAAACAATAAGTAAATCGATGCCTAGAATAAGATAATCGATGTGATTTGTCGGATAGGCATGGGGTTGTAAAGAGTTGGAAATGAAACGAACTCTGATATTTTATTGGTAATAGAAATTCCAAGGATGGAATCAGTTGTAAGGATTGAGTCTAAAACTTAATCTGAGGAAAATAATTGTTGGGAGTTTAAAACCTAGAATTGGTTGAAGGGGTATATGATAAGGTATACACTAATTTAAGTATCTATATAGTATATAGGTGCATAAAACATGATGAGGAAGAATTACCCTCATATTTTTGAGTTACTTTATATTGAAATTTCGGGGACGAAATTATTATAAGGGGGGAAGAATGTAGCGACCCGAAATATTTTAATATAGAGAAATGGAATTATTGGCTGTAATTGTAAATTTATGGGGGATTAAATTTAAATCATTATATGATGGCCTGGTTTATTTAATTATGTGTTGAAGAAATTAAAGGAATGTAAGGAAGGTTCAATTAATGGGTTAATTAAATTAATGGACCAACCTAGGTTGTATAATATCAAAGTTTGATAGGGTAAATGAGCTATGTGATTATTTAATTACATAGCTAGCAAGTTAAGCTAGATGTGTAAATTAATTAATATGGTTATTAATTAATGAAATTTCGTAAACATTAATAATGTTATATTTATTTCCATTTGAAAAGTTATTGATAGTGGGGTATTAATATTTTATATTTCCACTATGAATTTAATTTGGGCAACCCAAAGCTTAGTTGCAATATAAGTAACACTTGGGCCACCAATTGTTTAATTTACAAAACAAATAGCAGCCCAGCCCAAAAGTAATAACATAACCCGGTGGAAAAGTAAGAGTGCCACTCCTTTAGGGACAAAACCTCAGAAAAAGCAGAGCACGCGCAGTTTGTGCAAAGCTCAAGGAATCAGTGCTGCGAAAAGAAGGAACAAGTCAGGCATAGGGGAGGCTATAGGGTCCAACTCCTAGAGTTGTTTAAGGCTGAGAGAGTGTTGTATAACCTCAGTCATTCCCTCATTTCCCCTTCGCGTTCATTTAGGCTAAGAGAGATATGGAGCTTGAGAAGTAAATGCAAACTTCAGAGGAGTTCATGTTGTTCGGAGAAGGCATAATCTGAATGTAAATCATCTGTCAAAGATTGAAGGTATTATCCGGTCATTTTGATTTAACTAGTTTTATCTTATTTTGGATTAAGGAAGCAGAATATGCTAGAGTTGCATATGAGGTGTTTAAATGAGAGTAATGTAAACTTGGTAGTCAAATGTTGTTGAAACTAGTTAATGATTGAATCAGAACTAGAATAATGGTTTCGATTATTTTACCCAGTCAACATTAAGAGTCTGAACCACAGTTGGTCTGTACTCGGTGTTCATGTTCATAAAAACTTTAGAATGAACTGGTAGTAGAGTGCTCTGGTAGTAGAGTGCTGCTGGTAGTAGAGTGCTGCTGGTAGTAGAGTGAACTGGTAGTAGAGTGCTGCTGGTAGTAGAGTGAACTGGTAGTAGAGTGCTGATAGTAGAGTAAACCAGAAAGGTTAAAATGAGTTTTGGTATGTTGTATGAAGCTAGTGTAAATCTGGGAATTTTCCTTAGTTGCGGTAAGAATCGTAGAGTGGTTGCACTCTGATCGTAGAGCTCACCCTTCAGCCAATGAATGACTTAATCAAGTCAGGAGAAAGAATAGTAGGGTAAACCTGAAAATCGTAGAGTGGCCTCAATCGGAAATCGTAGAGCCCACTATAATATTGAGAAAGAACTAAGCCATGAGCTTAGGTGTAAATCATAGAGTGACTTCGTTTAGTTACTCGGTAGATCGTAGAGTAAGCTCGCACAAGGGATCGTCGAGCAGTCTAAACCAGACTTGTGAATCGTCGAGTGGTTCCCACTCACAAATCGTAGAGTGACCCTAGTCACTGAAAATCGTAGAGTGACACTAGTCACTGAAAATCGTGGAGTGACACTAGTCACTGAAAAATCGTAGAGTGACCCTAGTCACTGAAAATCGTAGAGTGGCCTTAGTCACTGGAAATCGTAGAGTCCACTCGAGATCGTAGAGTGCTTTGTACTCGCCGAGTCGTAGAACAGTCTGGACCAGTCTTGAAAAATCGTTGAGTGACCCCCACTCGACGATCGTAGAGCTGTCAACCCAGACAGTGTGTTCAGGCCCTGAACCTCGGTTCAGTCGCCGGTTTCAGGAAATGTTTTATTAATTAAAATATTATTAACAAATTAATAATATTAGACAATGGGTAATTAATATCAAATGATTAATGATAACGATAAAGGTTTCATTGTAATTGAAACAAGGTATTTAATTAATTATTGTGCAACAATAATTAAAGTGAGTTATATTCAATAATGAATAAGGATGGGTAAGTAATTAATTATTATTTAAGAGGTATTAAATAATAATTAAAGAATGATAAATATAAAAAGGTAATTACTTATTTTTTTTAAAAACAAATAAGGGTGATTAATTAGTTAATTACTATTTAAAGGATATTAAATTAAATAATAATTAAAGCGGGATGAAGTTAATAAAGTGATCATTTGTTATAATAAATGAGGTTATGTAATTAAGAAATTATTACTAGAATGATAATGTTATGGCATTAAGGAATGTCGGATATACAAAGTTAAGTATAGAAGGTTTACGGTGTTTATGTGAAACATCGTGATGAATCCACAATGGATTAAACTAATGAATCAACCCTAGTGAATAAATGAGACGATAAAAGGAAGTAGACATCCTAAGAATAGGATTAAATATTGAGTCAAACTTTGACTAATATAATGCACCGTTGATCTCTCATGTTGTATAGGTGGTGCAAGGAATGCGAAAGGTTAGCGTAAACTGGTGTTGCAATCCAGGCAAGTCTTTCAGTGATATTTGTTATCCCTGCAAGTTGTTCAGTGTCATGTTTTATATGCATAAACTATTAAATGTGCACTCATGTTATGTGCTATCTGATTGTAAATGTGTCTGTGTACAATCATATGTTGTTAATAGCTGTTATATATAATTAATGCTATGAATCGAATGTGTTATATGAGTTATATAACATGGTAACATTGACATGCATGGTACACATGGGTAGATTTTATAAATGCAACGCATGATAAGCATGATGCCTATATAAATGCCAAGCATGGAGCATAAAGCATAAATTAAATATAACCTACGTGTTATGTGTTAGCTGTTGGACTTGCTGAGCCGTCGTGCTCATTCTTGCTATTATAAACATTTTCAGCGAAGGGCGAAGAGTTCAAAGATCCCGATAATCGCAAAGAAGATGTGCGAAGTTATTTTATTAATAAAGGTTGTCACTAGAACTGTTTAAAGTTAAAGTTGCATTTTTATGGGAATAATTACCATTTGGTATCATTCCGGATGTAAAGCCTTGTAATAGTATTGGAAAGGCAGTTGTAGTTATACGAGTGTTAATGTTTTGTAAACTCGTGTAATTAAAAGTAGTGAGTAAATAGTCATGTCGACTTATTGTTAGGATGCGAGTTTTGTTGCTCACAATTGGTTGTAATACACTAGGTCGTGGAATAAATGACCTGAGTTGTAGGATTCATGTAAAGATTGCGATTCTGAGACAAGGTTAAGTAAATGTCTTAAATTTTAAATTTACCAAGTTTTAACAACATGATTTTATTTAAATGTTGTGGTTCTAGGAGAAGGTTGTTCGTGTAACGACTTAAACTCAGGATTGAGGTTACTTTTGACGGACCAGATCCGGGGTTATTGGAGACGGATTTTGGGGCTGTCACACCTCCTACCTCCAAGGCGCCACCTGCAACAATGGCCGTATCTAGAAACTCTCTCTTTAATCTTGCTCTAAGAGGCTCCATATCAAAGTGGTTACTCATAAAAATTAAAATGATTACCTTTGTATGAAGGTTTTGGCTACCAACTGTCCTGAAATTTCTCTTGGTTGGGCTGCGGCGGTCGAGGTGGTGGTGGGGCAGGGATTGGGTGGCGGATCGGGTTTGAAGAACGGGTGATCATCTTTAGAGGAGGAGGGCATGATAGTGGGTTTGGGTGATGAGGGTTTTGATTTGGGGTTTAAATCTTCGAGCTCGGATTCTATTTTGGAATCGAGATTCTATTTGTTTTTGATAGTAAGAGAGAGACTATTGGATTGCCATTAATGAGGTATGTGAAAAAGAAAAAAGAGGAGAGAGAAATATAGTAGATCAAGTGTCAGATGTGGTAGTTTCCTTATTTATGTGAAACTGAACGATTTGACATAATTATTGTATTATTCTCTTTTTTGTAATTATTTTATGGATACATTAATCTTGAAATTATTTTCTAATTGTTGTATAGTAGTGTAAAGAACCTAGACTTTTCGCCAACATGGGCCAATGGCGGAATATTGGAATAGATTTGGACGTTATTGTTGGCGGCCATGTGCTTCAGTGGCGCTTAATGGAAAATACTACACTACCTTCTCTCTTGGACAACCGTTACCAAACACAAAAACCCTAGTTCGTTTTTTCATAAATTTTACTCATAATCTCTGTTAACTTAAAACACAGCCGTTAACAGAAACTCTCATTAATTTATTTTTTTCAGTTGCCGGAATCTGCAGATCTCGATGTGGAAGTCAAAAAGGATTCCCAGTACCTGATCCATGTGTAATCCCTTTTTCGACCATCTGTGGCCCTAGGCCGATGAATCGTGCATTAATGTGAAGATTGGCATCAGAAACCAGACTGAAATGTTCATTGCTCTTGCCGCCATGAAGCGTGGATCTAAGCATGCTGTTCCAGGGCCATTGCAATTTGGTTTCCGGTCTATTGATCATCTAAACATGTTAACATCTCGAAACAATACAGAAGGGGGAATGTAAAGCCATGAACATGAAATATGAAGAGAAAATGTCTTCTGCATTAAGCACTACACTGTATGGGTGAATTACAGTTGATATAGCAAACTTTTGAAGATGGATTACTTGGCAACGTTGTTGGTTGGGCAGGTCAGTTGCTGAAGAAAGTATCGGCTGTTGCGTTTGTAGCAGGTCACAGCTTCTCCATGGATCTGTACTACTGAAACAAAGATTAGCACAACGATGGCTACACATCTTCTTATAGTTAAATACTTAAACACTTCATTTCTTTTTATGACGAGCATATGGTTCAGAATGACAATATTATCAGAATCATTCTTATAGTTAATAGTTGAGTCATGAGTGGGTGAGATATTGCATAATTTGTCTTATTTTTAACAGTACTTAATGTTCAGAATACAGATAAAAATATGATTACGTTAAGAGTATATAAGTTTCAATTAATTGGTCCCATTTCACGGTTGATTATGTGAAAGAAACATGTTTGTTATGCGGGCAAGACCTTAATTAATGGTTACATGCATTGTTCTACTCCACTAGGACCAGGATTCTTGCCAATGTTTTCTCCTGTGACAGGTTTTTAATCACACCGACCTTAGTTTTTTCTTCCATCTCAGCATCAATTGATCAATAGCTAGCTTGTTGATATGAAGGTGGTTTATGAGACTGAAGCACAAGAAACTTAATAGCCAGCAGAGACTATATACAGAATTTACCCTTGCGTTAAACAAAGGATCCTAGATTAATCTTGTTTAATTCCATGCTTTTAAATTTGGGTTCTTAAAACTCTCTTTTTGTTAGCTATTTCATAAGAGTGATGAGTGATAAGTCCTACACGACTGAGATGAAAAGAGGCAAGTTATTAAGGTCAATTCTATTTAGATATGGTAAAACCTAATATATGCATGTGCAAGTAAGATTGTCTAGGTGCTGTTTCTTTGAATTCTTTCTTCTTCTTTTTTTTATTTACTTTGATTACTTAATTGTCTCAAGTTTTGTTGCCTCTGGTATTAATGTCTCGTTTCAAAGATACTGATATTTCATGTTTTTGTAATGATTTTTGTCATTAAAAATTTGATACTGTATTTTTAATGCTCGACTTGGTGCGCATACATTGCTACTGATCGTCAATAGTGAAATAATGATCTTGTCCAAGCAATTACTTATTTCCTCTTTATAAATAGCAGTATTTTTCATTATTCGTACGTTGAAATCTGTTTGATATTTAATTCTTGCAAAGTATTCCATTGGCCTTGGATGCAGTACAGCGTACTGTATTCCATCACCAAGGGTCTCTCTTGGACTGAATCTTTAGTGGGAGTGAAGACACAATCATTAGAGAAAAGAGATGTAATTCTATATATACTTGTCTTCACCACCTAGCTACCCCCGGCTTTGCTGGATTCTCAGAATCAGGCCAGTACGTCCAACGCAGTGCACTCCTTCAACCTCTGGCAAAAGATTAAAGAACCTAAACTGCACCTCCTAGTGAGCGAAGCAGTCATCAGAAGGTATTTGATAGTTATGAACCCTGTCATCTACCTAGGTCACAGGCATTATTACATTAACTGCAATCTTTAGTACATCCGGTAGGGAGACGATCACAACTTTGTTCTTACTTAATATTCTCTTAGCTTTTATGTTTCTTTGTTGGGATTTCCATACAGAAAGTGGAATTACAGGTAGGATCACCTCATTTCCATCGTATGAGAATTTCAAATGATCGGTCTCCTCATCCCATACAGCTGCCTTGGTGGCCTCAAGAGAGAAATTGTGGGAGTGAGATTGGATTCCTAAGGCTTGTATCCATGTGTAGTACGTCCTCCCTGGTGCGGCCTGCTGGACGAAGGCCAATGAAACGAGCATTGATTTGTAGGTTACGGTCAGAAACTAAGCTGAAATACTCATTGCCCCTGCCATGAAAGTAGAAGACAATCCCATCTCCCCAATGAAACAGGTATCGTAGCATGCAACTCCATTGCCATTGCAATTTGGCTTTCGATCTACAATCAACAAATAAAACTTAATAACGAGACAATGATTTAAGGAATAGGAAATTAAAGAAGCAGTACGTATGTATGAAATGTGAATAAATATTGGTATTTCTACACTGCAGCCCTGCATATCGGAGAGACAAAGTAAGTTTTAACTTTTAGATTGTTAGGCGGGCATGTCACTCACAGTCCTTAAAAAAGCATCGATCGGCTGTTCCGGTTGAAGCATGCGAACCTTTATACAGTGAATAACGCATGCAACAATAAATCAATAAGCAGGCAGTTGCTGATCATATCTTCATTATAACTTTACTCTTCTAAGATGAGAGAATCAGGAGGAGCTGGCCTGAAACACAAAATTAAGCCTGGCTCTCCAGAACTAGCTTTATATATACGGAGTAGTTAGCAAGTGAATGATTTTAGCCGATGTTTGCCCAACTACAAATTGCTTTACTTTGCGTGATTTCTACTTCATTAATTTTGGTCAATGCTTTTGAATATAAGAGTAGAATTTTGCTTATTGACAAATTGATTGTCAGATTCTGCGGCCGGCGGCTGGCATGTGATAACTAAGAAATGGATATTAATTAATGGTGTAAAAAGGATTTTTTCACCACCCCTTTATTTTCTTGCCTACGAAATGAAATTCCTTTTGCTCTCAAATGAAGACATCAAATCAAATAATAAATGGAATGGAATAGTGGAGGACTATATACTATAGTAGCAGCCAGTAAGAAACATTTGAAGTTAATTGTTTAATTGGGGGTTGGTTACTTTTCACAAACTGAGGGGAGTCCAGTGAGATGACTTAAACTTCTTCTTCACATCTCCAGCAATGTTTAATTGGTACATTACAGGTTCTATATAATGCTGTATGTACGTGGAAGGAATTTTTCAAGCGTCTGACACCAAATGCGGCACTGAATTTAAATATTTTAATTTTGTGTTTTTCATTCTATTTTGTTTATTAATCCTAAATTGCAAGCATATAATAATGATAACTCCTATTTTAATTTTACATTTTCCTTCATATTGAAGGGAGTAAATTGTAGCAATATTAACTAATAATTTTTTTTTTATATTTAAAATGAAGTTCACATCTTTAAATGACAATTTTAACATTTTTTTATCATCTCTATATTCATTCATGATTGAGAGAGAGAGAGAGAAGATATTATACTATTTTTCTGAATATATATATATATATATATATATATATATATATATATATATATATATATATATATATATATATATATATATATATATTACCAATGTATAACTTTTCTTGCGTAAAAAATTATTGGTGTTTAACTTTTTTTTGCATATAATTTTTTCAAATGTATTAGTTTAGTGATAATGTTTGCACTCTATTCTTATTAGGCAATATATCACAAGTTCGAGACATGTAATTATTACTCAATTTTAATGTTATAACCTTTTAAGGATACGATATGCAATCAGATAGTTTGATTAAATCCTTTCTAATCATTGCATTTGGTAAAACTTTCTCATTTTTATTCGTACCTGATGGGCTCTATAAGTGTTTATTTCTTTAAAGGTGAATTTAGATTTGATTATTGAAAATTTTGAACTAGCTTTTCTTATGGTTTAAACTTAAAAGGCTTCAGAAGTAGCTTATTAATAAAATAGCAGATGCTGAAGTTGAACTAAACAGGCTATAGACAATTTGCTATAGAAACCTCCTGAGGAAGCTCAAGTTCTAAAGACACAGATTTACACAAAATTCTGACACAAATCCGTGACTCGAGAATAATTGTCATAATTCCACTAGTGTTACAATCCAGTTTTAGGTTCTATGTATTTTTAAATGGCCCCGTGTGTGGGCTATCTACAATTTGAAATCTTTCAGTAGTAGTGTCCCATTTCAATTTTTCTTTTTACTAACTTGTCTAAATTGTTTCTGCATCAGCATTTTGGTGGTTGGACAGGCTATGGTCATGGAGAAGCTGGGGGGCGTGAAGCCCTTGACCAAGCTTTCTCAGAGACATTTGGTGCTGAATCTGCAATTGTTCGATCACAGGTTGCCAATGTTTTATTCTTTTGTTGCTGCTTCTTTATGAAATGCGCTGAGCCTAGTTCTTCTCAATCAGTTTTTTTCAGGTACTCAAGCTATCATATGTGCTTTATTTGCTTTACTAAGGCCAGGAGATGAGGTAAGCTGTGTATTCTTTTTCTCTTTGAGAATCTAGATTGCTACAAATCTATTTTTATTTTATTTTATGACGAATGTGTATGCTATATAAACGTGATGTTTTCAGCTCATGTTTTGCTACAACATGGTGTAGACTACTGATTTAGTTATCAGCTTTTGGCAGTTGCTGGTGCTCCTTATGATACGTTGGAGGAAGTTATTGGAATCAGGGACTCTAACGAGTTGGGTTCCCTAAAAGATTTTGGAGTAGAATACCGAGAAGTGCCTGTAGGTTTCTATTCACCATTTAAAACTTGATCACTTATTTTTTATTTTGTATGCTAATGCGAATGCTCACTTGTATCATTTTCAGCTTGCAGAGGATGGTGGGCTTGATTGGGATGCACTTAATGTTGCTTTGAAACCTCAAACAAAATGTGCCCTCATACAGAGGTCATGTGGTTATTCTTGGCGCCGTAGTTTAAGTGTAAATGAGATTGGCAAGGCAATTAAGATGATAAAGGTAAATTGTTCAAAATATAATCTGATGATGATATAAAACTATTTTATCTTAATTGAGTGATGGGTTCATTGTAAACGTATGTGTATGAAGGTTAGAGTAGAAATTCAGATCTTCTTTGTCATACCCTTTGTGTAATTAATCTTGAATATCAAAGAAATTTTGATAATATAGTTTTGCCAGATTGCTATGTTTGACAACTGTTTGATCAGTCACAGTCCATCCATGTCTTTCTTCTTCCGGCTTAAGCACCTTAGATTTTTTCATTGTTCATCGTATAATTAATGTGTTTATACAGATGCAGAATCCAAACTGCTTCGTCATGGTGGATAACTGCTATGGTGAATTTGTGGAAAATATCGAACCTCCTATGGTGTTATGTAATAAAATAAATAAATGATAAACTCTCTTGGCCTGGAAGATGTTAAAATTAGGTTGACAATGGAAAACAGGGTGCAGGCAGTCTAATAAAGAATCCCGGTGGAAGCGTTGCACCATGTGGCGGGTATGTTGCTGGACAGGAAAAATTAGTAAAAGCAGCAGCAGCACGTCTATCTGCACCAGGGCTAGGGATGGACTGTGGCTCAACCCCTGGAGATATCATGCGAGCATATTCTTTCAGGGTTTGTTTCTTTCGCCTCAAATGGTTGGCGAAGCAATCAAGGTTATCAGCTTTTTTTGTATTCTCTACTCTATGGTAACTTTATTTCTTCTACCATGTCATGATGGTTATCTTATTATCTATTATAAGGGAAGCTTTCTAATTGCTGAAGTAATGACAATGAAAGGGTACCAAGTCCAGCCACTTCCCAGGGGACCCCGTCATGATACTGTACAGGTAGGCTTTTCAACACTAAATTCAGAATGAACCATAACTAGCACATTTGGTTTGTACTACAGTTTTTTCTTTTCCCCTTACCCAATAATTTGTATTTGATGCCGTGTACTTAATTTCATACCCATGGTGATGATATGGCTAATATTATTTTTTTATCCCTGAACCATTCTTTTAATAACATGAAACAATCATGCTAATGTTAATTGGATCTGCTAAAAAGATGGCAAGTATTTCAGCAGAAGAAGCTAAAATGCTTTGTGCTGCTTTCAGGCGGTGCAACTGGGAAACCATGACCTCCTACTTGCTTTTTGTGAGGCTGTACAGAGAAGCTCTCCAGTAGGTTCTTTCACCAAACCGATTGCTGGCGCAACACCTGGCTATGCATCAGAGGTTTGGTCAAGTTTAGCTTCGTTTGTAACTATGCAGTGTTTGATACTTACTACTTTTATGTTCTTTACAATAATGTTTGGATTTACTTGCTTATGTGCTCTTCTCAGTAGCATGCACCACACCAAACTGTAATTACCATTACCGTCCTTTGAAACAAATATCTAACTATCAATGCTCAACAATGTAGATTGTAAACTGGCTCTTCCATGTATTTGAATTGCTCAGATTTCAGTGATAGGCATTTTCTTGGAACTGTACCTCAAGTTCATTAGTCATTAGTCATATTACTTCACTAGTTTCCTAGGGCATTTTTGTAGGAAGATTTCTGCTAACTTATTGATGGGCATACCTTTCTTTCATTTCTCATCCTTATGTCCCTTGTGCTTGAAACAAGGGAAAAAAAGTGTTCCATTAGCATGCCAGCAACCTGTTGTTGACTGCTGGCTGTAGGGGACAAGCTTCAGTCTAATAAACTGAAATTAGAGGATGTATTATATAATACATATCTGAAAACAGTTATTTTTTCATTTTTCTTACAACTTTTGACTGGAAGTGGCGTGTCTGTTTGAACTTTTAAACCAATTTTGGCATAATCTGAACTATTGCAAGTTATTTATAGTTAGTTGCCTTTCTTAAATTTTGATACATAGAGTTAACAATGAAATCTAGAGTTTGGGACTGTTATTCTTTTCCTTCAACTTTCTTTGCCATGTTCACTAGTTCTTTTGTGTTTTAGTTTACCTTAATCTAATAATACTATTGGTGATGATATTAAGACATCATGGATCAGGTGATCTTTGCTGATGGCACCTTTATTGATGGGAGTACAAGTGAGCTCTCATGTGATGGACCACTAAGAGAGCCATTCTCGGTGTTCTGTCAGGTGTGCACTTCATTCGTCATCTGATCAATAACTTGCACACCTGCCAATTTATTATTATACTAAAATGGGGTCAGTGCGCTGGAGAAACTTAAATAAACCAAGGATATATTACTTGAATGCCTTATTTGTTTGCTACGCATTGGACTCAGTGGCGACTAATTCTAGGGGAGGTTCTGAAGTTTTTATGACAGAAGACTTTGGAGTGGAGAATAATATTTTAGCGCTGGTAGTCTTGTATAGAAATTTACCTTTTGTCCATTTCAGTGGAGTTCTGGTCGAGTCCCTTTATTATGGTGAATATCATAGAAATTCCAATCACTATCATCATCAATATGGGTGTGAAGAAGGCATAATCAAACTCTTCGTTCTAAATTATAATTTAATCTTATGGATGGTATAGTGAAATATGAGTGAGTTTCTACAAGAAATTTAGTTTTTACTATTATGACAATGGCCACGCTATATAATATAGCAAAATTAGAGTATTACAGTTCCGCTGATCTGTTTTCAAGTTTAAATTCAGTGAACTGCAGAGGACTAGGCTTCCTGTGCAATATCTTATATCTCATTTGGATTTATCATTGTAAGTTTGCTATATAAAGTGCAATCAAGCTAAGAATTTTGAAGTGCCTTTTATAGTTTGAAAAACAATTGGTTTCAATGTGCACAAGTCATGTAGTCCCTCTCCTTTATCTTAAGCATTCTGATTTCCATTTGTGTGAATTGTGTTGGAAATATTTTTGTATATATGTATTGGTACTATTATGCACAGGAAGCCTGGTACATGCTCATTTGAATGCCATTGATTATTTCCCAACTTTTATGCCTATATATAAGCAAGCACCCTGGAAGGAAAATTGCAATGTAGAATTAGCAAAATTCCATTCTTAGTATTAAGCTGTCAATTGATATGATGGGAGGGGAGGGGAGGGGAGGGGAGGGTATTACTATAATATCAAAACTC
Source organism: Hedera helix (assembly GCA_947179155.2). Lineage (NCBI taxonomy): Eukaryota > Viridiplantae > Streptophyta > Magnoliopsida > Apiales > Araliaceae > Hedera > Hedera helix. Next base: position 60,663,730 of record OX359266.1, read on the forward strand.
ATCGAATAAAGAAAAATTATTCTAGGATATGACTACGTGGTAGCGTCCCAGAACTACTAAATAATTTTTCTCAAATAAGTACTGATAGTAATATAATGACAACTTTTTGTTTTTTTGGAAAGTAAAGATAATAGGATGATTGTATCGTCGTATAATCCTTCCTTCCTATAAGCACGAGAATATGAAGAATATTAACCCCTTTTTTTGATGATATAAAATCTTCCTTTCAAATTACTCCAATTAGCATAAATTCAGAGTCATGCTTCAGATAGTAAAGTTGAACTAAAATTTGGAAGAGAATTAGAGGACAAGACGCCGCCGCCTCCTGTGATTTTTAAATATAAAATTGAATAAAATCAAATCTAATTTGATTGATACAGCTACTACTACTACCAGAAGAAAAAAAATCTTATTTCTTTCTTCCCGATTATCTAAAAATTTAAGACATGCACGTTAGGACATATTTTTCGTAATAATTATGTAATATACTATTTTATGAATAAAAAATATTATTCAAAAAACTTATATTCAAGTGTCCAATGCAAATCTTTCGGATTTTATGAGACGTTTTTAGTTAAATTATTATAATATAACTAATTATAATAAATAAAATACATAAAACATTTAATATTTAATCGACTTCTTGTTAATTAAATGAATTAAGCATATCATATTAAATTTAAATTCATCTGACTTAGTCCGTCAAATATTAAATGATAAGTCATAGCTGCTTCGCTCATTCACAAATGACAATAATAATATGATAACACAATCATCGGATTAAAATTAAACGACATGATGATGGGCGAATACTAATTTATGAGCTAAATATCCTCCAATCACAAATGACGATTAAACAAAAATTAAAAGGTTAATTTAAGATTAAAATACTACTGTGTAAATCTATCTATATTTCATCATACATTAATCCTCGTTAAAAATAAACATTGTCATTTTACATTAATAATAATAATAATAATAATAATAGTAATAATAATAATAATAATACTATTTTATTTATAAAATAGTTTAACACAAATTATGTAATGTAATTTATACTGACATCTCGCCTCCATAAAATAATTGCTTTTTTGTTCTTTTACAAATTTTTAAAAGATGATAAGGTCATATTTTTATTATTTTATTTTATTTGATGTCGATCGTTAGATCTTACTCTCCGATATCATATGATTGCCATTTGCTAGTATGCTCCAGTTCTCTTTGAACTGCCCGGAGGACCACGTTGACATGGGGGAAAAATCACAGCTATTACTGCTGTCTTGTTGCTATAAATTATGTACAGTAATTAGTTGCGATAAAAGTTGATTTGATGTATCATTTGGGGTATATATATATATAGCTGGATAAACCCAACATCACTGTTTTGAATTATCCACTATCAATCCTTCTCCATGACATCACTCTTAAGAGTTTCCTTTAATTTCTCATCCTCCAACACCCTACATGATCATTCCAACACGAGACGGACTTGTTTTCGATTCAAATACTCACAACCCATCAACTGTTACTCTCATTCCAGATTAAATATCACTTCTTTTGGGATCAGAAAGGGGATTTCTGGAGAGAGATTGAGTTTGTTGGAGGTAAACAGAGGTGACTTTGGGATTTTGGAGGGGGTGGTGAGGAAGAGGAAGAAGCGGGTGGTTTTCGTTCGATTCAATCAAGGGTCTGGATTCAATGGCGGCGGCGGCGGTGGCGGTGGGGGCTGGAAAGTAGATAGTAATACAGGGAGGATTTTGGGTAATCTTGCTTTAGCTGTAGGCTTGACTTATCTTTCTCTGACTGGCCAGCTGGGTTGGGTTTTGGATGCAATTGTTTCCGTTTGGGTATAATTCTCTCTCTCTCTCTCTCTCTCTTAATAATTATGCAATACAGGACTTACAAAGATGATCCTGCATGTGTATGATTTAGCTTGTTGTTCTTTAAACTTGATTATGAGAATTGTGACTTGTAAGCTTTCTTGTTTTGCACAGTCCACCAAAAAGGGAATTGTGAGCTTTTCCAGTTAAATCATTGTAAAATTTTGAGACAGTTAAATCACTGTTGCAGTTTTATGTTCTAGCAAGTCTTTTTACAATTCATTATTTAGTAGTCTGTGTAGCCAACTTAACTGTATCATATGGAGGTTGTATGGATTCTTGTAATGACATTTGACTTTCCGCTGTCAATAATATTACATTTTTTTTTTTTGGATATGTGGATATACCATTCTTTTGTTCCCTTTTATTTTCTTTCATTGTTATGTTTAGCGAGAGTTTTAAACCTTTATCGTATGATTCGTATTCTAAGTTGATATCTACTTCTACTTATTGTATTATTCGCTTATTAGGTTGTTTTGTGTTTGACGTATTACGTTTGTTTTATTGTCACCTTCCGTCCGTTCAGCTTGTTCAGGTCAAACTACAGTGATCCCACTTTGCTGTGATTTAGTTTTTCTAATTTTTGTGCCTTATTTACCAAAATAAATAAATTTGTGCCTTGCCTCTTCTACTTATAAATACTGGAAGTTCTTATAGTAAAACTTTCATTCTATTCCTTTAAAAAGAATTAAAAAAAAAAATTCAAGAGGCATGCCATAATTTAGTCATGTTTCAACTGTGTGCATCTTTGACCTATGGATCATCTCTTGTAATGACCTTTGCGCTCGGTATCTTCCTATTTGGATCTGACTAATTGATACTTTCTCACAACCAGCTTCTTGCAGTGATTCTACCAATCGTTGGTTTAGGAGTTTTTCTCTGGTGGGCTGGTCGGGATATAGTTCAAGGCACTGTGAGGCTACTTTACTTTTGTATCTATATTATGCTGGCCTCAAAATACTGAATAATATCCACTGCCTGTTTAATGAGGGACATATTTCTTACCTAAAAGAAGCTAAGGTTAAGTAGCTTATTATATTATTGCCTGAAAAATAATAATGTTGTCTAGTTTCATGTCGTGTTATAGTTTTATTAAATATTTCATCATATTAGCTGATAGCTAGATGCAATCTTATACATGGGTAAATACTTGACCAGATTTGGTTTATTTATAGCAATATATCAATAATATTCTTTAAATAACATTGTTTGGTTTTTATTCATTATTTATTAGTTTGCTATGCCTGCCCCAACTAGTTTAGGGCCTTTAGGATAAAAAGGTGGGATTACGATTAGTGTAATTTCTGATACATAACAGTCAATCTAACAAAGAAATCATGACCATGAAATAATAAGATCCTCATCTTTATTCCAACTTATGGGAACTAGCTACATTATGAAGGTACTGTGAGGATTTACTGATTAGTCTGTCACAGCTGAATTACATTTGCTTTGAGGGTTAATTTCCCTCTTAAACATTTACAGAGACTAGACATTTCTTCTCAGCATTTTACCTTGGAAGCATTTTATGTTCTCTATCTGGGTTCATCTTTTTGCTTATTCCCTTTTGATATTCTCCTTGATTTGGGGAAAATAATTTCTTGTAGGCTCGCCGTGCAACTTTAAACTCTTGAATTGCTGAGGTCTTATTGTTCACAAAGATATCTCTCTTCTAAGATGCTGATTGGTGGTTCTTATTGTTAACTTTATTCACTCCAAGTCTCTAACAAGAAACTACTTTCATTTAACTGAAATAAATTGTGCCTTTTGGGTGTGTATTATATGGGAGGAAATTTATTTAACAAGCTTTTCTGTCTTCTGCCTTCACTAATTGATTCTCTGTCCCACATGCAGTGCCCAAACTGTAAAAATGATTTCCAGATTTTCAAGTAAGATCAAGTTGGAAAACCAGCTATACTACTACAACTAATACATGGTATAACTTTTTACATACAAAAAATTGAAATTGGTTTTTTTCTTTTTGTTGCAGATCTATGTTAGGTGATGACTTGCAGCTGTGTCCCTATTGTAGTCAACCTTTCTCAGGTAAATAGCCAAGACACCTGGATACATACTTCTTTAAGATTTTCTTGCTTAAACGGCAGCTTAGCCATTGTGGTACTTATATTCATTTGACTAAAAGAACTAAGAGAAGCTACAATATAAATTTCATGTTTTGCACTGATAGTATACTTGTGTGAAACCAATAATTATGAAAAACTCTGAAGTTTTCTTGTACAAATTTTAAAATTGAACAGATTTCCATTTAAATTATGGCAAGAGCCGAGTTCCAAATTAAAAATGGATCTGACCTCTACAGTTACTGGAGACAGCGACTTTAATTCGACCTACAGCCCATGGATGGTTGTTAACATTAGTAATTACTGTAAGATACTTAAAATATTAATTTATGCATATGTTTTTGAATAATTTAATGAACATGACTTCAACTAAGTGCGGAGAAAATTTTGTCATATGGAGTTATTAATGTTTATAGTCATGAGACCATATCAGCATCATAGCTAATTGTGATGATCACCACATCACTCAATTTCAGCCAAGCTTTAGTGTGATTTTAACCTGCCTGCAGATCACTTGTCTTAGTTTTTTTGTAACATTTTTTAGACTGATATTTTGGCTCTTTTATTTCTCCAGTGGTCAACAACAAGTTTGTACAGGATGATGTTAACTTCTCCAACCAATCTACAACATTTGATCAAGCATTTGGTGACTACTTCTCTCCTCGTTCAAAGAAAGGTGGTTTCTATAAGTTTGTTGCTTCCTTTATCTCTCTTTTAAAAGTGGTTTTTGGAACTAAAAATAGATCAATTGTAGATGGTTAGTCAAATTCAGAAGACTATCATGCTTGCCAAGGCATGCTTATTTGGCTTACTCTCATTATTTAATATTTAATGAGTTTAGATCATTATCATCGTGACTGAGTAATATAGTGTGATAAAATTTGTACATATGGCCTCTGCTGAAACAAATAGCCTTGATAAGAGTTAGCTATCTGTTCAAATTAACGGAGTTTAGCTTCAAATGGTCTTTCACGATGATAAATATGAATATTTGCCTTGATGGTTAAACTGGCGAGGAACATCTTCAATCCAGTGTGCTAAACTGAGTGTCCCTTGATTGGAAGAAAAGCATATATTCTGCAGGCTCAGGCTATAACAAAGGTATTGCTGGGTTATTTAGCAAAAAAAAAAAAAGGTATTGCTGGGTGAAACTTGAAAGCTGAAAAATGGGTAGACTGTGGTAAAGAAAGCTAGGGGTAAAGAAAGCTCGAAGTTTTTTTTTTTTTTTTTTTCTGATCAAAACACTTATATTTGTTTATCCCACGGAGTATTCGCCATTGTTGCTGATTTTTTTTCAGTGTCGGCTTTTTACCTTCCGAAAAGGTATCCATTCCCCAAGAAATGGATTCTATATTTACTTAATGAAAAAGACAAGATGAATGCTATATTGTTCCTATAAACTTGTTTAGTGCTACTGTTTATGTGAGATTCTAAAATATTCTATTTGTCATTGTGCTTTATACAGGAAATGATTCATCTATAGCAGTCGTTGATATTGAGGCTGAAATAAAAGATGCAGACTGATGAAGCGTCCAACCATAAGATGCTGGGATATGGTACAACCCTTGAACCTGAATGACAAGATTACTTCTCCCTTTTGATCCCCAAACACACCAATGTACCACTTCCTCCTTTCACCCAGATGCAGAATGTGGTCTACATATAGTTCTTGTTTAATTGTCGCTAAATGGGCCATTACAGTGAAAATGAAAAAAGCAGTAGGATGAAATCCTTGAACGGAAGTAACTAGTTGTTTATCATGGAGAGCAATAAGTTGTTCATCAGACTGCCCATCATCATATAGGTATGGTAGCACTCCATAAACCTTTCTGGGATTATGCACCTTTTGCAACAATGATTATTTAGAGTCTTATTAGGAAGAAATCTAAAGTGAAAGAACTTCCTACAAACTGCTTACGATATGGATTGCTTCCTTCCCGTTTTATGTTTTATACTAGTGGCTACTCGAGTTTAGTACCCAAGAAGAGCAACAAGTATGCTATTGTCTTTCAGTTAACCTGAAAAGTTACTTGAATTCGTTCTTACATTTCTTGTCTACATTCTATATGAAAGTATATTTTCACAAAAGGTTTGTGTATGCAGGTGCTCTGCGGAACACAATCCTCAGCTCAACAGGCAGAAGATAACATTCCCCTCACAGACCTGGTAATACTGGAGAAGTTAAATGAGCGACACGGTTATACGATTACTACGATGATTTTCAATAATGTTCTCTCTTAGATAAGTATGTATGTAAGTTTTCTTAGAATATGGATGTGTTGTATTTGTCCAACATACATGACAAACATTGGTTCAGTATGATGTGCAACACCGTTGCTAATTTATACTTTGAACTTATTGCGTAACCAAGGGAATTATTGTTGTGAAATTCCTAATGATGAATCTCGCATTGATAATTTTTTGTATTATTCCAGTGCTCGTTTATACAATGAACTTATTAGGATTTTGTTGTTGTGAATGATGGTTTGCAAATAGCTTAGCTTTTGTTATTCCATTATATTTTGCAACAGATTAAATTTGATTACTTGTAATTACTACTACTATATTATAATCTTTGACGTTCATTATTTCAATAATAAAAGACCTGAATATATAAAGTGGTTAACTTAAAATAATACTCAGTTGGAACATTTGTCATGTTATCCGTATTAATTAATTATAGGCAGCTACGTCGTACATTATTAAGCCCTTCCGGTAGGGCTGAAAGAGACATGTAGGCAAGTGTTTTCAATTTAAAAAGATCCACTCCATCAATTTCGAAATATAAGTAGTTTAAAAGTTGGTAGAAAATATTTTCTAAGTTCGAAATTAATTATATTTTAAACAATTTTTTTTATACTATAAAATTTGTATTGTATGAGATGTCCAATTTATTAAGTAGCATATTTTAACTCTGATGTCAGAGGGTACATAGCGTAGCATGGCATAATTTTTTCCCTAAAATAGAGGGGTACTTCTGAGACCATTTCAAAGGCAATATTGGTTGGTTGGTTGGTTGGTTGGTTGGTTTAATTTTATTACTACTAATTTCTGGTTCTACCCTTCTCGTAGTTGCTGTAACTTTACCGCTCTCCATAGTCTCAGTTATCTCTATTCCGTTGTCTCCCTCTCGGATTTGTGAAAGCCACCATGGCGGCCTGGACACCTGCGGCTCGTCAAGCTCCGAATCTCGCTCGTCTCTCTACTCCGATATCGGCGGCTACGTCTAGCCAAGCCTCGAATCTAATCCATTGGCGCGGTCTCTCTGGTGGCGGTGGTAATCTTCACTTCTTTCCGGTCCGAAATTTTAATATTTTTCGACCTCAATTCTGGCATTAGGTTTTGTTTGTTAAACTCTATCAACATCTCTCATAGAATCTGCATTCTTTCCCCTCAGTGATTTCGCTCGAATATTGTTTTAGCTTGTAGGAGTATTTATTATTGAAATTGCTGCTGGAAATATAGTTATAAGCTTGACTTATACGTCCTCCCTCCATTTCACAAAAAGACCCCTATTTACAAAATTTGTAGTTACTAAGGATATATTTTTGTTCAATGTATAACCTAGGCTAAAAATAATAAGTTGTTAGTTTGATTATAAAATTATTTATGACAAACTTAAGATATTGTGTCCTTTTATATTATAATCACTAAACTTTTTGTGAAATAAAAAATAAAATAAAATTGCAACTGGGACTCTTTTTGTCATCTCAAGGATCAAGAGGGTAAGTCGCTGCTTGTCTAACATGTAGCCATTCCTCTGCATGTATATATACTTGGTCCTTCATGCAATAGTGATAGTAGAGTGAAGGGCATAGTCTTATGTTATACTCCCTTCGTTCCAAAATAAAAGTCTCTTTTGACCTTTTATTTTTATTTATGCATATTAAGGTTTCCTGGAAGCATTTTAACATCTTAGATCGACCTCAGATAAGCTATCTTAGGTCACTTCTAATACAATATCATGTGATCGTCAACTTAATAATCTAATCGTACGGATGTAATGAATATGCAAAAATATGATATTATATAAAATTTTGTTTGATTTGAGGCTACGCGCATCAACAACTTTATAGCAACAGAAGTTATTACAATCTGAGGTGACAAAATATATACTTATACACAAATTATTTACACTATTATAAAAATAATATCCCGATGCCTTAAATTATACGAAATTTTATATAATTTCATATTTTTGCATGCTCATTACATCCGTACGCTTAGATTATTAAGTTGATGATCAAATGATATTGTATTAGAAGTGACCTAAGATAACTTATTTTAGGTCGATTTAAGATATATATATATATATCTCTCTCTATTCCACTACCAGCCAATGTCTTTTCGAAGTATTGTTTTTAATCTTCTTCTCTCTGGGTCAAATTTTACTATTAACTTCTCTTGTAAAAATTCTTTAGATAAGTAAATCCTCTCCAATTAACTACATATGGTGCTTGCTCTATCTGCTGAAAATGAACTAAAATGTGTAATTACGTTCCCTTCAGAATATGGCACTATAGTGGAATATTGTGCATCACCCTCTTACAAATATAGGAAAGACACCACCAGCAATCAAGTAGATATGCTCTCTGTTTCTTCAACTATCTACAACTCTTTCGGGAATTTGTTTCCCTTTTGAAACCACTAACTTTCTGCTCTCCCGTCACCTTCTATCTTTCCACCATCTCTACCACGGTCAGATTACTTCTAACAAGTACCACAATTGAAATCTCTTACATGTGATGGATACATCTCTGTTTAATTTTATATGGACAAAAAATTCACAACTCTAATTAGACTTGCTATCCCTCCCCCTGTCTCCTTCTATATTTCCTTGTGAGATTTAATGATATGCCCAGTTTGCCATCTACTTCATTTGTGATGAGTTAAAAGAAAAGTTTCTCTCTCTCTCTCTCTTAAATTAATTTTTTAGTCTGATTGACTCCGACAATGAATAATTCTCCTACAATGAATATATTTTTTTTATATGATTTTTGTAATAACCTTTAAATCTAAATTTGGGTTTGTTGGTTGGTGGCTTAATATGGTGTTGGTTTGGGATTTAGTTTTGATGTAGAGATAGAACAAGGTGGTGGAAATCAAATAGTAGACAGATTTGATGTAGGACAAGGTGTTAATGTTTTAAGAAAGGGATAGAGAAGAAGAAAAAAGGGGGAAGAGGACAAAGAAAAACTAATATTCGGAAGGAAACAGTCGAAAGCACATAACTTTAAATTAAATAATTCAACCCATTCATTAGTTGGGAATATTATAAATACATAGAAAACCTGAGACTTAGACATCAAATAAACTAATCATTTCCTTTCAAAATATAAGATCAATTTTGAACTTTTAGAGTCGATTTAATATATTTTAAAATTTGTTGTGTTTAATCAAGTAATAATCAAGAGAAATATGTTTGATGGGTCTCCAACTTTAAGATTTATTTATTTTGATGATAATAAATTAGTAGTGACAAAATATTTTAAAACAACGGTTATTTGTGATGCGAGTTATAGTTTGACCTAGTTGTTCAGAATGCGGCGCCGATTTTATACTTAGTTTGGGAGCTACGGCGCCATATTATTAGAAAACTTGAAAACCTTAAAGTGTTGCGGCGCCGTTTTGCTTCATGTTTTGGGCAAGAGCCTAAAAGATTTATGTTGTATTTTGTTGAGTTATTAAATGAATCTTCTTTAAGGAAATGGAATAAGCTTTGTAATCCTACTGTTTAATTTTTTTTTTGTAGAAACACGTTGACTTCTAGAAAAAAGGAGTTTATCTTTAAAAGGGTGAGTGGGAGTAAGATAGATCTTGATAAATTAAACTCTTTTGATTGTCTCATCAAAACGGATGTTCCACATTCGAAAAGCTTGCTTCAATCCACAAATAGATCGTTGTAACTTATATACTTGATTTGCATCATCTTTAGAGACAAATTCCTGACTGTATTATATATACATCATCTATTAAGGATGGAAGTATATCAAGCCCTCCTTTTTTAGGCCTTAAAATCCTAGCCCCATTTCCTTGGATCTAAATCTAACTAGCAACACTAGCTAATCTTTTATGTTCTTTCGGTTCGGTGATGTAAATATAAATTAGAGTTCATTTTAATAGAGAAAAAATGATTTAACTCGTTTTGCATTAAGGTTATATAACATTTTGGTAAGTTTTGATGAAGTTTAGTCAAGTTTTGACAAATTTTAGTCTATTTTCATCTTTTTGAAAGTACAATTATACCCATGGATAATTTTTAAACCATATGTTATAAGATAATTAAATACTTCATTCATTTTAAACTATAGGATCAAGTTATTTTTCAAATTTAACTTGAGATATTTTTAAATTTAAAATTAAAATTTTGAACATAATAATTTTGTAATTAGTAGTACTTAGAGAGCATACCATTATCATAAAAAAATTCATCAAGGCCTAATTGCCTAAGCAAAATAAATCTCGTTTTATATACACACACACACACACACACACTTAGCTACTTTATTTTCTAAGAATTACTAACTTTTTGCAAAATCATGCAGTAAATTTAATTATTTATAAATTTTGAATAAAAATAGTAAGTGCATTTAGGTTTAGTATAAGTTTAAATTTAATTTAGAAATAATACAATTAACTTATTACTTTTTAAATTTTCCAGTTACTTATTTATTTCGTTGTATTATATTCAACTTTAAGACATAAAAGTAGTGTAATAAACTGAATAGACAAAAATATAAATAATATTAGGAAAAACTAAAAAGAAAGGATCTTTTTCTATTTTTCGACCAAAACATATGAACTGTGTTGCCACCTAAAGCTAAGACATCAGTAAAATTAGGGTTAAATGTATTAGAGGCCCTGAATTCTAGGATTTTGAACCTCTTTCTTTTTGTCAATGAAAATTGAGCCCTATATTATTTTAAAATTTGGATATTGAGCCCCCAGGTGCCACGTGTGCGTTAACTGTCCACGTGGCACACACGTGTCACCTATACATGGCATGCTAACAATATAAAGTGAAAAAATAGTGTTTCTAGGAGGACTTGAATTCAAAACCACTAAATTGGATCTACACCCATCAAACTAACGGAGCGACAAATGATAACTACTATTTTTGCCCAATAAATAGACCATATACTATACTAACAAAATTCCACAACACTAGATTAAAAGATAATTGTAATAATAAAAATAATAATAATAATAATAATAATAATAATAAAAGTAATAATAATAATTATAATAATAATAATGAAAATTTGAGATCAACTTTTTTTTAAGAATTTTGGAGGTAAACTTTCTTGTTTGGTAATGACTTATTTTAAAATGATTTAAATTTAAAATGACGTATAAGTTATTTTAAATAGTGGCTTATAAATAAAAGTGTTTAATACCGTTTTGACATATAAATCAGAAGTTAAAATAAAATGGGAAGGTATTCGTTAAAATGACGTATAAGTTAAAATAAAATATAAAAACTACTAAATTAAGGGCAAAAGAGTCTATCGCAGGGGAATCAATATTTTGAGTAGAGCTATATATAAGCTATGTATGATCTTAAATATAGATTTTTAAGTTTTTATTTGGGAGGGACGGCCGCTAATTAAAATACTCCCTCATTTTCAAATATAGGATTAAGTTTGACTTTTTAAAGTCAATTTGATATATTTTCAAATGGTATTATTTTTACAAGGGAATTTGATAGTTTCACAAGACTTTCCTCACATGTATAGTAAATGGGACCCACATTCATGTGAATAAGGCCTTGTGGATATATCATATGTTCCTTGTGGAAATAATAGTTTTCATTTTCAAATTCAAAATTGAAGTGATTTATTTAATTTTTGAAAATAATAGTTGTTTTTAATTAGAAGTAGTGTAATACTAAGTAGATAGTTTACAATTTTCATAATTGTATTGTCCAAACTAAACTAATTCATATAAATTTTGAATTTGAGATATAAATTTGAAAACATCTCAAATTAACTTCAAAAAATTAATGTTGATATTATATTTTGGAAAGGGGGGAATATTTACTTCTCATTTTCTCTTGTTCCCATAGTACTACTTTTTTTGTGGTATTTAAACCTGTTGATGTTATGTTGTGTTCATTTGCAGATATCGGAAGGGATTCTTAAATTGCCAGAGAATAGGGAATGTGCTGACTGCAAATCCAAGTGGGTTTCCTAAAAAATCAGAACTGATGAAAGTCACAAATTATGAAGAGCTATAAGCCTATAACATAGTTGAGACTTGATTCATTAACTTGGACGCTAATACTTTGACTACAAGTCGGTTATTGTAATAATAAGTTGTAACATGTTAACTCGAACTGATAGCAGCGACTTTTCCCCCCCTATAGCCGAGGTCCTCGATGGGCTAGCGTGAATCTAGGCATTTTTATTTGCGTGCAATGTTCTGGAATCCACAGAAGTCTTGGGGTGCATATATCAAAGGTGATGATCTGTTCAATAGTTGTTTACCCTCGTGTGAACTAGAATGTTTTATCTCTGTGTATGCAATGGGAAGTGTAGCGTATGGGTTGAATCCAGAATCCATTTAAATTCACCCTTCAAACACGTATACTCAAAATCTCCCCTTTAAACTAATAAAAGTTGTAGGACATGTAGTATCATAAAGCTTGAGCTAAATGGTACTAGATGTAAAACCAAATATATGTTGGTTTTTTGCAATTGCTCTTTTCTGGGCTGGTGTACTTCACTAAGCAACTTCCCTTATGCCTCTCCCTTTCTCCTCTCATTTTGTTCCTTAGTCGTGCCTTTGGTAACTTGATCAAAACATATTGTTTGGGAAAGCTATATTATCAGCCATTCAAGAATCCAGATATTTGCTGAGCAACAGATAGAAGTGGCTCCATCTCTTAAAGAAATCGGTGATATTTTTTATATTTGTCAGGAATCCTAATAGGCTTCATGGTCTGCTATAATGTATAGCTGCTGTGGAACACATAATAGACTCTGAGTAAAATAATCTTAATATTGTTCCTTGCGTCAATTTAAAACAGTAAAGAATAACAAACAATACTTAAAGATGGTAAAAATTGGCAGAAGTAGCAGGAGATTCTACCCCCAACTCCAGGAGATCATTTTCTTTTGTACTATGGACTAGTTTTGGGGGTAAAACTTTAGCAGCTTTCTTAGTTTGAGAAGTATAATGGATTGAGACAAAGTACAGTTTTATTGGTTTTAGCAGCTTTCTTGGTTTGGTTTTAAATTATGTTCATTTGTGGACTTGGGCTTTTTGATGTTGCCAAGTCCAAACAATTCATCTTTTGTACTAGGTCTGTCCCACTCTCTCTCCTTTAGGAGAAAATATTCCTCTCCATTGATACAAGTACCAACATGCAACGTTGATACATGGTTGAGTTGAATTAATTTAGTTTATTAAATTAAATAGATGACATGGTATGCATGCAATTGTCTTTGTTTTTTCTTCTTCTACTGGATTGAGGATGCAATATATCTTAAGAGTTTCTTTGTTATGCAGTCCAACATGGTATCACCATTTGCTATTCATCAACAGCAACTTGCAATGCTGGCACAACAACGGTCGCTTCTAATGGCTGCTGCTAAATCTGCTGGTGGCGTGCCAAAATTTCCTGGCAATGTGCAACAGGCTGGGTCCAATGGTGCTAATTTACCCTCTCAAAACTTGCCCAATCTTGGCTAACAAAAATACCTGAAATGATGATGCATGTAGCGGGAAAAAGTGACCTAGAGAAAGTATAAACTTTACTCTCTCTCTCTCTCATTATTATACTGTTGCAAGTTAAACTTATAATTTTGGTTTATTTTCTCTGGAGCCAGATGGGCAACATTTCCTGTAGGGAATTTCGTTCCATCTCCAGCATCCAGGTATTCTTTTTATATCTCAGTTCATTACGAGTCAGGTCTTAGCGAATTAATATTCAATTGCATGTTTGTAAACCAAATGCATTAAATAGCAAAATTATACTATATCCTTGTGATTGCTATGCTGACTTGTTATAATTTAGATCATAATTTTAAATTGCATAACCACTTGTTATAATTGGTAGGACCGGTTAAGGGTATTCTGCGCTCAAATCTCCACTAGAGCCTAGAGGGATACTCGTAATATTCTTTATCTTGTATTTTCTTAAAAGATAGAGTATTAGTTTAATTAAATCTAAATGAATTGGTGGCCTCCTTTAATCCCTTCTCTAGATTACGTATAACCTTTTATCTCCTTTTTTGATACATGTATGCGGTTTGCACAGGCGAAATAAGGAAGAAAAGAAGAAGAGGACACGGTCACTTCCCTTTAATTTCAGGAACTACTCTCCTTTAGGACAACGTGCAGATAAGTGCGTCTTTCTTCGTAGGTAATACTAATAACTTAAAATCATCTTAATCTTCTTTAACTTTTCCTCCTCTAATGCATGGGACAAAATGCTTCTGGTAATGGTGTGGAGCCCTCGGGAATAACAAAACCACAATCAGCATCACCACGTCTTTAGGTTTCTCTATTTCTTTGGATGAATCATGAACATAAATAAAGAGAAATCTGAATTTATATTGGAGATTTGATTTATTTTTTGGTGGTCCTCCTCATATTTTATTTAATATTGTAGAGCTGCTGCTGCTGCGTATTTTTAGTTGAAGAAAGAGAAGATGAAAATCCTGAGCTGAGAAAAAGTTGTGTATCACGCACAAATGCACAAACAATCAATTACTTTTATTAGCTTAAATTGTATCGGATGGTTTTCTCTAGTTTCAATTCATATTAGCGAGAGCTCAACTTACGGTTTAATTAATTATCTGAAAACTTATTTCACAATGCGGTTTCCAAAGCACAACTAGCTAGATTTTCTGAGTGCCCTATAAAAAAACGGCATCGAAATGACCGACAAGTTGAATTAGTCTCCACAAAATATGATAAGGTCAATTTCGTCATGTACCTATCCGTTTTCTGTTGGCTTGTCTCATCCTACCATATTTACTACCTCAACAACTTTATTACATCTCTCCCCTCTCGAACCTTCAAAACTACCATATGTACGTACCTAGTTTGATAAACTGTTTGATACTAGTAGTATATGTTGCCGGGGAGAGACAAACTCATGCTGTAATGTGTGATGAATGAGGCAAAGTTGGTGTTTTCCTTCTTCCGCTGCCAAAAATGGCTTAAGCGGCAAGGTATTTCTGCTGCATCATTCACTGTAAATATCTACATGAACATAGTTGTTGCTGGAAAAGTCCCATCCAACAGGGTATAAACACCCCCACCTAGCAGGAGAGCTCCACTGCAAATTTAAATTCAACATGTATCAGAGGTAACACCAACAAGTATCTGAGACACGTTATAGCAGGTGTCAAGTGAAAATTTTCCCCGTGATAGCCTTTCTGCAATAGGTGCTCACTAGTATCAAATGTAGGGATACTTTTTGTGAACTAGAACAGTGATACTCTATTGCTAGCAGAGAATATAAATATTAAACGAAATATATCTCAAATGCTATTAAAGCATGTAAACTGAATACAAAGGTTTTAGAATTACCTCATTGGGTTAATCCATGCTGAGAACTTGCGGAATGAGAGCAGACTCTGCACATATCTATGAGTTAAATATTGCCAAAAGTCTGACAAAGAAAGTGACTTACAGAGCAATTAATTACGTAAAATGAAAGATTGCATAGGTAAAAAACAGCAACAAATAAGGCGGAAGGAAGACAGTGGAAACAAATCGCAGCAGGCTATGCATCAACATTGTTTAGATATACTACAGCTCTGTTTTAACAATTATGATCTCGGCCAAGTTCTGAGTGTGCTTTTGTGCACCACTGCCAGGTAGAAAGATGATAAAGAAACAGCAGTAACATGTCACCAGTTCAGGACAAACCTTTTTTTTTAAGTGAGAAGAACATATACCTGCAATGCCCCGGCAAAAGAAGCAGCAAGAAGTAGAGGAGCAACATAGCCAGTTGTGTACGTTAACAGTAAGCTGGCCCCTATTATTGGATCCTGTCATAGCGTCAACCTAATTATTGACTCATGACTGCTCTTAAATATTCAACAGACTCTATTCATTTGATTCAAAGTTACTCATAAAGATTATGCAAAGCAGCTAGGATAAAGTAGCTTTAAATCCGTTTCATAAAACTGTATTTATATAATTTAAATTTTATGTTGGTGCCACTTATTTACATTTTACACTACTCCAAGGAAAAGGATCCTTGATTGCATTCAAGCTCATATCATTTTCCATTGTGTGAAATGACCAATTTGAGGTAACTACATGCTCAAGGCATCTCTCTAATTAAGCTACATAAACTAAGAGCATAAAAATTATAAACCCGACCCACTCTAGAGTGTGGGGAGAGAGAAAATGTCAATCCCGTCAAATTATTTGCTAGGAACTGTGTATATGACATATGCACTCTACAGTTTATTTGGTTTTCAGTATCAGTAGATTTGTAGAATTACCTTGGATGATGCTACATATGCAAGCAGGGTTGCCAACACAGGCGTACTGCAAGGAGATGCAGCTAATGCAAATGCAAGACCAGCCAAATGTGCTTGAACACCTGGCGAGTCAATATATATGTCATTAGCTAATACGGTAATGATCCTCTCAAGCTGTCAAAGTGATTAGAGTTAGCCTGATTGAGTCAATGAATAACTGAGAACTGAGAAGGCAAGTTACTAATTCATTACTCGAAGGGAAATTAGCAGCAGCAGCACGGGGATCAAAGTTGTCAAAAAATGAGGGAAGTTGTAACTCTACTATCTGCAACATTGATCACCAAGACAACCGTGATAAGTAAATGGGAGAAATAGTATGGTAATAGACAGTTGCAGAAAGAGCATATTTAATCAACTAATTTTAGTCGACAAGTCATGACAAGTGAAATGATTACGGTCGCCGAAACTCCAAATCAGTAAAACCAAATGGGATGATGTATGACAGTAAATTAAGCAAGTTCACAAAGAACATGGTCAACAAGTGAAGCATAAGATAAAGAAAAATAAAGTGGAAGCCACTCAGAGAGGGCAAGAGAAATTATGCATATCTCCTACTAATTGTAGGACTAGTAATTTAAGGCAAAATCTCTGTTATATATTTATACTTTCAACAAATCAAGGCTTATACAACCACCCAATAACACCACATCCACCATGTTAGTAAGTATGTTTTTTTATCCTTGTCTTTTGGTATGTTCACAATCATCTTGACAAAAGCAACACAATGAAAAGGCCACATACAAACAGGTATAAAACCAATACCAAGGTTGAGTATTCAAAACAAAACAAACTCTAAAAACAGTAAGACAAATATCATCCAGATCAACATGATAACTTACCTCTAGGAGATTTAAACCCATGATGACAGCCAAACCAGAAGCTGCCAATGGTAGTCCCTGCCCTACCTGCCCATACGCCTTCCCAGCAAATGAGGCTGCTATGCCAAGTAAAGCTAGCGTAGTTGCCAATCCCAATGCAAATGCAACTGAATCCCTAATGACCTGAGTAGAATAAAACATGTGTTGTGCTTAAATTTAGTTAGCAATTTATACGCAAGTGTACGCAATCAACAAATAATACAGTGATAAAATAGAGTGTCGAACCCACAGGGAATTAAAATAATTATTAACCAATTATTAAATTTATATCGCCTTAATCTTATTTAAACAAATGATTTAAAATTTGTGAAATAAAACTACTTAAAATTAATAAAGAAATTACTTAATAATAAAATACTAGGGTGGCTGAATCATATATTTAATATCATCTTCTCAATTTTCATGCCCAAAAACTCTACTTTTTATCTCACACTAATTTGGTCTCTCGACTCTATTAGATGCGGAAAATAAAATCAGTTAAGCCCAATTAATTTATAAAATTCAATTGTTAATTCTTTTACAGCCAAACAAATGTATAAAATCAAAACACTCACTATATCCATCGAAACACAATTTATATCTGCTTTTAACAAATTATAAACTGAATTCAACAAATCATAATGAGAATCCAATTTTATATTTGAGCGATAAAAATAGGCATTCAATAAAAAGAATTATTATTTACGTTAAAGTATTAAATTTGTAAAATTGATTGACATGAATTTGTGCAATAGAATCAATCAAATATAATCATCATTAACCCTAGAAATTAATCTAACCTAGCATACTTAAAATTAAAACACAAACATAATTAAATAATGCATAAATAAAATAATCGACAAATAATTCAACGTATCAAAATTATAACAATAAAAGAAAAAGGAAAAAAATCAAATATGTGTTTGACATCCGTCTGTCACTCAGATCACAATCTTCAACTCCCAAGCTCCGCCTTTAATTGTCGAATCCTTCGCGTTGAATATTTATTCCTAAAACTATTCCTAAACTACTCTAATAATCTGCTATTCTATGTTAATATATTTTGATCTATGTTAAAGTACTGAATATAAAAGCTACATAATTTATTTATAGGAGTACAATAATAATCCTAAGTTAATGTGGAAAAGAAATCCAATTGGGAATCAAATTAATGCTAAAATCCGCGAATAATCCCGTTCCCAGCTTTTCCGCGCCGGCCAAACACGGCGTTGACCAAGTCAACGCTCGCTAAAGTCATCCGCGCGCATTGCGCGCGTCCTAATGCTTGCTGCCTAAGTGAAACGACGCCGTTTCTGCTGCTGGCCGCGGTAATCTACGCACGCATGACGCGCCAGCTCTTTTTCCGTATTTACGATAATGCCACCAAGCTTCTATTTATTTACCAATTTCGCCCTCCAGCTTTGCAGAAATTGCACTTTTGCCATCAGGATTTATTTTCCTACAAAATTAAATATAAATTAATTAAAAATAAATAAAAATAATATAAAAATACTAAAAATAATAATAATGCATAATAATAAATAAATTACCTAAAATCAATTAAAATACCTAAGAACTTGCAAATAATTAAGCCAAAAATATATATTAAATATGAATAAAATTCAACTTAACAACATGCAAGAGCCACATATGTTGATCATGTTAAGCATAAGTTTTACAAGCAGAAGAACACATTAGTGCATCCCTTAGTATATACTAAGCTAAATAATGTCTCTGTTTAACACATAATTTAATAGAAAAATAATTTCTGGCCACAACTTAGTGCTTGTTTGTCTACCATCTTATGGAGTGTTTAGTGCATTCAGAGTTTCAAACACACTAGAATATTTTGTTCGTCTACAAGTAGCTTATTCTAAACCCAACTTATTTAATTCACAAACGCTGCATTTGGAGCTTAAATGCACAACACCATTTTTGGTGCAGTGGCTAAACGCACTAAACACTACCGCTGCAAACGCTATAAACACTAGTAACCAAACATACCCTTATTGAGTACTCGAGCACTTTCCATTTAGGTGGTAGAAAATCTGACCATTCATATTTCCTTCTTCAGTTCTACAATTAAAATATATTCAAGCCCTAATTATCCTGGTTAACCATCAGAATAGCAGTCTCAACTTCATGACAATGACCAAGATCCTCCAACAAAGAAGAAAATAAATGAAACAAGGAGAAACAAAATAATGAAGAATATTTGTTTCGACAATTCATTTACCTCCTCCCTGCTTTTTCCAGAACCGAAAGCTCCTGGATGTTTTTGTTTTTTGACATGTTCAAACATCAGCACCATGACACAATAGAGGGAGGGGGGAGAAACAAAATGAAAGCATCAGTATACAAA
Organism: Hedera helix; assembly: GCA_947179155.2. Taxonomy (NCBI): domain Eukaryota; kingdom Viridiplantae; phylum Streptophyta; class Magnoliopsida; order Apiales; family Araliaceae; genus Hedera; species Hedera helix. The sequence continues at coordinate 60,683,416 of OX359266.1, forward strand.
AATAAAGACAAAGAATCCCTTACCTATGTAGCCTAAAGTCAGGGGTAGCACGCTTAGCGTACAAGGGGAAAGGCTGGTGACAAGCCCTGCGCCAAATATAACTGCCAAACTGCAAGCATAAATATGCAAGAACCACTAGAATATAAGCAACTTCTAGGCAACAAAATTTTAAACTGCCAAATGCAACATCGAAGCACCATGGGGGACTTGAACCTGGTAAAACTGAGAGCTGATAACTGGTCCTGAACAGCTTCATTTGCTTGCTGTCCAGCTGAATATAGTAGTCCCCCAAACCAATCGCCAAGGCCATCATCAGCCAAAGTAAATACAGAAGCAGGTCCTTCCTGACTTGAAGAAAAATAATTGTAGGTCCTAAGACTGTATACACAAAGTAAAAGATGCTAGTAAAATTCAAATATTAGTCAATAGTTGGTCAAGTACACAGTACATGTACTCTTAACGTTGTAGCCTATCCAAAACACAGCACTTAGATGCTCTGTTCAAATCCGAAACATTGATATTGGACATGGTACTTAGAGAATATCTAACCAAACAATATGCATGTCATTCTAATAGTAAGCTTTCACGTTAAAAGCAGTACAATTACAGTTAAACTCTGTAATTAATTCATATGCTCTTTCATCTCCTTTCTACTGTGTATCCTGTTTGTGGGGTTCATTTGTTATGAACACAAGTATCAAAAAATGCAACACCTATTGTTGTTTATGGGGTTCATTTGTTATGATTACACAACCCTAATAGCCTTCAATAGATAATATGCATCAAAAGACGCAAAACCTATTATTGTTTGAATTATAACAAGCATTACTTGATTAAATAATATACTAAAGCTAAAAAGAAGAAATCTCACCATATTGTTTCCCATATTCACAGCATCTGCTGTGTGTGCCATAATCAAATTTGCTGCTGAAAAGTTAAAAATAGGATTTGACATTATAAGCTAATGGATCAACAACTCGGCATTCAACAAATATTGTATTTGGGGACCAATTAAAAGTTGAACAAATTTCGTCCCCAAACTAACCATCAAGTTTATATGTCTTTCCACAATAAACGAAGTACAAGGAAATTTTTAAAGAGAACATTATTTTGGTTCAAAGCTACAAAGGTTTTAAGTGTCAGGTCCTGAATTGCAAAACCTGTATAAAACTCGAAATTGCACTTGTACCATCAAATATGCAAACATGCTAAGGCATTGCTACAAGCTGACTACATATTACTACAGGAGTGGCTACAATACATGAAAACATCACAGCAATCTGGACCAGTGAAAACACCAGACAGAAGAACAATGGCGTCATGGAGAAGCCAATCGATCAGTCTCTCACCAGCAGATCAGAAATCGATATGTCAATGTCCAAAATCGATTTAATTTTTCTCATAGTATCTTCATAATCCATACCACAAAAGATCTTGCCGGACGTTAATTAACTTATTAGTTTCTATAGTGGTAGAATTGTTATGGAAGTTTATATTCATAAAATCTCTTATATGAAAACCCTACTACATAGTATTCAAAAATACAGTTTATTACAAAAATAAGTTTCACCATCTCCATCTTGAAACTACCACAAAAGTGACCAACAATAACAAGAATAAAACTGGTAAAAGTGGAAACAACATGTCAATACATCCCAATGTAAGTAAAGTTATAAAGGGAACTACCTGCAATGGAAGTCATGAATGTAGCGACTTTAAAGATGGTAGTCTGGTGAATATTTGGTAGGGACACGATTTCTTCAGAGAGAACCTTTTTGTTGGAAGAACTCCTGAGCATATTTACTTGTATTACATATTTCCCTTTCCAAAAAAAAAGTATGAGAATGAAATGAGTAGATTAACAGCAAGTGGAAGGTCATAGAAAAGAAAAAGATAAAAATCATATTGCCAACAAAGTGAAATATAGTGAATACTCGTATTTTAGCTTTTCAATCAGAAAGAGTACACAAATTAACAAGTTATTTCAATTTCTTAACCAAATTGTATAGTCAGTTACACATTATACAGCCTTCATACGCATTAATTTTATGTAACCATCTCCAAATTCACTTGATTTCATGGTACTCATGAAAAAAGAGCAAAGTGCAGTGAACTGAGTGTATGCCTCAAGAATAGGAATTTTATGCTGACCTTTTCGCTAAGAAATGAAGGAATCACCCAAGGGGGTCTTATGTTTAATTTTATAGTGATCCACTTATATAAAATCAAACCGAGGCTAATGCTAGAAGGGTTATATACCTTGGACGATTTAATTTAATTCAATGAAAGCCAAAAAAATGTGTCTTTACACAACATATAGTTTTGATTGAAGAAATATAAATTACCATTTTTTTGTTTGTTTCAGTGATTAGAATATATAATTAGGGGGGTTCAAGTTGGGGCCTTCGCCCCTACAAGCTTTTTTACCCCTTCTTCGGTATATTCACATTTTTGTACATGGTCCCCACTAAGTTTATATATTTTCCAATATTACCCGAGTGAGAATGAGCTTGCCTATTTTATATAGGCTTGATCACCATTTTATTCAGTGATTTACAATCTTTCATCGCTTTCTAACACCATGTTTGACATACAATATTTATTTATATAATTATCATTATATTATGCTAAATTTTATATTTTTTATTACATATATATTGTACCAAAGCCCCCACTAATCCTGCCTCCGTCCCTGATCACCCTGATCAAAATGTGTGAATATCTAGATAAAGATCCAGTAATAGTTTATTCCACATTAAGCGTCCCATTTGCAAAATTTACAAATTTTGAGGATATATTTTTGTTCCATTGTTCACACTCAATTTATTTTATGGAGAGTCTAGCTGATTAATGATAGCATGATAATGAAATTGAGGTGGTAAGCTTGGGTCAGTTTTATACAATCATAAACTGCTTTTTTGGATTAACAAAATTGTAGAATGGAACTCTTATTGTGGAATGGAGTATGAGAGTAGGAGGAAGATAGTCTGCGAAAATAAAAGAAAGATGAAAAGCTTTTGCTTACCATGAATGCTTCTCAGGTGATGTCTGTAGCTTGAAATTATGCCACAACCGGGCCTGTAACTACTCCAGTTGTTTATAACTAAATTCATCTCCGCCGATAGAAAGATCGATTGATTGAGTGAGAGTGAGAGAGAGAGAGAGAGAGAGAGAGGCGAGAGCGTTTTGTAATGAACAAGGACTAACCAGTGAACCAAACAAGACCAAAGCTGAAAGGATTAAACAGTAACCGGCTAACGGCTGGCCAAAATCAATAATCTAAACCTTCACGATGCGACGTTGTATCGTATCGACCTACGGGCGCCTTCCAATATCATTTTTAAAAAAAAATTATTACTAATATTTGCTTTTATTTTTAAGAAACGTGTTTAGCAAGTTTAGTAAATGAAACATAGATAAAAAGAAGTTCAAATATGCATTACGCAATAGAACCTTCTTAAAGAAGTGTTCTTAGTAGTCACTATGTTTTAGGTAATATCAAAAGTTAGCTAGGGCCTTTCTTTCAAGTTTATTGATTAATATTATGTTTTAATATTAGCTTGATACGTTTGGAACTTATGGCATCAATTGAAGAACTAAAAATTCAATATACATTACAATGGCCGCTATCTGATAATGGTTACAATTCAATAGATGTCCTTGAAAGTTGGCTGAACATAGCATAAATATATGTAGCTGAAATAATATCAACCACCATTTACACGAGCACAAAATAAATATCAGTTTCCATTAGCATATAAATTAAGAGCGTGTCAATTCAATGTATGATGCACAGCAAGCTTCGTCGTTTCTTCAGGGCAACGAAGTGATCTAATATATACTACAGTTTAGTAATTTTAGGGGATGATATAGGAGCCACGAAACCTGGCCCAAACATGGAATTGGTTGTTATATAGTGGTTCCTTTTTCTTTTTGGTATTATACTGGAGGGGCTAAAACCCCGAAAAGAGAAGTAGCTAACAGCCATCACTCACGGTCTGATAACCCTGGCAAGACTCCAAGGCTCTGCAGATTTGGAAGGAACGGTGTCCTGTATTTAACCAACCTTGCAGAAACTGGGTCCTATCCCAAGATCTTTCTTATTTTCCAGCTAGGAGCTGCAGAAACTTGGTTTTGGAGTGCAATAACTGTCTTATATATATATATGTAAGGTTCCTGCAAATAGAATGGAACTTCTAATATTAAAGACTAATAATATATCTATCGTTGTTCCAAGACAGCAACAACACCATATAAAAATGAAGCTTCTCAAAACATTGATACTTAGAGAAAGAAGTCCTATGACCGAGGAAGGGAGCAGGTCTTGTATGAACTGATATGCAACTTGGACCCCAGAAGTCCACAAAACAAGCTTCTTTCAGCTTATCAGGCTGAAATCTGAAAAGGCATAAAACATTAAGACAAATCAAATGTACAAAAGTAAACTAGAGTACAAATCAGAACAGAGATTGGCTACTCATCAAAAATTTAATTTTATTTACTAAATCTGTAGTGTAGTTCATCCCTTTCAGAAATGAGTCCAGAGTGATTCTTCAGTTAGTTACAACTTACAAGAATATATATAACAGACTCCTCCTAAAATTTAAGTGACCGTCTAGCATACTAAGATAACAGGATTATATATTTTATACATATTTAGATATATTAAAGGAGTATTGTTACACTTACAAAAACTAGTTTACAAAATGATGTGTCCAAGTTTAATTTACATGTGTGGGTCCAATAGTTGTAATCAGTCAAAACCATAACACAATCATTTTGTATCTCTTTTTTGTAACCATTCTTTAGTCACCATAGTATTATTGATTGACATTATAGACTTAAATTATCAAAAACAGAATTTTCCCTTGTCAAACTTCTGGACAATGCAACCCTAATTACAAGTTCCTTGCTCTTTGTTGAGTTAGCGCACACATGGTTTTCATGCAACTCAGAAAAATGGCAAGTTCCTTGCTATTTGTGGAGTTAGCATATACTCCGTTTACATGCAACTAGGACAGAACACCACAAATCATACGTTCCTTTCTCCTTGTTAAGCAGGTATATATATATATGGTTTAAATGCTAAAAAGGTAATTGCAGGTTACTGGTTTCCTTCTTTTTGCGTCTCAAGCATGCACCAAAAAGCTGCGGCTGAAGTTTTTGTCTTATCAAATCATTAATCTGGTAACTATTTTACTGCTGCGTCTAGTGATATATTTTTATAGGATTCATACTGCATTGCACAATTACATTTCATAAACACGCTTACCAGTGAAAATGTTTAAATTGCAAATGGTAATGATTTGTGCTACCCAAATAGACTAACTTACAAAACAGGAGGAACCAAGTTTAACTATGTCGACAATAAATCTAAAGCCAGTGTATACCCTTCCTTCTGCTATGTGCCTATGTCTGCACCATATCACAAGAAATAGCATGCTGACGCAGGGGCAACACAATTTTTTTTTAACCCTTCTGGCAGTTAATTACGTGTTCCAGCGACAGCAAGTACATCTCTTTTTCTCCAAGCAGCCGCTGTGGTGCTGTAATTCGGCAGCAATTAAAAAAAAATTCAATTTTTGAAAACAGAAAATTAAAAGATAAATTCAACTAGATTAACTAGTCCCCATGATGAACGAACAGTTGCTCGCAATCTCCAACTAATTAGCTTTGATTGACATTATTCTCCTTCACATCGACATCGGAGTGGGTTGTCTCTTGCCTAATCAGTAGAATCGTCCTTCTCATGGGGTGCTTTCCAAGCTCTGATGCCCACTCATATAGCGGATGACGGGGTAGATAAAAGAAATAATCACAGGAATTGAATCTAGAACTTTGATCCACAAAGAAAAGATAAAAGACTGCAGAACAATCATCAGAATAATTTGATAATTCTATAATAATGAGAGTTGTTCCTTAATAATAACTCTAAGACTATATTTGTTTGTAAAAATTATATTTAGGATTGGACTATTTATATTAATTTAACACTATTTCGGACTATATTTATCCTATGATAAGGGATTAATAGTCCTTTAAATAATCCTTGGACTATTTTTTATTATTCCTAAGGCTATTTATGAGGGATTAGATAATCCCATGATAAATTTAAAATTAATAATCCCTCTCATTTTAAGCTATTAAATGATTTTATAGGATTAATAGTCCAACATAAAGGGACTAATAATCACTCGTCATCGGATAAAAAAATCCGAAATAATTTTAAATTAATACAAATAGTCAAATTCCAAGTATGTATTTTATAAACAAACATAACCTAAGAGATTATGTATACTAACTAAATCCTAAAAATAAAACAAAATCCAATAAACTTAAAAATTAAGTCCAAAACATAATTGGGTCCAAAAATTATTAAACATACTAGGCTATCCTAATTAATAAATAAAAACAAATTAATTATTTATATTGTCCATAAATACCAAAACATAAATGAAAGGTCAATAATAATCTAGAAGGAGAGTTGAATAGATTATTAGTGATTAAAATTATATTAGGCCTTTTTGAATTTTTGATTAATTAATTTTCAGCGTAATAAATTAATATGTAAGACAGTAAAAATTCAATCACACAATCCTCAGAGATTTACCTGGTTCACAACATACAGCTCGGGTATATTGTTACGTCTAGTCTCAAGCTCCTCTTCAGAACTTAAAATCCTATTACTATCAGTAATTAGTTCTCCTTCAATAGGCAGAGAAGTCATTACAAATTTTTATAAATCAACTTCAAACTATACATAAAACTACTTATTTTGGACAGTAGCTCCCCGCTCCCTCAAACGTAGTTGTACCTATTTTTAAGTCTAGCTCTACTTTACAATCTGCTCTTAAAACAAGAAGTCGGTTCATCACCTCACAAATACACTAAAGACCCAACTACCCGTTAACCTCTCTAAGACTATGGTATTAGTCAAAGGATCACTCTTTTTTTCTCACAGAAATATAAAACCAATAAGCCAACCTTTTTAAATAAATAATTATTTTTGAAAGATGCTTCTTAAATAAGCAGATATATATTTTCAGTACAGATTTATAAAGACTTACTTTTTCTTTATAAATATAAATATGTTTCTTAAATTAAGCATATAAAAATTTAAGTTCAAAAATAAAAGTTTAAATAACTTTTATAGTGAATGATACGCTTCTGTGTAAGCAGATATAATAATTATATTTGAGATATAAAAGTTTAAGTAACTTTTATATTATACAACAAGTATTTTATGAATAAATAAATTTATGTTCAAATACAGATAATGACAGATATCAAGTATAATGAATGAAACAGTTAAATGATATTTGATATAACAAATAGATTTATTTTACTCAAATTTATATATATTGATATATTTGATCTATGATGTGATTACTTTAAATAAGGCCACTTAGGTTTTCAAAAACCCGGCGAATGATTTTCTCACTTAGGAGAAATATCTTCACCTATAGGTAACTAAGTACTGACCAAATTTATAACTTCGCAACGATGATTTATATAAAACTTAATTTATATAAATCACTATATCAATAAAAGACTTTCTAGAATCTCGGTTAACAATTCTCTCGTTTAGGAAGAATATCATCACCTATCAGAATCTAAGTTCAAACTTTTTACCTGTAATAATAAAAGAAATATAGATATATATATATAAATGTGTATAATAATTTATATTTGTATATCTATAAATATAAATGAGTATGAGATAATATAAATAATATTAATTAATACTTATCTCAAATACTTTGATTAATTTTTTTCTTCAAATTAGATAATAACTCTACATAGAAGAAAACTTTTGAAAATAATTTAGAGAGAATATGTAGACAAGAAATAAGTTTTTTTTTCTTTTGAATTGGCTAAAAGAGAAAGAAAGGAAAGCCTTCTATTTATAAGAATTTGAAGTTTGGGGTAAAAAAATCTTTTTGGCATTTTATTTGTAATCAACGGATGAGCGCCTATTGCTTAAAAATCAATGGTCAGATTTTAAGCTCACGCTGATTAATCTGAAAAGAAAGCGCACCCGGATTGCCCAAACAATTCAGCACATTAAATGCTCGGTCGGGGTGGACCAAGGAGAGAGAAAACTTTTCCAGCAAATTGAAATGGTTCGGACCAATTATATTAGGAGAGAGAATTTTAATATTGGCAATTTCAGCAACATCAACATGCGCCCACGATTTTGACTTTAAGACATTTTAGCCTTTGAAATTTTCAACCCACTTTTTTAAGGCAGGACATTAAATTTGTGTAGTTGAAAAGAAACTACCTTTTTAAATATTTAAGCTAGCATTCTCTCGGTTAAGGCTTCTTAGCCTTTTGACACTTTGAAGTTTCTTTACAAGCATATGCTCTACATGAATGTATTATATTTTAATAATTTTTTTTTTTGGACCAAGCAACTTCTAAGCAAGACAGATCATTTTTCGGATGAAGTAATTAAGCCAAAATTTTCGGATAAAAGGCTTTTAATTTTTTTTTCAAGCTTCTTGTGGTTTTAAAAATAATATTTTGAAAAATAATAATAAGAGTTCTCATTGCTTTTATAAAATTTTACTTTATGAATAAATATTTAATTACACTTGATATTAAATTATCAAGGTTAATAAAATATTAAATCAAACAAGTTTAAAAAATATTTTTAGTCAAAGTAAATCAGATAATTAAAAAAAATATTAACCTATAGAGAGAATTCTATATCTAATAAATCCTCTTTACGTAAATTATTATTATCAAAATAAATATTAAATTAAATACAACAAAAGTTAGAGACCCATCAATAAATTATAGTGAATCTTGGCGGATAACTCTTTCCGTCTCTTTGTTCAATGCCTTTTTGCTCAGCAAGTTTGGAGAGATTCTCTTTGTGGTTTGATCTTTCTGTTGCAGCCTTCTTTTATCTCTTGGTTTAATAATTTGTTGCAGTCTCTGTCTTTGGATCTGGTTTTAGCAACTGTTATGGTCCTTTGGTCTCTTTGGTAGGCTAGGAATGATATGGTTTGGAACCAGAAACCAGGATCTGTCCAGGCTGTCCACCTTGCTGCTGCGACGATTCATTCCCAGTGGCAGGCTCGCACAAATACTGCTGCGTTAAATCAGTACAAATCTCCCCAGTTTTGTATTCTCAAATGGTGTATGCCTTTACCTGGTTATGTTAAATTCAATTTTGATGCGGCATTATTTCCTAGCATAAACAAGGTTGGTTATGGTTGGATTATATTTTTTTGTTGCTGCAAAAAATAGTTTGCTTAATTGTATTCAGAATATTGCTCTTGCTGAAACCCTTTCCTGCTGAGGAACTCTCAGTTGGCTTAAGGCGCGAACTTTTTCCCTAGTAGGGTTGGAAACTGATTGCCATGTTCTTCAACAAGTTTTAGTTCATCCTACTCCTGATTCTTCTTTATTTGGTTCAATTACTCAAGATTATTCTCATGCTTTGAATAATAGCATTATTTATTTCGTTAGACGATCAGCTAATCATGCAGCGCATTTGTTAGCCAAAGCTGCTGTTTTACAGTCTGGCCCAGAGGAGTGGGCTCCTTCCTTTATTTTCGATGTTCTTGTTTCCGATTTAATTTAAATGGTTTCCCTTTGTTTCCAAAAAAAAAAACTCTTTCCGTGTCTGTGTCAAAGTACCACTTGCTTCAGAAAATATTATGAATAAAATATGTTATCTTGTGCACATTACACGAATGGGTATTACCAATTGACTAATGAGGAAATACAAGATTCATAATCCCTCCAACTGTCGTCATTTGAATGCAAAGTTTCGCAGAATCTTCCATCCTCGTGCACAGAACTATATGCATAGTGGAACTAAGTCGGGCAAAAGAAAACTACATGGACATACCAGAAGGTTCAACATTTTTTATAGAGTCAAAAACAAAGTAATCAATTTATTATCTGACATTAATTATACATTAGACCGTAGAGCATCTACTCAGGTAATACTGCCCCTTTATCGCCTGTTAAAACCATCCAGGTAACTACTGGCATATTGTTAGAGCGGCCCAGGTCTTACCACAACTATCTGGGCAGAGTCCACGTTATCAGCCCACAAAATAAAAGAGTCATTTAGTGCACATATCAGCACAACACTAATCAATCACGGTTTCTATATGAACTGGTGTCGGCACGAGTTCACTAATCATTTTATTCTGCTAAATAACAATATAGAATCAAAAGTTCCGGAGCTTGTCCAGGCTCCCAAACGGAACTCCACTCAAGTCCCAGTTACCACCTGGAATCATAAATTGGCAGTAGCTCTTCCCAATGTTTTATATATACTATTTAATATACTAATGACGTACGACAGAGGTGAATACTCCATATATAGGACCAACTAGCTCAAGCACCAACTAGCTTAAGCTAAAATCAATAAACTTCTTAAAAGGGCAAAAGAAAAGCAAGGGTATCAGAGTATAAATAAAACAAAGTGATACTTAAACCGGATGATCCCTACAACGCCGGTTCCGCCTAAACAGTAGGTAGGCGGCGGATGTGCTCAGAAACTTCCGGCACCAGGGGGCTTACTGCAAGTAATAGAGCAAAGGCTAAAGGACACTACAAAACGATCAGTCATATAGATTTTTGGCAGACTGAGTTCTCGATGTCTTGTTTTCATTCTTCAAAATTTTCGTCACTGACTTCTCGTTTTGAGATACTGCTTTTGCTATGGCTTTCTTCTTTCGGACACTCTTTGTTCTCTTCATTTGTACCCCCTTCGCTTTTCTGCATTGGAAAAGTTCATGATGAGATGAAGAAGTATAAAACAAGCAGTAATTAAACCACAACATGATATAAAGCTAGAGAGTGGCAAATAGAAACAGGATTTGAACTTCAGACTTATAACTGGGGCAATGCATTTCGTTGTCGACAGGCATAAGTTTCAATATTCATCTATTGACAAGTGGAAAATTGCATGGATTAAAGAAAAGCTAAACACAATTTAATATGTAATTCTTTAATCTATGTAAATCTTTCACTTATCAACAAAAGAAATATAGAAGCTTATTAATTTAACTTGTCATATAAAAATAACAAAATTTAATAGAAAGTAGAACTATTTTTTAATCGATCTTTTCACTTCCTAATGATTGTTTCATTAACAAGAATATAATAACAACAGGATGTTGCATACCATCAGTACCAATAAAAGTGCTTACATTCCAAATTTATCAAAAAGGGGAAAAAGAATAGGCGATGTTTGCATCATATACAAGGCCGCCATAAACATATGGCATCTTAAGCTGGGAAAGCCTTAAATTAAAGCACAAAGATATAATTACATAGAGAGAAAGAATGAGAGAGAGAGAGACTCCCAGGAACTCGATGCTTGTGTAGTTGGACCTATTTTTTGTAATCAACTTGCTTAAGATTAACATCAATAAACTAAAATACTCACCTCTTAGAATCCTGGAAGTCTAAAACAATATTGTGTGGAAAATTGTGGAGAGCACTATAGATGATTTCTCTCAAATCATGTAAATATACATTATGTGGCTTCAAAAGTAGAGCTCTATGAGGCAAAGTGTCATAATCGTCAAGGCAACAAGAACAGGTAAGCTTGTACAATTGATTTCCACCTAACCCAAATACCTCACCCTTCTATTATAGTAATCCAGTACAGTGAAACTTATATATATATATATGTGTGTGTGTGTGTGTGTGTGTGTAGATATATGTATGCATATATACATATAATCAATCCTAATCTAAACCTTGTACGAATGACAAATTGGCAGCATGTCATCTGTAATAGCTCCCCAAACACACAAATATGCCAAAGAAAATAGAAAATGAAGAAGAAAAAAAACAATTTAAAATTGTTCAACATTTCTCATGAGATGGCTGATAAGAGCCTTATCAATTAAACAAAATTGGTAAAAATAAATAAATAAATGATTAAAGCTTCTTGCCTAATTCTCTTACAACTTCTATGTAAGCCCAAAAAAATCATCTACTTTACCTTCGAAGCACACAGAGACCCAACATTATAAACATAAATCAGTGGTTATCCAAAAAAATATACTCTCCATTGCTACATACTTACATAGCTCTACGAAGAAAAAAAAAGTAAGCAAACATCACTGTTAATCAACACTTTAACCAAGAATCAACGCATTGATTTACATAAGGGGTGTTCGGCGCCAACTTATAAGTTGGTCAACCCAACTTATAAGTTCGTAAGTCATTATTAGTGTTTGGTTGTTACTTTTTTTTTAACTCATAAGTCGGAAAAAAAGTCAAAAAAAATAGAGTAGGTTTATGGAACTTAAAAAAAATGACTTATAAGTCAGTTTTTTTAAGTTGGTCAACTCTAATGAAATGACAAAACTGCCCCTCCTTATTTTTTTAACATTCTTTTTACTAAAGGACATTTTAGTAATCTTTACATTTTACTTAATTTATAAGTCATTATTAGTCGAACACCTTCACAACTATTACTTATAATTCTCGACTTATAAGTAAAAATGATGCCAAACACTTTTACTTATAAATCTACTAAAACTTTAACTTATAAATCTACTAAAATTTTAACTTTAAGTCAAAAAAAAAAAAAAAAAAATCATTCCCGAACGGCCCATAGACTCCTCATATCATACTAACAAATGAAATATTCCCTCACCTTTATCCAATAACTCCAATGACATAATACAGTGCAGAATTTCTAAGCTATCCTCCCGATGAATTTGAAGATTTTCATAACATCTTAATGTTGCTATATATTGACAGATACTTTTTGGTCCTAAAGTATCTCTACATGTGCACAAACGTTACAAATTTATAATTAACAAAAAACTGATAAGTTTATTGATAGTCAGGTCATCCAAACTCAAGCCATATTCATTTACATAGGGCAAACCTTCCCAACAAGGCAATTAATTAGTAGCAAAAACTAGCAAACATCACATAACTATACTTTTATTTCTGCCTTCCTAATTTAACCAACTAATTCTGCTTCAATCATCCAAATTTTAAAATTCTATTACTACACACAAACACGAAGCATATTGAGCAAATATTCTTTTGCATCTCGTGCAATCAATGAGTGTCATGGAAAATAACACACATGTTACTGAAACAAATACAGCCTTAAATTGAGCTGACCTGATTGAAGCGGTAGGCCGACTGGGAGCTACAGCATCCGACGTGTCCATAGCTGCACATACAGTGAATATTCAAGGACTAACTACTTTTGCATATATTTTCAGCGACTATGGAAAAAATTGAAGTGGAAAAAAAACTCAGAATATTTCTAAACCTTGAGGAACATCAACCACCGCGTCATCGGATATGATCTCCATTGATGTGGAGCCATTTTTCTTCTTCTTGATTCTGTTTTTCGCCATATCTCTGGCAAAAGAGAAATAGAGAGAGGAGAACGAAGGGAGAGATTTTATTGGAACAAAGCCCTACTTAAATGTAGAACTATTTGGTCCAGACCGGAAATACGCCTTGAGGCCCAACCGAACAGATAGTATTCCCTCCGGCCCTTTTTTTAGACAAAAAATGTATATGTATATATACTAAACTAAATTACACTTTGAACTTTAAACTTTATATTATTGTTGATATTTGCACTCCAAATTTAAAAAAGTATCTTAATAAACCCCAAATTTTATTTCATCTAAACAAAACACACACTTTTTGAATTTAATCGGTCAAAAGTGACCAACTAAGTCTGTAACGCTTATTATAGAGGGTTAATTTGGGTAGATCACTTTGAAGTTGAGGTTGAAGGAGTTATTCTACCAATCAGTAGTAGTACATAAACGGAGTATTATAAAAGAAAAAGAAATGAATAATGATTGTTGACAGAGTATCACTGTATTATGGAGGTTACCGACGTGGAATGAGAGATAAAATAGCAATATGAAAGAAAGGCAAAGAAGAACCATCTCTACCAAGATTTACTCTGGACTCTGGGCTTATGGTAACTACAAGCTTCCTGAATGTTATGATAATAATGAAGTCTTAAAAGCTCTTTGTGTCAAAGCTGGCACCACTTATCGCAAGGTAACGAACTAATTATGTGTTTTCACCCCTTTTTATGACTAAGTGAATCTTATGCTATGTTTAGTAATTTTATACGTTGTGTGGTTTAGGATCTTAATTTTTATACTTTGTGTTGTTTGAAATCTTAATGTTCACGATGATAGATTGATTTTTCACTCTTCCATTATTATATAAAGATGTACTGTAAATGCAATAAACTAGATATAGATTATTCTAGAGTTTTTGTATCGATGCTTAATTTTATTTTCTATTGGTATTGCATTTATCAAAGAAAATATGTGTTTTTGACTTGGACATTTTCAACTTTATAAAAGCTTTAATTTCTCAGGTAAATGTTTCATTTTTCCCTTCCTTTTGTCGAATTTAACTAATAGAAGAGTTTTCATACTTTTTGATTCAATTCCTTGGTAGGTTTTACTTTGGTAAAGTTCTAAAAGGATATGGGCTAGAGCGTGTTTTATTTTTATTGAAATGACTAGATACGAGTTAAATAATAAGAGATATAAAAGACAAATTCTTATTAAATTCACACATGTGCGAGTTTTGGTCACTTTTGACTAATTAAGTCTAAAAAATATGTGTTTTGTTTATATAAAATGAACTTTAGGTTATACTTATGCACTTTTTCGAGTTTGAAGTGAAACATATACTTTAGTCTTATACTATTATTATTCAATTTTAAGAAACTTATCTTCAAATTTCTTTTTTGTAGCGTATGAAATTGTGTCTTTGCAATATAATATATATATATATATATATATATATATATATGTATGTATATATTAAGATTATCATCTTTAGTCAAAATGTATTTGTCGTAAATTAATTTATTTTTATTAAAGTTTCAAATATACTTGAAAATATTGTTTATCTAACAACAACTTATTTAAAATATAACAACAATTTAAAATAATTTTTTAGCAGTAATGCATTCAATAATATTATATATGTTCTATAAAAGACTCCCATTAACTATTTTTTTTTTAAAAAAAATAGCTTTATTTATTTATTTATAATAGTATCAAATGACACAACTTCTTTAAATTCACTATCATGATTTAATATTATGTCACTACTATTAAACTAACAAATTATAATTTTAAAGAATAAACAATGTATAAAAATATATCATTAATATTTATAAATTTTATAATTGGGATTCTTTTATTGAACAGAGGGAATATATTTTTATTATTCTAACATTTCCACAAAAGATTCGTATTTAACAATTTTGTACTTATATGATATAAATAATTTTTGGAAAGTTTATAATATTAACATTTTATTATTTTTTTGGACAAAATTTTAATAAAGTGATAATTTAATAATTTTTAATGACTATAATAATATATTTGTCATACAAAAAAAATTAATAATCATAATAAAAATCAAATTATAGTACAATAATCAAAATATTTATTAACAGGCGAAAAATCTCTAAGGAAGTCTGACATTAAATTTATAGAGATCCCACCAAATCCATCATCACATGAATGAAACCTAAAGATTCAAATACGTCTGACATTTACAACTCCCGTGTCAGTTGGGCAAATATTGTCCATAGTGGGTAAGATGCATAAAGAATATTTTGCAATTTTTTTTTATTTAATAATTTTACTTCTTGTTAATTTGTTATCAAAACAAAATAATACTCATAAAAAAATCCAAACTAAACTTTTACAACTTAAGGGTTTACTTGCAAACCAAATTAGAGAGAGCATCCAATTAAACTATATATATATATATATATATATATATATATATATATATATAAATTGTAAAATTTATAGGCATATTATTTTTTAATAAATAATCCAACAACAATCAATATTCTTGAGCCTTATATTTAAGGAAGGAAAAACTTATTATATTGATTGGGCCAGCCCAGATAGGTAAAAGGTAAAATTCATATTGGTTATCAGGATTTATTAGTGTTTCATTTAGATACTCTTTCCGCCTAAAAATAAAATTTTTTAATTAATTTTTATAATTAAATTGATTATTTTTAAAATTAACAATTAAATATATATATTTAAATTCAAAAATAAATAAATATTAAATTGTATATAATTAATAATATTTATAGTATTTTTAAATATAAATAAAAAAATATATTAATTTAAAAAATAATTAATTTAATTATAAAAATTAATGAATTTTTTTTTATAACGGAGAGAGTATATCTCAAAATAGTTGTCAAAAAATGATTTTTGGAGTTACTTTAAACAGCGACACTTGTTATTTTTTTATTAAAATTATATTTTGATGATTTTCTTGGTTAGAGGGATAAATAATATAGGTAGGTCGCTGACTAAAGCTAAAGATGGAGTTGGAGGAGGGTGGTTAATTACTTAAACTACTACATGTTTCCAAAATACCAAATCGATTAGCTGCCGTTATCTATTTTAAAATTTTGTAAGGAAATTACTATTTTCGCAAGCTCACACTACTATCATCTCCGTCATTCAAGTTTTACAACATTTTTTTCCCTTTTAATACTGAGATTATATTTATCTTCCTGCCATTAATCCCTCCCTCTCTTTCCCCTCTCCTGGTCGTAGTCTCTTCTCTTTCTCTGCCGTGTTCGGCGGTCTTAACCTCGTAGTCTGAAATCCAACGCCTCCGCTCGATTTAGCAAACCGCACTTCATAAAAATTGTTTTTCACAAATCAATTTTTGCTTTTCCAAATTATCAGGAGGAATTGAGGATTATAACTTTTGACAGCTCTGACTTTTAATACACTCGTCGTTTCATCTGATTTCTTAACGTTGCGCTAAATTTATACTTCTCCCCCAATTTGAATATCTGAAATATTAGGGTTCTTCAACTAGTTCGGTAAATTTGGCATAGCTGTTGGATAAAGGAAAACCGTAATTCCGAGTTCGATACGCGCCTGGATTAGGGTTGTAATATTGAGTTTTCGACAATCACCTTAGACATTGTTGAAATCCAAAGATTGAAACCAGTAGATTAAAAAAAATGTTGTCCGTTTCGCCATCTACGTTAGCTCGTAGTTCGCTGGAGGAAATGTTGGATTCCCTCCGGCGAAGGGACGAGATTGAGAAGCCAAAGGACTTGCCGCCGGCATTGCCTGCAAGGCCGACCTCCAAGGCTCGCCGCCCGTCTGCTAAGCGGTCGTTTCCGAATAAATTAGACAACGCCATTGAGCAGTCTACGAATTTTAGTAATATAAAAAAGGAAGAGGTTAAAAGATCAAAAGGTGGTAGTTTTGGTGGCAAAAAATCGAAGGAAGCTGACCCAGATGAATCACCTTACGTTTCTGTGGCTTTGGAACAGATGGAATTTGAGCAAAGGGTGGAGGAAAATGGCGGGGCAAATCTTGCTTCTGCTGCACCGCCTTCTCCATTGCCAAGGTTTCGGGAGTCCGAGTTGAATGACAACATTGGTTATTTCATTAAAAAGGTAACGGTAACGAGCCATTGCTTTTATATGTTCCATTTCCATTAGCTGTATATATCTATGTTGGTCGCCACTTTGATTATCTGTGTAGTGGATTATTTAATGGCAGCAATGAATTGAGACTTTTTCTGTTGTTGATTGAGTATGGTTCAAGTAGTGCATTTGGAAAGGTTTATGTATTTAGAGGTTATGGAGATGCTAGGTTTAGATACTGGCATTATTTGAGTTCTCCTGTGTTGCACTTGTAGAATTAAAGGAAAGTTGTCTGTTCCCCTGCTTATGTTTCAGGCTGGTAAGCCATGCAACTAAGAAATTCATGTTCCTGTACCCATCTTTTTCTCCATTATGTCTTTATATCTGGGGCAGATATCTCGGGTTTGTGTTATGTATGAAATACATGTACTCGTGTGCTTGAGGGTTTCTTTAATGAAATGTAAATACTAATGTAATATGGCATAATTATCAGATATTAAGATGTGCGATACATCATACGGTACAATACAAAAAATGTCTCAAATGATACGTAACCCACCTTTGTATCCCAAATACGTATGTATACTACATATGGTAATGATCACATGATACACCACCATATCCTATGATACATTACTATCATTGCATGTAATAGTTCGACATTAAAGAGTAAAATGACTAGTAATGTTTGAAATTTTACTCTTTCTTTTGTAGTTTAATTTTTTTTTAAGCAACGGAAGAATTTATTCGATTTTATTGTCAAGGTAGAGGTGCTTGAAAGTTGAAATATGATTTTATATATTATGCTTGAATCTTGGCAAGTTGTTTTATTGAGTTTTCCTTCAAAATGTCTCATGTCATTAGTTGTCGGTTATATATTGGTTAATATTGATTAATGTTTACAAATTCAAACCTTAAATGAATATATTATTTTTTAATCTATTCTAAAGCTATCAAATATCTTATGAAAAATAGTATCCTGGTACTTTCACGAGGATAAAATCCCGATACGCAATTCGTATCCCAATTCGATAAATATGTCAAAATGTCATATAAATGAACTCTATTATTTATTTTTATTTTTATACAATCACAGTGGACACCCGTAACCACTACCCTTAGGATGTCAGGTCAGCTAAGACAACGACATATTAAATCATGGTTCCTGTTTACATATCTGAATTATACTTCTGATACTGTTGCTAAGAGATTCCTTTGATTTAATATTAGTGCTTTGGCTTGAGATGGATATTCTTCAAATACTTATGTTGAAAGTACTGTGTTTAGAAACTTCGAGTTTGGTGTCAGCTTCAAAATGGGCAGTGGGAATCAGGACAGATACAATCAACTTCAGCAGAAACAGCGTCTGTGTTTCTTGTGAATGGAAGCGTGAGTTCATGTCTACCACCCTCTTAGAGCTTGTAATATACTTGAAGCAGTTAAGTGAAATATGAGTGCTCTTCTACTTTATGTCACTGCAGGTGCAGACAGTGTCCACAAGAGAGCTGTTACCTGCGAATCCGGATATCCTTGAGGGGGTGGATGATCTTATACAGCTTAGTTACTTGAATGAGCCATCAGTTCTTCATAACCTTCAGTACAGATATTCTCATGATATAATTTATGTAAGTTTGGTTAAGACATAGTATTTACATGCTTGCAAAATTTCTCTCTTTCTACTCCTGTCACTGATGCTTGTGTCTGCTTCCTATAGAGTAAGGCTGGGCCTGTTTTAATAGCTGTCAATCCCTTCAAAAAGTTAGAGCTTTACGGAAATGATTATGTCGCAGCTTACAGGCAGAAGCTTTTGGACAACCCTCATGTTTATGCTATAGCTGATACTGCCTATAGCGAGATGATCAGCGGTGAGTAAAAGCAAATTTTCAATAAACTTGGAAAATGAGGTGTGCTAGTTATTATTTATACTCTTACTATTTATTCTTTTATGGTGGCTCTTGCAGATGAAGTAAATCAATCAATAATAATAAGGTAAGTGGTTCTCTTTTAGTCTCCGTGATTGGAAGCTCCTTTTTGATGATCCACTTTTGTTCCTTTGGGTGATTTTCTTTGCTGAGTTCTTAAGAATTTCTATCTATATATGAATTTATTGGATTCCATACTAGTGGTGGCAATGGGAAAATATATATTTCTTTATCTTATAGTGGGGAAAGTGGAGCTGGGAAAACTGAAACAGCAAAAATTGCAATGCAATACTTGGGCATTCTTGGTGGTGGTAATGGTGGAATAAATGGTGAAATCCTTCAGACAAGTCATATACTTGAAGCATTTGGGAATGCAAAAACATCTAGGAATGACAACTCGAGTCGATTTGTGAGTTTTCTCCACCCATTGCTTCCCCTTATTTCTAGATAGACAGCTTCCTAGGGCCCAGATTTATGATGGGACAGTGGGATTCATAACTGCGATTATTAAAATAATACATCTTAATCTACTTATATTCCTGACACACTGCAGGGAAAACTGATAGAAATTCATTTTAGTTTTACGGGGAAAATATGTGGTGCCAAAATCCAGACCTGTAAGCTTGATTTTTCAAAGTTGCCATTACATAAAACATAACTATATGACCACCATCTTACTACTATTTTCTGACTTGACTCATTGGGACGATGTTACATGTGCATGCCAAAAATCAATGCCTCCGTTAACTGGGGATAGTTCTTCTTGAAAAGGTAACTAGTTTCAAGGTTTCAAGGTTTTAACTCTATTTACAGTTTTCCGCTCCTTATTTAATGTACGCCTGTATTAGATATAGAGAACTGAAGTATAATTTGTGCAGTCAAGAGTGGTTCAGCTGGCTCATGGGGAGAGGTCGTACCATATCTTTTACCAGCTTTGTGCTGGGGCTCCATCTGTTCTCAGAGGTGGTTGAAAAGTCATTATTTCGTTTATGATACTCCTATATTTGTTTAGTTTAACCACTGTGAATAAAAATACTTGTTTTAGTTTAACCTGTCTAATAAATATATTTTTTATTAGTTTAGCTATGTTGAAACAAAACTCAAATGTGTGCCGGTTTGATGGTGTCTGTGAGAGATAATATTCTTGGGCATCACCCGAATTATTGTTTTGCTCGTTGTACATAATTTGGATGTAATACACGAAACTGATTGAATTGGGTTCCTATTATTTTTTCCAGTCTTAGAGTCTGAGCCAAACAATAAGCTTAGGCAACGCAACATCTATGTATTAGAATCTGCTTTCAGTTTGTTGCTGCATGTGGAATTTGGTGAGGAACTAGTGTTGGTACCTACCTGCATACTACGTTGTACCAGATATTTCTGTACATCTGATGAGAACGTCTTTTTAACTAAAATGTGAAGACTATCCGCCATACTTTCTAGCGGATAATTTATTTATTCACCATGCCATCTATTAGTTGGGGTCTGAAAGACTAACAAACTCTTGTATAACATGATTATATTTGTCTCTTAACAGAGAGGCTGAACTTAAAAGCAGCAAGTGAGTACAAATATCTCAATCAGAGCGGTTGCTTGACAATTGACAATGTTGATGATGCTCAAAAGTTTCAAAAACTTATGGTAATTTAATAATTTAGAGTCGTGTTCAACAATTTATGACGCTAATTTTAATTTGTTCATCTCGTGCTGTATATATATATATATATATATATATATATATATATATATATATATATAAACTATTATGTTTCAACTTCACCAGGAAGCCCTAAATATGATTCATATGTCTAAAGAAGATCAAGAACATGCCTTTGAAATGCTTGCTGCAGTGTTATGGCTAGGGAACATATCATTTCAAGTAATTGACAATGAAAATCATGTGGATGTTGTGGCTGATGAAGGTATATCTATATGCTTGGTTCCGTATAATATTAATGTTTTCCAGCACTTGATTTTGGTTCTGCAACAAGTTCTTTGCTAATATTCTATTATTTGTTTTTTAGATTTGGATATTTCATTTCTGTTCATTGGGTAAGCGAGTTAACATGCAGTTCTGGAATGCTGGAACTACTTTTTGTTGGTCTCAGATTGAAGTTTGTGTTGGTGGTTTTATAAATAGGCCAAATATGTCACACTTGAGTTATTGATTGTCATTATTCATTAGTTGTTTTGGTGGGTTTATCCGCTTTATGGGAAAGTGCGGAAGAGATCGGAACTAGTTGATATTTGTTTTATGTTCTAGATACTCAAATTCCGACATTTCTGTAGAAACTGTAGTGACATCCATCCGACCTTATTGTATGTAGCTCCAAACTTGTTGCAATAGTTTAACCAACTGGAAATAAAACCATGAATTAGAGGCATATATTTGACCTTATACTTAAATTCGATCCTAACATATTGTAACCAATGTTCATATTGCCAGAATAAATGACCAGTTTCCCAGCCAAGACAAAGTTGATTGTAATTCTAAACACTGAGGACATCTAAAGAAAGAGTTTTTTATGTTTTCCTTAAGAAGAGTCGGATGGTATTAGAAAAAACTACTCCCTAAAATAAATAATACAGCTGATGGTACTACTTAATTGAATTCAATCTTACAACCAATCAATTTGAAAACTTTTGTGTTATGCGTCTCTTTTTATTATAGTTCCTCTTCTTCTCATGCCACTGAATATGATCAAAATGATCTACCAAGTTACATATCTTTAGATAGTTGAAGCGTCCTCTGATTTCCTTCCCTGATATTTATATAGTTATTTTCTATTCAGGGATGGAGCCGGGTTTCTTGGTTACAGGGGTCATAATTCAATACTGGGGCAGTTTTAACTCATATTTAAGGGGTTTGAAATCATAGATAATGTTACCCATTTGTTTTAAACAGAATAAATTAAACTTTAAATATTTATATAGTCAGATTTGCTTTAAGGTGGGTGTTTCCAAAAACATGAAGAGGAAGTATATTTTTTGTTTGGCTTAAGAATTGGTGTGCAGTGTCTATTTTAGTGCCAATTTATGATGATATTCGGGTAAAGTTATGATTGTTCACACATTTGGCAGGCCTTTTAATTTCTCCACTGCAATCAAATCCTATTCTCAAAGGCATCATGTTGAGTTCCCTATGCTTTTGTCTGGGGTTTTTCTTCAGTTCTATCACATTTTCTTACCATTTTATATAGAGAATTAGAGATGGGGTTGAACTTCTTGCTTAGTCTGATATTGTTTGTAGAAATCCAGTCCACATGCATTGCACCTCCTTGGGAGCTTTATAGTAAATATGAAATGGAATTTGTTTTAGATTTTTCATTTGATTCTATCTTGGTAAGTGATTATGCTTTATATCTTGCTTGAAGTTATTAATATAACCTTTACCTTTTCTTGTAGCATGCACATGGGTTGCTAGCTTGATAGGTTGCAGTGCCCAGGACCTCATATTAGCTTTGTCTACATATAGAATCCAAGCTGGGAAGGATAATCTTGCCAAAAAATTAACTTTGCAGCAGGTACGTGAAATTATTCCATGGGCTTTGTCTTTATCAAACTTGCAAGTACATACATACCCTACACTAGCAATCACACACTGTTCCTGTTCCTCCCCCACCTCTCCCCCTCTTCTCTTAAGATTAAGCTTAATCAGACATTCTGTTAAATGCATTCTAAAGTCATACCTACAAACATAGTGTGCATATGCACACATGCATTCATACCTTCTCATGCACATTATAATAATGTTGAGCCATGCTGTGTTTCTTTTTTAGGCAATTGACACAAGAGATGCATTGGCAAAATTTGTATACGCAAGCTTGTTTGATTGGCTTGTAGAAGAAATCAATAGGTTGCTTGAAAAGGGTAAACGGCAAACAGGGAGGTCCATAAGTATTCTAGATATTTATGGATTTGAGTCATTTCAGGTATATTATTTGTTTATATGTTGATGTTATAGTGAATACAACTGTGTCCTATACGACAATCTCATTTCCTTGTTACAGAGAAATAGCTTTGAACAATTTTGTATAAACTATGCAAATGAGAGACTGCAGCAGCATTTTAACCGCCATCTGTTTAAACTTCAGCAAGAGGTGAGCTTCCAAATTATTATGGTGGTTCTCTAGAAACTATCTGACAAGGGTTTGTTTTGTTACCTTTATTACCAAACCTTTTTAATTTTTTTTATGCAAAGGAGTAAAAACAATGAGAAACTGGCTATGGTTGAGTTTCTTATGACCCGAACCACAAATTTTTTTTAGCGTAATTGAAATCCAGTTGTCCACATTTTGTATAGACTCCCAGATCTTTGTGCATTTCCTGCTTTCTAGAAGATTATTCTAGAATCATGATTCTATTAGAGTATATTATTATTAGAACTTGATCACCAAGTATGTTTGGTGCCTACACATACTTGGTCACTACTCAACTATTAGCCTATATATAAGGTTTTAGTACTCTTTGTAATAACACAACAACAATATTCAATACATCTATTTTATCTCTAACATGTACACCTATTTTATCTCTAATCTAATATGGCATGTTAGAGATAAAATAGATGTATTGACTATTGTTGTTGTGTTATTACAAATAGTACTAAAGTCTTATATATAGGCTACTAGTTGAGTAGTGACCAACTATGTGTGGGTACCAAGTATGTTTGGATACGAAGCGTACTTGGTGACCAAGTTCTAATAAGAATATACTCTGATAATATACTCTAATAAAATCATGATTCTAGAATAATCTTCTAACACTCCCCCTCAAGTTGGAAGTCTTATATCACGACTTACAATTTGTTACATAACATAATCTTAAAAATAAAAGACTCAAACCAACTATAGCACATAATTATTTTATGTTCAACACTGCTCACATTCAATCTCCGCATACCAAATTAAACCATATTTTCTACTTTCTTTAAAATCTATTACTGAATATGCTTTATCTTCAACAGATTTACTTTCAAAACTCAATCAATCTTTAGAACAACTGCAATGTTAATTGTTAACATCACAACTTCTCTATTTTGCGTTAGGAGTATGAGGTAGATGGAATTGACTGGACAAAAATAGAATTTGAAGACAACCAAGAGTGTTTGGATCTGTTCGAGAAGGTATTTAAGTTTTTCAGTTCTAACTTATTCATCCTATATTTGAGATCACTTCAGGTTTACATTGACTTAGTGATCTCATATCATAGTAGGCTCTCTTATTATTTTTTATGTTCATTGTTTTCTGGTTTATATAGAAATATAAATAACAACAAAGCACACACAAATTTTTACGCATATATATTTACTGCTTGAAAATTTATTTGAACCTAGTATCTATTCTTCAGTGGCTTCAAGGGTAGGCACAGTTCTTATCATGATTAGAAATATTTTTTAAGTATCATTTCCTATTATAAAAGTTTCAAAAAAGTAGAAAAGGAATATAGATAAGAGAGTAAATGATGTTTCTAATTAAATGTTTACTGGTGGACAATATTCTCATCTCTTCAGAAAATTATTTTTCATGTATGAAGACGAGTGGTATGGTTTTGCATTTGCAATCCTGCTTTACTATTTATTAAGTCGTTCAACTGCTTGCCTTTGCAGAAACCTATTGGATTAATATCCTTATTGGATGAGGAATCAAATTTTCCTAAGGCCAGTGATCTGACCTTTGCCAATAAGCTTAAACAGCACTTGAATACTAATCCTTGCTTTAAAGGAGAAAGAGGTGGA
This sequence comes from Hedera helix, assembly GCA_947179155.2. Taxonomy (NCBI): domain Eukaryota; kingdom Viridiplantae; phylum Streptophyta; class Magnoliopsida; order Apiales; family Araliaceae; genus Hedera; species Hedera helix. The sequence goes on from OX359266.1 coordinate 60,708,503, forward strand.
GCTTTCAGTATTCACCACTATGCTGGAGAGGTTAGTTGACTTAGTTGTGTTCTGCAGACTTTTACTGCTCAGAATATTGATTCTTTTGAGTCTACTGGGGTCTCTGTCTTTTTCAGGATGATGACGACAACAATTAATAGCTATAAAGTCATTAAGATTCATGATATTAAATAGACCATTTTTATGTTTTTCTTATTTTATAATAATAATTTATTTAAAGAAAAACACCAGAGGGTGAACACTTGGATGTTAAACCCAACCCTATGGAAATTCTGTTATTTTGTTGGTAGAAGAGTATCTTTAGTTATGTGACCTCACATGGCCCATGTGCAAGGTTTTTAGAGAGTAGGATAAGATATTGAGCATGTAAGTGGCTCATTTTAGTGTAGCTATCTAGTAGTGTATATAGAGATTAAGAGAAGGATGAACTAATAGGAAACTGAGAGAAGTTTCTCTCCCTATTTCTTTCTTCTTCTTCCCCAATTTCTATCTTGTCCTGCCATTTCTTCCTTCCCCTAATTTGAACCTATATCTGAATTCCTCCTCTATTTCGAATCATTGTTAGGATCATTCATTGACCCTTACAAAAAAACTCCTAAAAACTAGGGACACCACCAACCTCCATTCTACATACCACCAGGTGCTGTGAAGTAAAATTATTGAAGTGTAAATTTCTCTAAACTCCTCAAATGTATGGTCAAGACTCATCAAGCCAGAAGGACAAAAAGGCAGAGCGTTAAGGAACTGTCTTTACAGAAAGGGTACTCCACTCCTTTGAAACAGCGCCCGTATTGCTCCCTACAAATAGACCCCAACACACTATGCGGCATCATATCTGGTTTCCTCCTTTAGATTTTGCCCACCGTCGCACCCCTCCAATACAATAACTCCATAACAGACCAAGGCATGAGTCATGACCCAATGAAATCCTAAAGTCCAGTTGTATGTGTTGAGCTGATTCGTCACAAGATTCACATTCTATAACAAAATGCTAACATACAATAATTACGACATTTTAAATTGCTTTTCAGTTTTCTGGGTCTAGTAAATTGGGTCAAGATGTTGGTCCTTAAAGGCTTATGGTCATCTTTTGTTTGATTAAATGTTGAATTTTTGAAGGTTCTATATAACACTACTGGCTTCTTGGAAAAGAACAGAGATCTATTGCGCTCTGATATTTTCCGACTCCTCTCATCATGCAGTAGCCAACTGCCTCAGTTGTTTGCCTCCAGTATGCGAAACCAGCTTGAAAACCGAACAAAATCTATAAGGCAGTTGGTTGCATCCGAGTTCCGTAAACGAAGTGTTGGTACAAAGTTCAAAGTAAGATGCATTAGTCATTTTTTCTGTCTAGTGGATCTGTAGCTCTTTTACATGCTGTTATAAACAACGAAATACAAGAACGTGACATGTGATTTGGATTTAACCAACTCTGCCTTGAGAGTTATATTCTTTTACTGTGTGCAATGTAATCTGAATATTAAGTAGTTTTCTGCCTGCACACACCTTTCCATTAGATTTTGATTTCTGAAAGTTTAGGCTTCATCTTTCATAACAAACCCCTTGTATCAAGTTAAAGATGGTTAAATATTATACATTTTAGTGCTTTGTAGAGTTTCTCTTGAAGAAACTGTGTTGTGCAAAATTTATAATTAAATCATTTATGCTTGTAGAGCCAATTGTTCAAATTGATGCAACAGTTGGAGAACTCCACACCGCACTTTATTCGCTGCATAAAACCGAATTCTAAACAGCTTCCTGGTATCTATGAAAAAAATCTCGTCTTAGAGCAGCTACGGTGCTGTGGAGTTCTGGAGGTTGTAAGGATCTCAAGATCAGGATATCCTACTCGAATGACGCATCAAGAATTTGCAGGAAGGTGAAGTACAAAATCCTCCTTGATCTTTTCTTTAAAAAATAATCTTATAACCGTTGAGAAATTCTTCTAATAGGCTTGCATGACTTTTAGGTATGGCTTCCTTCTTTCGGAGTTTGGTGTCTCTCAGGATCCATTAAGTATATCAGTCTCTGTTCTGCAGCAGTTTGGTGTCCACCCTGAAATGTATCAAGTTGGTTATACAAAGTTATATTTTCGAGTTGGACAGGTGAGTCCTGTATATCTCTGAGATGTTCTCGATGTTTCTTATATGCTATACCAAATGGATTGGTGACATGATCACATGATGGCTTCATCACTGGAAAAGCAAAAGAACAAAAAATAGAAAAAGAAAAGAAAATAAAGAAGATAGTATATGTTATGAAATTGCTGCATATTTACTATTCTGGCATCAGTCTAATTAATTCCGACATTACTTACAACAAAAAAAGATATAGCACATTTTTGGAATATTTTCTACGTTTGTTTTTGATTTCTTTTTCTCTGGTGTGGGTTATCATTGGAAAATTCTTAGACAGGAATCTTGACGTCAAAAAGAGAAGGAAGAGTAACATTATGGAATCTCAACCAGATTTTTTTTTTCAACTAGATTATTTTTTAAAATTCAAAATACTTGAAACGTGGGGTTTTTTATTTTAAGTTGACCTGTTAGGTAGTTACTTAGTACTTTTACTATGTCTCTGATACTTATAGACAAATTCATTAATCGAGAACGCTATTATCAGACATATATCGGTACTTCTGAGATAATCTTGGATGCCTCAAACACACTTAGGAGTTGAAACAGTGAGATGCAAGTCTTCTAATATGGAAGTAAAATATAGGTATGAAAAATCATAAGAATTTTTCTTGGACCATTTTTACTAAAATATAGGTAATGGTGAATCATAAGAATTTTTATTCGAACATTTTTATTGTTGAAGGTAACTCACATGAAATTCTGGTCCCTATTATTCCCGTGCAGCATGTTTCCACTTCGTTCATATAAATTCTATTACTATTATAAGGACCCACAGTTAGACATTTTCTTGATAGTTTAGAAAATGACTGGATGTTGTGAATTTTCTTTTTTTTTTAATAATTTTTTTGGTACCTTAAGTAGTTTGACGGCGTAATTATAAAGTGTGTTCAAGTGCATGTTTCACACCTTAGATTAGTTTCTCTGATGTTGTGTTTTGTGGCCTAATAGATTGGCTCATTAGAGGAAACAAGAAAACAAGTTCTGCAAGGCACAATTAAGGTGCAGAAATGCTTTCGTCGTTATCAGGCTCGTCGTTATTTCCATGAACTGAAGAGAGGGGTGATAACACTGCAATCTTGTAAGGAAAACATTTTTTTTCCGATTTTGATTGGTTTATTGCATGGAGATACTTTGCTAGTTTTATGTTTGCAATAATACAATGCAATCTGTAAATATGCAAACATTTGCTTTGAATTGGGCATATGGGATAACCACTATTGCTTCAGCGTATCCAGTTGTGTTGAAATGTTTTATTACCCATAATTCCGAACAGAATTTAGATTATAACTTATAAGGAGTAAAGTGCGCATACATTTCTTTGCATGTTAAACATCCCATCCCTTTTCAGTACTACGAATAATAACACTTTGAAAATTGATGAAAATAACGGTTTCATGCAGTTGTTCGCTCTGAAAATGTTAGAAGGCAGTATGATGTTTTGATAAATTTGAGGCAGCAGGTTGCTGGGAAAATACTTGATGAACAGCTGACAGCTGTTCTACATTTACAACCGGGTAAGGTTTATCTTATTAATGCAAGTGTGTGGCAATTTAATTTGACATGATATTCTTGTTCTAAAAAATTTCCTTGCTGCAGTAATACGTGGATGGTTGGCTCGAAAGCATTTTAATCACTTGTGGAATTTGAAAACATTAAATCATGATAATTCAAGTTCTAGAAACAAACAAGGCAGGAGGATTTCTGCAGTGAAGGTACTCTATGTTGGACATAACATTATTCTTTCATATGATATCTGTTTTTTTCTATATATCTTAGGGTTTAATTGTCGTCGATTGCTAGTGCACACTTTTAAAGATAAAATTTGCTCTTAATTTTAGTATCCACATGTAACTACTAGAAGTTTGTGTGCATACTTTATGTTTTGCTGCACATTTCGCTGCAAATTTCTTTTAACTTCCATAACTAGCACCTTCTTGAAATCAGTATGTTTGGACTTTTTGAGTTGTGAAATGAGATATATGAGACTTAGAATACTGAAGGCCAAATACTTGGTGCAATATATGTTTTCATGATAAAGGTTATGAATAAAAAATTATGATCCACTATCAGACACATTAATAATTAATGTTGAATTCAAATCAAGGATATCCTTGATGAGTAGAAAGGCTTTTTGACACGATACATGATAATGACTTAGTATTTGTTGTCTTCGGCTTAAACCATATTTGCAAATGTTTCTTGCTCCACAGATTATACACGTTGAATGAAAATTAGTCGGAGTCAAAATATTGTTGTTGGTCTTCTGTCACTCACTTTTCATTTTCTTTTGTTGGGGAAGGGGGTTAATTTGGTCATCTCTAATTTTGGTTTAGTAATCAATCAATGTAATTTCTGGATAACCTTTGTTATTCGGGTTTATTTTTATATATATATATATATATATATAGGAAAGGTAAACTATGCATATGGAGAATGAGAGCAACATTCGAGTATTTTAGTTGGTGTTTGGTAATACTGATCTGCATGTTAATTTTGAACGTTTATGTTGGCTAGAGTTCTGTATATAATTAAGTGGTTAAGTAATAACCATAAATATTAGCAAAAAGTAAGGAATATTATGCCTCTGAGTATTGGAGAACACTGCTATAAAATCTCATGCAATCACCTTTCTCATTACGTGTGGATTTCAAGGTTTATTGACAAATAATTGACTCTTATTTTTTGAGCAGGACATGCCACAACAGCATAACCAAATTCCGCCTTCAGTTATAGAAGAGCTTCAAAGGCGGGTTTTGAAAGCAGAAGCAAGCCTTGAGAAAAAGGAACAGGAAAATGCAGCACTGCGGGATCAAGTACAACAATTTGAGGCCCGGTGGTTGGAATATGAAGCCAAGATGAAATTAATGGAAGACATGTGGCAAAAGCAGACAACATCTTTGCAAGTGAGTTTTCATGCTCTAATATTGATATATCATTATGGTTGGCCTATCAGAAAAGGTTGTGATATACATTATCATTATATGTACCAAAAGTAAATCATTTGATTATTAGCATTGATCACTTCATGATGACGATGATGATGCTAATTGATTGGCTAATCAATGAACAAAAATTTTTGTGATTCCAAAAGCCAAATCTAAGCGAACCCCCCCCTTTCCCCGGGGCTTTTTTAGATTAATTAGCACAAGAAATTTATTTTGGCTGTCTACTAACAGAGGAACCTCTCCAACAAATTTCTTTTAAAGGCTCGAGCCTCAATGACAAAGAAGTTTTGAACTCTTAAAAAGTTTTTTTTGTGTGTATGTATTGCTTCTGGTTTTTCAGTGACAGATTCATAAACCCGTAAATGACTAGATGTCCTTTGGAGCATGTTGGAAACTGTGGTCCAAAAATGGAGTCGTGTCTGTTACTTTGACATGATTATGTTGTGGTCTTTATTCATTAGAGAGATTCCCAAGTTTACTATTGGCATGATGTTGCTTTGGTTGCTTTATAAGCTTCTTGCTAGGTTACTTGGTGTTAATTTATTTGGTACTACAGTTTACTCTATCCTATGTTTATTTCCAGAGGTGTTCTACACTACATAGTTAATTTCTGATATACCTAAGGAGATGTAATATATGGAAAATGCAGATTGGCCTGGCTGCAGTTAAAAAAAGTCTTGTTGCTGACAGTTCTTCAGGTCAACCTGGAAGGCGAGATGGTTCATTATCGCCACTCTATTATGATTCGGAGGATACAAATTCAATGGGAACTCAAACTCCTGGCACGAGCACTCCCATCAAAATTTGTAACTCTGTTTCAGAGTTTGGAGCAGGACGACTGTCTAATGGTAACATGAATGCAGTTAGTCAGCTGATGAAAGAGTTTGAGCAACGGAAACAGAATTTTGATGATGAGGCCAAAGCCATTACTGAGGTCAATTCAGGGCATTCACCGTCCGCAAATCCCGATGAAGAACTTCGGAGCTTGAAACACAAGTTCGATACTTGGAAGAAAGACTACAAGGCTCAGTTGCGGGAAACGAAGGCAAGGCTTCCGAAGCTTGGGTTATCAGAAACTGAAAAACATCGCCGCAAATGGTGGGGAGGGAAAAGTAAAAAATTTTAGTACTGGTTATGTGTGTCATCTAAGTTTTCTTAGCATGAAAAGGTGTAATCTATGCTTTGTGCGTGGACAGAGGCAGCTGGATTCATTTTCTTAGAAGTGTTATTGTCAAAACTCTACAGCTTTATCTGCTTTGTCCCCAGGAGCAGTCTTTTTGGTCATGAAGACGTGTATCCATGTATTATTATTGCACGGGTCAGCGGAATGGCAGAACAAGAGTTAATAGCTACAATTTTTTGTTACTCGGTTGAAGAGAAGTTTTAGAAAGCTGATCATATCCAAAAGGGATCAGGCAGTTATCGTTCTGTTTTGCTCTCTTCTCTGAGTAGCTCCCACCGTGATTGGGAATAATTTTGTTCTTATTGATGTAACAGAGGAATCAGTAGGTAGGTCGTGTTTAGTAGTTAGTGATGAGTTCTGGAAGATGAAATGTACAATGTACATATTACCCATGTACATCTAGGTTACTTGCGTGCTTCAATGTTGTGTGAATTTGACCATAAACTAATTAAACAAGTCAGAAGTGCAACACAAGTAGCAATGAATGAACTTTGGATATGACGAGAATTTTGATACTTGAAGTTTCTGATGTAGTAGTGGACGACTCTTATACCAATACCAATGATTACAAATCATGAGAGAGTTATACCTTAAAAACTAGATGTTAAGATTGAAGAGGTCCAAATTTTATAAAAATCTCATATCAAAGTTTCATTCTATCCATGTTATATTTTGCAATTAGGATCATAACAAATAATTATATGATAACCAGAATCGTGATATAATAACTAACAATCTTACGTACGTTTGTGATACTCGTCGCTAGCTTCTGAATTCTTCTTTCTTTCTTTTTCTAAATCTACTTTTCTAGCACGTGGATCCACATTTTGCCTGATTGTGTGTATGTATATTGACTTGATTCTTAAGAATCCCTAGTTTTTGCATTAATTTAATTTTGGACTAAACTAAACTATGGGCATATATATATATATATATATAAGTACCTTTAATATTCTCCAAATAAAAATTAATATTTTTGCAAAACTCTTCCTACTTGAATAATAAGTGAAGTTTACGTTCATGTGAATAAAATCTTACGAAAATATATATTTTTCTTGTAAAAATATCAATTCTCTTATTTTAATTTCCTACTAAGATTCTCTTTTTTAAGTTTTGTTTTCATTAAACAGTATTAATTGTATCTTTGCCTTTCTTTTTTAGAAAAAATAATAAAAAAATCTCGAATATTACATTTAACATAATTAGAAACAATTTTTTCTCAGGAAATTTATCATGATATTAAAATTTAATAGTAAAAAAATATCTAAAATTAAAATGAAGAAAGAAAAAAAAATAGATTTCCCTTTTCCTGATGGAATCAGGGATTCTAAAGAAGGGTAACATTTTATTTATTATTACTTACTTGTCTTTGTGATGTGTGCAATTAAAGAAAAATAAGACCCTTGAGCATATTGGAGTAGTCAGTTTTTGTACTAGTGCTGATATAAGGGTACGTATCATAATAAAATCATTGTAATAGATTTGGGTGAGATTAATACTAGTAATTCAATTCAACGTAAATCGAGAGTGATCACAATGAGATTCTTCTGACTAAAATCTAACAGAATTGGGACCCCAACAGCTCAAATGCATAACTTTATTGAGGGACTCCTCCGTTTTCTTCCTCCTGGTCATCGTACTACTACTACTATTATTATTATTATTATTATAATTAGTAGTGGATGATTTAGAAGATGGAGGAGAGCGATGATGGATGAGATTGGTCTTGGCATGTTGATGCAGCGACCTGAGGGCGTAGTTCCATCTACAGAATCCGAATTGATCCTTCAACGCTTCTACGGCTCCGATGCTTGCTGCCACCACCCAACCTTTTCTTGCCGCACTATTCATCTCTCTCTCTAATACTTACTTTGAAAAAGATACAACCAGCTACTAATCTGCGCTTTGAGAATTTTGTGTCTACTCTTTGGACTCCACCGCTTACCTATTTATGGAGGAGATCTAGAGAGAGAGAGAGGCTGGGTGGGTACAATTAAAACCATCAACTTAAAAGGTAGTCTGGTCTGTCTGTGTATTTGACCCATTGATTTATGTGTAACTAAGCTGAAACCACTGGCTTAGCCGCCCGCCACACCTTAATTAATTGCCTGGAAACTCGAAGGTAAAGGTCAAATAATGCTATTATACTCCTTCCATTTCAAAACTACCTAGTTTTATGTACATAATATATAAATATTAAAAAAAAACTTTTATAGCATATTTACCCTAAAATAATAAATTATTAGTAATTAAATAATAATAATAAATTGAAAGAAGACTCTGATATAAAAATATTTTCTTTATAAATAATTTTTTTTTATAAAATAAAGATAATAATACTATTATCACCTCTACTCCTACTACTACTACCACCCTCACTACTACTACCACCACAATTTATATTAATATAAATTGATTGACATATGTTTATTATATAATCAATACAATTAATTTATTTGTGGTGTTTAAAGAAATATTTAATGATATATATATATATCTTATTCTTGATTTTTAACACATGTCGAGACCCATAATGAGATAAAAACAAATGTATAAGAAAATGTTTTAAAGACGAATAATATATGAATTAAAATGTATGAATTAAATAATAATTAATTGATATATAATAAAGGTATAAAGTGAATTGTATGAATTATATTGTTGGTATTGTGAGATATTTTTTATTAATTAAAAGTCGTTTGAGTAAAATAAAATGAATATTCTAAATGTAAAATTTTTAAGTGACGAATTAGAATGAAATATTTGCATATATGAGATATTTTTAACATAAAAAATATATATAAAAAAAGTGAGTTTTGCACAATTAATATAACTTAGAGAAAGAGTTCTACAAAAAAAATAAAATTAGAGGGTGAGTTTTGCACAATTTATATAACTTGGAGGGAAAATTTTTGCCCAAAAAAAAAGTTAGAAGATGAGTTTTATCAAAAGAGAATTGTTATTTCCATAGTGAAAAATGTTATTTTTGTGTGGGGTCCTCATTTTTGTATCTATAGCGACGGTTTTAAAACTGTCATTATATATTTATGACTATATTTTATATCTTAAAATTGTTGTTATAAGTTTATTACTATAGTGACAGTTTTAAAATTATCGTTATAAATAAAAAAAATTGATCCACGTACCAAAATAATAAAAATAACTGTAAAAATATCAGTTTCCGTACAAAAACAATTCAAATTGGAAGGTCAGTTTTACTTTTTAGTCGTAACACAGCAGCAACTAGCACTGGCAGTCCAGTCCAGCAGCACACAGACCCGCATCCAGATTCTGGTCAATGACCTGATCCGACCAATCGGATCAGTATCTGATCTTGACGAGACAGTTGAATAAGCTCATCAATGGCCGTTTCACTGTAACTACCATTTTCAGCTAATATACAGACTAACATTTGGGCTTCATTAGATCCGCCAAACCATCCCGGCCCAAGTTGATAATCGCAATTCAGGCAAGCCCTCCAGAGGCCAACGGAGGCTAGCTCAAACCACTAGTAAAAATGCTTGAGAGCATCGTATACTACCAGCGCCTCGTTGAACAAGCCGCACCTGATGATTCCTATGGCCATATCAAGGTAATTTTTTTTCTTCTTTTTCTACAACTTTGATTATTTCATTCTATAGGTTTACGATCCTTGGCGCTTTTGTTTTTCTTTTCGATTTTGTAGTGTGTGATAAGGTTCTAATTAATTCTTTATGTCTGGCTTGGGTCTGTTTTGCTTTATAATTACAAAGAGAAATGATAAGGGAATGCATTTACAAGAGTTTAGTTCCCAAGCTTACTAGTTTTTGTATTTTGGTACAGGACACTTGCCTATGATATCTTATTGACAAGTTGCAGCTTCATTAAAATTCTTATACAGGCGTTAGTGTTTACACAAACATATGTGCATATATGTGTTATGTATATAATCACGTATAATATATGAGTGTCAAAAATTGCATGGAATTGGTGTGTTTTGAGTCCCAGTGGAGGAGTTAATCTAACAAAATCTGGACTGGAATGAAATATCAAAACATGAGTTTGACTTAAAACATAATCAACAACCATGATCAAACTACTTCAATATAATGGGGATTGGTGTATCAATATTGATTTGAAAGCAAATCACATTAAGGTGATTAATTTAGATGGGTCCAGCCAAATATTTCAGAAAAGTAACTGATTTATGTCAAATTGTCTGATTAAAAGGCAAAGGATTCTAGGAGATTAATACTTATGTCACTGAACAATGCCACCTCCCATGGAAGTTGTGAAACTTTTGATGTCCCAAAATGAAGCGGCATGGTTGGGCCGTTTTCCTATGAAATGGAATCCAGCACTTGACTAGCATGCCTATTATAATTATGTGAGAGTCCTAACATGTTATGCCATACTGTCGTACCTACTTTTTCTGTAGTTAACTGTAGTCAAACTTCCCCTATACTCTTAATTACTTTTCTGCTCTTTGATGCCTTCTGCTCTTTTTAATCATGACCCTCGAAAGAGAATGAAAAAACTCAGCTAAATGTATTTGTAGCGTCATAGATGGAAGTGTTTGTAGTTGAATGAGTTTGCAAACTATGGTGGTTGTTGATTTGGTATGCTCCTTATTATGGAAGCTTTAGTCCAACTGGTTCATGATACTTGGAGATGTTTCAAATGAGGCCCCTATATTGACCAGCCGAAAATAAAATTATTCTATTTTGTAAGATTTATTTCCTGAACACTGTTAAATCTTTAAATCTCGTAAATTTTTTTATATGCTTTTAGATACAATGAAGGTAATAGGTGCTTTGTTTCTATTTTTATTTTTAAATCTTAGTAATGAAAGATCATCTTTACCTTGAATGTTATTGTCAGTTTACCCGAAATGATTTGCATGATATACTAAAATGTACTTCTTGTTATATGCAGAACTTTAGTATTTGGCAATGTTAGGAGATCTGCACATTCCCTCCTCCAAATCCCGAAGGCCAGCTACTCAGAAGTGAATAATACTTGGATTGCATATGGGATCCCTTACTCCCTGTGCAGATTGTATTCACGATATAAAGTGTTAAACAGCAGACTTGCTTCATGCACATTATGTGAAGTAAAAAAGAGTCTGCGGAAGAGTGGAGGTGCTAATAACTTTTCAGTTCTTTTAGCAAGCAATAAATTATCATCTCATGCTCAGATCGCTTGGAAAAGTCTTTCTCACATTTGTTTCTACAAGCCAATTCTATCTACAATAAGTAGAATTGCTTGCGCAGTGAGTCTTGCTTTGACCCAGTCGCACCTGGTAGCTCCTGGTATTTTTGCCTTGACTGTGAGGGAGATAACTGGGACAGAAAGAACGTGGGCAGAGGCAGAGCGTTTTCCCTCAAAGGATATAATGTATATGCATGCATAAGATGGGCATGTTTACTTGACTTCATTCCTTTTTTCACTTTTAGAAGGTTTGATATTGTTTCTCAGAGCAATATATTTAGTAATTATATTCTCACCTTGCATTGCTATGGCTTCATTTGCGGATTCTCTTGGCATTGAGTTCAGGAAGACATGGCTTCGAGTTGTCCGTCTTACATTAGAAAATGCAGGCCCTGCATTTATTAAATGGGGTCATTGGGCAGCAACAAGGCCGGATCTCTTCCCTGGCGATCTGTGCACAGAGCTTGCTGAACTTCAGACCAACGCACCAGCACATGGCTATGACTACACGAAAAGAACAATTGAAAAGGCTTTTGGTTGAAAGCTTCCTGAAATTTTTGAACAGTTTGAAGAAAAACCTGTAGCATCTGGCAGTATTGCTCAAGTTCATCGTGCTACTTTAACATTCCAATATCCTGGTCAAAGAATTAGTCCTATTTTAGTTTCTGTAAAGGTTAGACATCCCGGAGTTTCTGAAGCAATTAAAAGGGATTTCATGTTAATTAATTTCCTTGCAAAGCTTTCGAATTTTAACCCCACCTTGAAATGGTTGAGACTGGATGAAAGTTTACAACAGTTTGCTGTCTTCATGATGTCTCAAGTTGATCTTGAAAGGGAGGCCGCTAATTTTAGTCGTTTCACTTACAATTTCCGAAGATGGAAGGATGTTTCATTCCGAATGCCTCTGTACCCTTTGGTGCATCCTGCTGTTTTAGTGGAAACTATGAGCAAGGTGAAAGAATTTTGCACTACGTTGATGAGCTCGCCGGACATGAGCCCATTAAAAGAGGGCTTGCTCAACTTGGGACTCATGCACTTCTCAAGATGCTGTTGGTATTTTTTTTCCTATTTAAAGTTGAAATTTCTGTTCTTTTGGATTTTATCCCTTTTTAATTCTCTGTGTTACAAATAATGAGTGTATAATTGTTGTAGAGTCGTGGGACATTTTAAATTTCCCCCTTTTTCTTTTCTTAATTTGGAACATTATAACACAATTGTTGAACTTATAGATTACAGAATAAGATACACTGATATAGCTCTATGATTGTTCTTTAAATTTATTTGTTTATTTAAAATTTTTAGGTCGTCAATTTGTTATATTCTTTTATTCTATTTTATTTTGCAGGTAGACAATTTTATCCATGCAGACATGCATCCTGGAAATATTCTTGTTAGGGTTTCTCAGAGCAAAGCTCCATCTAAAGGGTGGTTTAAATCTAAGCATCATGTCATTTTCCTTGACGTAGGCATGACTGCCAAACTTTCCAAAAAGGATCGAGTCAATTTATTGGAGTTCTTTAAAGCCGTAGCACTAAGAGATGGCCGCACTGCTGCAGAGTGCACTTTAAAATTATCCAAACAGCAGAACTGCCCAAACCCAGCAGCTTTTATTAAGGTAATAAATTGCAAATCTTTCATATTTTTCAGTGATGAACACTATTCCTGGTGAAAGGTGACTGATGACTAAGTCTAATTTTCTATCTAACTATTTGTTTGGTAGTTCATTATTTTCTTGTTTAAGATATTGTGGAAGAAACAAAAGTCTACTCATCAATTAAAACCATTCATTCTCTTTGTCTATTTTTAATTTTCTTTTAAGCTCTTACGCGAGGAATGGGATATATAAAAGCTGAAGTTTGCAATAACAGAGGAAATTACATGATATTCGAATGAAATGTGCACTTGAAGTGGACTACTTATGCTTGGCTCTTCTTTAGAATGTTTAGTTGAACTTTGCAAATTTGATTTCGTACTTCGGCTCATCTATTTGCTCATGGCCAATTTGTATGTGTTTAGCCTATTCCTGCTGTAATACCCGGTTCCTTTGTTGTCCCACATCGCCTATTTTCAAAAACTCCTTCCATTCCTTGGCCTATATATATGAGGTTACCCCCTTTAGTTTTTAATCACCAAAACATTAAGGTTTCACCCAATTTGAGGAAACCTTTTTGTGTGAGGACCTTTTTAGTAAGGATCTCTTTAGTTAAAATATTTTTTCGGTGTTGAGAACGTGGGCGGACTGCGAACCTCATAATTTCGGGTATGTCTCTTTTTCTTTCTTTGTGTAATTATTTAATTTTCTGTATTAGTTTTAATTTTGTAGTTTTAATTTTTGTATGCTATTTAGTTTGTTAGTTAATATATTTTGGTATATCTTTGTTAGTAATTAGCATTTTGAAATATTAAATTAGTATTTTTGTAACTTTAAAATTTTGACAGAAAACAACAACAATAATATAATAATAATAATAATAATAATAATAATAATAATATTTGTTTGTAATAGAATTAAAAAATGAAAAGAATATTTTTGTAAATATGCTTGTATGTATTTCGGAAGGAACAAGAAAACTATAATTTATTAATATATACGTTACCATGATCAGAATATTTATATATGTATAACTTTAGGTAGAATTTTGTTTATAATGGAAGTATTTCAGATTCGCCTAAAAGAAAGAAAATGTGTAAAACTTAATCAATTAATTAATTTATTATTTATTTGTTCCTTAATTAGTTCTGACAGATGGAATTTAACGAGTCAGTTTTGCAATATAATTTCGGGTATTACATTGCTTATTCCAGGGACGGATTTCGTACTCCTTCAGATATTATTTCGATATATTATTCATAGTCAAATGCTTATGATAGAATTGTTTGGTTTTAGATATTCGAAAATTCATAACTTGTACTCTTTGGACTTAAAGAGCATGTCTAGTATTTATTCTGATTCTGTAGAAACGTACATGCTAATATATTTTGAAGACTTTGTGTTGATTCGTTTCGGTTTAACATGTGCGAATTAGAACCCCTTTTGTTTATATTGTGTCGCATATATTGTGACATGATATTTTTGTTAGAATGTATCGTAGGGTATACCTGAGCTATAACCACCTGTGGGGGTACCACAGACATGTCCTCTTGGCACCGAGACATGACACTTCTGTGGCGGTGTGATTAGTCCACGACGTCTCCATTTTGTTGCTCCGATGGGAGTTCGCCATTTGGTGTTTTGTTGTGGGAGGCGTATGGGTCGACCCTAGCATTCTGTTCTGTTCTGCGATTTGGTACTGTTTGTGCCAAACACACCTTTCGATTTTTTATACATTTGGATTTGCAGTTCAATGTGTGCCTGCCTGTGTGGCAGTATTTTGACTTGTCTTTGTGACAAGGTATATTTTTATTTTGTTCTGAGCTCGGTATGAAATAACTCCAGCCATTTGATTCAGCCTATTATATTATTCAGATTAGTTCAGTTCAGTTGGTTTTGTTATTCATTTTAGTTCTTATTTTATTGCACTCTATATCCGTACTGGGCATTTGGCTCATGCTGTGTTTTTCTTTCGACAGGTAATCAGGGGGAGTAAGGGCAAGTGTGAAGAGAGCTTCCTTTATGTAAATAGTTTAGATATTCTGTGTAAGATTTGACATTTTGGTTTCTAAGTATTGTAGTAATACTCAGACCGTATTTTAGCCAGTTGACAATTATCTATTTAGACTATTCGGTTTTGTATTAAATATCAGTTTGTTAGTTTTGTTGTGTTCTGTGCGTAACCTTCCTTTCCACTACTTCGGGATGGGAGTGTTACACCTGCACTGCCTTTTCTGTACTCAAGTATGGATGATCTGGAATGTAGCATTTCAAAATAATTTATCGATATTTATTGCACTCATTTGTTTTATGAAGTTGGCATTTTTCCCTAGCAAAATTGCTAGTTCCACAAGGTTTCCTCTCACATGAGTGTGGGACCCATCAATTATTCATGTGAATGTCTTCTTTCCAGATTTTCTATTTTCTTAGAAGAGATTTTACTGATTTAACAGGAGTTGGTGAGATCTTTTGTATTATGGGGTTCTACTGAAGGTGATTTCATGCATCCTGCTGACTGCATGCACGAGTTACTTGAGCAAGTTAGGCATCACCTAGTTAATATTGATGGCAATGTAACCACTGTGATGGTAACCACTTTTGTTTTAGAGGTATTTTCTGGGCTCTTGATGTATAGTATCATTATCTCTACCACCCTGCATATATAAGTATTAATAAAAAAATAATATGTTTTAACTGTGTGGCTGTGAACTTTTCTATAAATATTATCCTAAGCAGATAACTCTTATCATTTTGAAAATCTAAATTTCCTACATTGTAATTTTGTATGTCTGTATTTGTCATTGCTCCCCAGTAGGGCTGGCAAAGGAAGCTTGATCCGGAGTATGATGTGATGCCTACCTTGCAGATTTTGCTATTTAAAGTAAACTGGGCTGAGTCTCTCATCTCTCATCACACAATTGACGGAGTCATGGCCCCGTAAAAGGTGCCCCAATTGCTTCATTATTTCTCAAATGGTTTTGATAGAATAATTCCTTGGTGGGAAGAGAAAGGGCAAGGTATTGCTGTCTTGAGAAATAAGGATATAATTAGGAGTCCAGAGTGAATGATTCTGGATGGTACCCTTTTTGCTCTTATAATTCTTTATTTCTGGCAGTATCACTATGAATCACTTGTATGCATTTCTTGTTTGCCACATTTTTGTTTCTTATTACTACCTACATGTATTCATAATGTTGGAGAAAAATATTTATCTGGATGAACATAAAGAAATAAGCCATGGCATTCAATTGCTTCACAATTTTGTTGTCACATTTTCTTGTGGCCATGCATATGTTCCAGCACTGCCAGAATTGAATGCTTTAGTGTATAAGATTGTTAATAATGTTTGCAGACGCTTGCACTAGACCCCGTCTCTCATATTTTTCTTGATACTCCCCCTGGACAGCAGCTTCTTGGAAAAACATTATTGACAAAGTAAAAGAAAGGAGAAAATGAGAATTTGAACCTGCTGGATAATGGACTGTTACTCCTGCATTCAGCAATTAGTCCAAAGAACTTTAAAATGTGATTGAATGCAGCGTCGATGAGCGAAAACACACCATCGAAGTTGCAGGAAACTAGAGTTCGCTGAATAATGGATTGAAGAGATCATCAACCCTGCACTCGATGATGCTTTGAAGATCTATGATGGTTTCCTCCCTTTTGTGCTTTTGCTGCCCCATTACTCACGACAGACTTCAATTTATACTTGATACATTGTATTAAAATGTTGTAAGCTTATTAAGAACAGCTGAGTTCTATTGCATCGTACGACCCTCCATGAGTTATAATGTACGTCTGTCCTGGATCGATTGTACTACCCTTACATCTTTTCCTTTGATTTTATTTACTTGCTGCATTTCAATTATAACATTATAATGTACTCGCAGATATGGTCCTTGGTACTACTGACCATTTCTTTAACGTACTCGCAGATGGTACTTGGTACTACTGACCATTTCTTTAACATGTACTCGCAGATGGTACTTGGTACTACTGACCATTTCTTTAACATGTACTCGCAGATGGTAATTGGTACCCCTGACCATTCTTCTGGGGTGGTTAGGACTTGGTACGTGGGAGTATCTCATTTGATATTTCAGCATTTTTCTGTTAGTTAGCCGGTTTGGAGTTTGGGCCATGTTTCATTGTAAAGACTATTTGGAAAGAATTGCAGTCACCCAAAATAAAGAGTTTTTTTTTTCCTTCTATTTTTTCTTGTCCTTCAAGTCCGTACCCTACAGCATATATAGTATAGGGTACTGAAATATTTTTAAGCTGTAGGAATTTTCCAAAAGGAAAATTCCAATAAATAAATGAGGTTACTGTAAAATCTACAGTACATAAAACTTGAAAATTTATATCATACAATCATCATATCACATCACAAAGTTCGGCTAATGAAGAAATCAATATGTATCTGTATTTTACAGCTTATAAAGCTTTTCTGGGTTCAACAAATAACATTGGTACTCTTTAATTTTGTTTGATTACATTTGCAAGAACAAGTAACTTTAAATAAGGACTCTAAGACCACCATGGAGCTTCACCTGTTCTAAAATCTGTTTCAGTCCATGGAACAAACACAACTTTCCCATCATCATCAATATCTGCATGTGCCAGTGCCAACGACTGTTCCAAGATAAATGTAGAAGTTATTACTAATCCACACAAACTCAGCATAATAGTTCAATTAATTTCACGGAATTAAGTGACTAGTGGGATACTTACCAGAGGAGCAGGGCCTCTAATAACCTTGCCTTGGTTGTTATACTGAGATCCATGGCATGGGCACATGAACTTGTTCTCTGCTTTATTCCATGGCACAACACAACCAAGATGCGTGCACACTGCATTGATACCATAGGTTGCTAGTTGTTTGTCAGCCTCCACCACCAAGTAAGTGGGATCTCCCTACACATTTCACGCAAAAACCTTTGTTGTTATTAACAATTTTCAAATTTGTTTTTGAGAAAGGAAAAGGGGTGATTAGCATACTCAACAAAGTTTTGGTTTTTCTTTAAACTCCAGTTTCATTGCAATATGTATCTTCTTTTTCATTGAACTGAACTTTTAATTATTACAATGTGCCTTTCTGGAGACCATGAGTACGACGAAATCCATACCTAGGATTAAGGCATCCCAAAAAATTTCATGTTTATATATTTGAGGCAGTGCATGACCAGCAGCAGAAATGAGCATTGGACTAGAGTGGATTTGGTATCCTACTTACTGTGGAAGTACACAGTTTTTTATCCTTTTCTTTTGTTAAATTGAACTGCCCGTAAATCACTCTATTGAAGAAGGAAGGTGTATTTTGAGTTGGTCATGTGGTAGGTTTTACACAAAACACTCAGCTGAGGTCCTTAAATAATGTAAACATGTTCAAGAAATACCATTAAACCCTGCTCACACTTTAACGGGAGCAACTACATTTGGTGACAGCTGCTAAACTATGTGTAGTGAAATGAAACCCTACGCAGCTTGTTGCAGAAAATGTGAAAGTGACGAAAATGAGTACCTTCAACCCTTCGGTAAGGGTTCTGTCACCAGGTCCATGGGTCTTTAGCCACACAGTTGCTACTACATCATTTCCAAGGGCATCCTTTGCAGTAGTACCCTCCCCACCAGCTCCTGACCTGTTTGATTCAGTTTGGTGTAATAAACACAAATTTTCAGGATCCAAACAAACTTCCTTTCAATGAAGTGATACTCCGACCATACATTCTTGAATCAGAAATGAATTTATACTAGGTGTTTGGATATTGATCATTTAGAAAGAACTTTAATTTGGTCAAACTTTCCAGTCATAAAATTGAAATTTCCACACTAAATAATTTATTTATTTTTATAAATCATCACTAAATATTCCCCAAAACAAGATTGGATAAGTAGTAAAATAAACAATGACACGTAAAAAACTACTGCATACAAGGAAGAAAATCATTATCACATTGATCTAATAACAGTAGAATTGACAACCTTCAAATTCAGAAGCAACTTTGATGTATGTTGAACAAGATATACCAAATTATAAAAGTTCGTATAGAAATCTTTGCGAGGCACAAGGTAAGTGAACGAAAGAAAAAAATAAAGCTAAGGTTAGGTGTATTTGCATTGAATTCAAGCCACAGAATCCAGATTGGGTGCGTACTAGTTACAAATTTCAAGCTAATCATTCTCCAAAACCAGTTATGAAGTGAAAATTTTATTTATTTATTTATTTTAATGCTAATTACCATCCTATATAATATCTCCAGTCCTTGGTTAGTAAAATTTATCCAGACTAAAAAACCCAAAAGTTCTACTTCCTTCATATTTTCTTGTCCCGTTTCCTATTGCAATTATGAAAACCATGGTGTCACGTACCCGTAACACAAAATAGCTCAACTATTTGGAGGAGTAAACACATTTCGCTAGTTAAATAGAAAAATCCAATGAATGAAGGAGAGAAAATTAACAGACCCAGGTGGAACGAAGAAAGCGCCATAAGGAACCAGCATGGCGGCACTGGGGAGGGAAAGAGCACCCAGAAGAAGCAAATTCAGGAGTTTTCTCTTCTCCATGTCCGGCACACGATCAGCTGGAATACTGGCGGCCTGGCACGTGACTTTCATGCCCCTCCCTTGGCCGGCCAACTGGGAAGTCCTTTTGGACTTCACCACCATAGCTTGGGATAATGGAGAGAACATCCCATTCTTGCTAGAACAAAGCTGAAAATCAACAAATCCATAAATCTTCTTCAAAATGGGAAATTAAGAAAAACAAACAAATCCGTACGTGTATTTGATATATTAATTTCTTCGGAGAGCGAGTGCTACCTGAGAAGGGGTAGGGGTAGCAGTAGAGAGAGTAATGGTTGCCATGGATGAATTATTAATGTTGAGTAGTGTTTGCTATGTTATGTTCAAAAGAAAAAGAAATGCAAATCATTCTAGATGATAAGATGGGAGCCGAGTGACTGATGGAAGACGGATGGCTGTGCAGAGCCACATGTTAGACATCTCATCATCATATCATATCATATCATAAAAAATAAAAAGGAAAAACTAGTATGATATTTTTGTTTAGGGCCGGACACTTTCATTCCCATTGCGGGTTTGGCCCAATTAATGACATCAGGTTCATCAAAGTCCATAGTATAGTAGCCAACAACATTTCACTGTTCTGCTCCTTGTTATCGGTGCTTTCTCTCTCATCGTTACCTGAAGAATTTTGAATGGAATGATGGGATGGGCTTCATTTGATCAAGGCCTCACCTCAACTACTAAATAATCAAAGCCCTTTTTGTCTTGATATATTTCCAAAAAAGTTAAATTGAATTCCATAACCCCTAGCTAGCTAGGTTTTATAATTATGTTTTGAATTTTTTTTTATTACTAGTATTTCTCAATGTTAAATTTGATGCAACTTGTCACAATTCTTTTCACTAAGATTAGAAGAATTTACTACTTCAATCATATATGTCATGTCATGGTTTTTACTTCCACCAATCTCAAACTTGACGGTGGTTCAACAATTTATCTCTCTTGGTTTGGGGTCGTTAATTGCTGATGCTGCCACAGCTTCATCCACCGGCGTTTCAGCAGGCAGATAATCCTCTTGTATGTCACTTTTCTTTTGCCTTGAATGGTAAACAAGACTCAAATATGTCACTATTGTGAAAAATACAACTAGAGGAACCACTTCAAGCATTGCCTCCCCTTTAACAAGGACCTCCATTAAATCTTCAACTATCTCCATTTCATTCTCCACCACTTCTTTTCCAGCTCCCTCACCAACAGTTACTTTCTGTGATTTAATCTGTTCCTCACTTTCCATTTGTTCATCTTTAAATTTCAGATCAATACTAGCCGCCTCATTTTCAAGAGCACTTGGAACATTCTGTAAAGATTCAGATTTTTCTGTAGTTCCAAACCCCTGCAATTGATCAGAACCCTCTCTAATTTTATCCATTTCATGGTCACTAACACCTTCATTTGTTGTAAAATTTGAATCCCATTGCTGACTGGACAAGTCTTCAACTTCACCCACCATTTCACCATCACATAGAACTTCATTTGCTGCGGTTTCTGACCCTGACATTGGATCAAGAACCTTTAATTTGCTCACCCATCCATCATTAAAAACATTTTCACACTGCTCATTTTGTACCTCAACCACTTTACCCAATCCAATAGTACTTTCCACCAATCCCTATCAACATCATCTTCTTCAAATATCTCTTCCTCCACAAGCCCATCATCCTTGTCTTTCTGGTTCACGGTCAGTAAACCTATTAGTGTCTCCTCTCCTTTTACATCAATAACTTGATTCCCACTGTCAAAAAATTTATTACTTGTGACAACTTCACATATATGAGTCTGAATTTTTTGGAACCCATGCCTAAAATCCCATAAAGCTTCTTGAATGAGTGAAGGATTAGAAGAGTTCATACAGCATATATATAAAGTTAACAAGAACAAAGCTCCCAAAACAAGCAAAAATTTCAAAACTCCTGTTAGGCTCCAACAAGTCTCCTCCTCAAATTCTTCAATTTCCACAACCTCCTGAACTTCTTTAGCAAGCAGAATCATCCTCTTCATCAACCCCCTCTCGAGGTATTTTACGGCCTGAATTATTTGCATACAACCAATCAAAGTCATCCTTGAAATGCTTCAAGATGGAATGAACATCAGGAAGCCTTTTACCAGGTGCAAGTAAGTGATGCAACAGCTTAGCATCAACATTATCCAAAATTAAACCAAGTGAAGAGCATGTATGGGTCAATAATTCACAACCGCGAAGGGCTGATATGAACTCCTGCAGCTGTTTTTTTGAAGCATCCTTGTTCAGAACCACTTTATTTGCATTCCTACCACAAACTTCACTAACAGAAAAGATTCTTGCAGGCAGTCGTTCCATGTCTGTTAATCTGGACAACTCTTTCCACAATTCAAGTGCAAAAGGTAGATTAACGCCCTTTAGAGCTGCCACTACATCTTGGCGTTCTCTTATCATCTCTATATGATACAAAGGTCTTGCAAGCCATGTCTTTAGCAACCTCTTTCCAAATTCTGGCACGCAGTGGTTAAGTTGAGCATATAATATCCCCGAAGAACCTCCATCTTTGTTGTTCTCAATTATCTTTAAGTTCTCCTGTGCTGCATCATCAAGAACCGTATATGGTATTCTCACTATATCACTGACACCAGATCACGGAAGTACCACATACTTTGCAAATCTAAGCAAAATCTCATCTAGAAAGGCTTGCTTCAGGTGGAAAAAAGTCCCTCAAAGAGCTGAGAGCGCATAGATAACTTTCTCGCTTGCAGCCACAAGCTCAGTCACAACATCTGGTAGGCAGTCCCAGTTCATCTCTCCCTCAGAGGAATCAATATCATGTGAAAGTGATTGACCATTAATACTCTTGTAGATATCCTTGACTTCACAAACAGTTTTTTCAACATCCCAGAACTGTGAGCGGTGGATCAACTCATTTACTAAAGGACTTCTTGTATACCTTTGCAATAATCTCTTAGTTTCTAGGCTAAGCAATTTAGCAAGTCTTGTATACGTGATTGCGCGTATATTGAAAATAATTTTTTTATTATCATTGATCGCGA
Source organism: Hedera helix (assembly GCA_947179155.2). NCBI lineage: Eukaryota > Viridiplantae > Streptophyta > Magnoliopsida > Apiales > Araliaceae > Hedera > Hedera helix. The sequence continues at coordinate 60,731,155 of OX359266.1, forward strand.
TATTTGCTAACTTGGATAAAAGAATAATAATAATAATAATATTTTAATGATAGTAGAGTGAAATCGTCTATAATTATAATTTATTCATCGCTCAGCCAGCCTGATTAAAATGTAAAACTGAATACTAGTATAATTTTGGGCTAGCTGGGAGTATCTATATATTCATGATTATTTAGATTTTTTGAATAAAAATTTCCCTACCTCATAACCTCCTCAAGTCCTCAACGTACCACCGACTCACCTCATCCAGATTTGTAACCTAGTGAACGAGCTGGGTACACTATAAATACCTGCCAATATTTGGACACCGACTCTTCATCCTTTCCATAACTAACTAGCTACTAACCGCTTAGGCCTCAGAGAGAGAGAGAAAATGCCTTTACTCCTAACACACTCTCTTTCATTCCTATTTCGTTTCAGTTTTATCGCTCTGAAGCTCCAAACATATAAACATACATACTCCTATGAAACAAGAAGAAAAAAAAGAAGAAGAAGGGAGGAGAGACATGGAAGTCGCTGCGTACAATCAAGCAAAAGATAATATTGAAGGATTCGAGGGGCTCTCCCCAATCGAATTATCTCGCACGGTCCCTCTTGAATACTTGCAGACCAAAAGTGCCAGAGTTCTTACATCCAAAATGTATGTAAATTAAAATCAGCTTTGTAACACCCCCTTCCCGACTAGTGGAAAAGGAGGCTACGCACGAACGAACTCTAAACAGAGTGTCAAAACAAATAAGAAAACTCTCTTCACACTTGCCCTTGAATCCCCTTGCAAACCCTGCCGGAAGAAAAACACAGCATGAGCCAAATGCCCAGTACGAATAAAGAGTGCAGAAATAAAAACTGAAATTGAATAACAAAAGCAACTGAACCAAACTGAGATTAACAAAATCAACTGAACTAAATAACATAATCTTACTGAACTGAATAACATAATCGACTAAACTGAACTAATCTACTGAACTGAAACTAATCTCCTGAACTGAATTGATTTACTGAACAACATAAAAGGCTGAATTGAATGGTTGTGTTTATTTCATACCGAGCTCAGAACAAAACAGAAATATACCTTGTCACAAAGACAAGTCAAAATACTGCCACACAAGCAGACACACATTGGACTGCAAATCCAAATGTATACAAAATCGGAAGGTGTGTTCGGCACAAACAACACCAAACCGCAGAACAGAACAGAACAGAAAACTAGGGTCGACCCATACCCCTCCCACAACAAAACACCAATTGGCTAACTCCCATCGGAGCACACAAAATGGAGACGCCGTGGACTAATCACACTGCCACGGAAGTGTCATGCCTCGGTGCCAAGAGGACATGCTTGTGGTACCCCCACAGGTGGTTATAGCTCAGGTATACCCTACGGTACTTTCTAACAAAAATATCATCTCACAACGAATGCGACACAATATCACAAAAAGGGTTCTAATACGCACATGCTAAACCGAAACAAATCGACACAAAGTCTCCCAAATATACTTACATGTACCTTTCTACAGAATCAAAATAAATACTTGACATGCTTAATAAGTCTAAAGAGTACAAGATAAGTTGCGAATATCTAAAATCAAACAAAACTATCATATGCATTTGACTATGAACAATATATCGAAATAATATCCAAATTCTAATGAGGAACAAAACAAACAAATTAAAATCAAAGGAATATTGCTGAAGGAGTACGGAATTCGTACCTGGAATACGCAATGTAATTCTCAAAATTATATTGCGAAACTGACTCGTTAAATTCCCTCCCTCGGAACTAATTAAACAAAATAAAGGAATAAATAAATAAATAGTTAATCAATTGATTAAATTTTACACATTTTCTATCTCTTAGGCGAATCTGAAATCCTTTCGTTCTAAACAAAATTCTACCTAAAGTTATACATACATAAATATTTTAATCATGGTAACGTATATATTAATAAATAATTGTATTCTTGTTCCTTCTGAAATACATATAAGTATATTTACAAAAATATTCTTTCCATTTTTAATTATGTTAAAAATAATAATTATTATTATATTATTATTATTAGTATTAGTATTAGTATTATTATTATTATTGTTATTATTATTATTATTATTATGCCAAAACTCTAAAGTTACAACAATAATAATTTAATATTCTAAAATGCTAATTACTAACAAATATATACTAAAATATATAAACTAACAAACTAAATAGCATACAAAAATTAAAGCTACAAAATTAAAACTACAAAATTAAAACGAATACAGAAAATTAAATAATTACACAAAGAAAGAAAAAGAGACATACCCGAAATTATGAGGTTCGCAGTCCGTCCACGTCCTCGACACCAAAAAATTTAACTAGGGAGGTCCTTACTAAAAAGACCCTCACACAAAAAGGTTTCCTCACATTGGGAAAAGCCTTAATGTTTGGGTGTTTTAAAACTTAAAGGGGGTGGTCCTAATATATAGGCAAGTAAAGGGAGGATAGCTTTAGATATTGGTGATGTGGGACTAAAAAGCAACCGGGTATTACATTACCTCCCCCTTAAAGAGGATTCCGTCCCCGGAATCAAAAAAATAAAATGTAACGAACTTAATTATCAAAAGATGCAAAAAAAATTTACTCAAATAGAATTTTTCACAAAACAACGAACTAGTTTTCCTCCAAAATCTTATCAAAACAGATAGTGCACCATGTGCAACAGATGATAATGATAACTCTTCAGCACTAAGACACGAAATACATTATGCACATGAGCTGATTATGAAGGCAAAGCTAACTGAAATGTAACTTTGCCAACCCTTTCTAAAATCTCAAATGGGACAATAAAACGCAGACTGAGTAATTTTCCCAGCACCTTAAGCACTCCAAAATATTACAATCTCAATTCGAATTAGTTCTCAAATATTATTACTCCAAATAATATATCACTAAAATATCTAAATCACCATATTAAACTCCAAGTCATGTTCCATTATCTGCATAAACAAACTGCATACTCTAAACTATTTAAGGTCTCAAAATCTATAGAATTTCATCACTTAATATATATCCATTTAAATAAATCAATCATTTCTTAGTGCAAACCTTAGTCCAACAAATTCCAAAATTTTCTCATACTATTACAAAATCTTCATATAACAAAACTCCAAAATAACTGCAAAATTTATCACTTGCCTCAATGATTAATCTAATTACCTCGAATATCTATAACTCAAGTTTATAAGAGATCATTTATACATATTTAATAGTTTTCACTTATCATACTGTCTTATCAATATACATACCTCACATCATCCATGAGCTTAACATAAATCCAACACAACTCATATCAAATCCTCAAGTCTAAGATCATAACAGATTGTTACTAAAAGCACTCTAACGACTAATTCTCCAAAATCAAATACTTGCTGATACAAATACTCATATCATAACCATATTACATATATGATCATTTTTTTAACTGTACAAGATATAACTTTATTTTCCTTAATGCTCCAATCACAATTCTTAACTAATATCCTTACTCCATTGTATAACAATAATAACCTGGACAAATTATCTCACTTTCCTCATAGCAACTACAAATCAAAACAGATTAACATTTGGTCAAAATCAAGACCAACCAAACAGAGAACCAAATTGAGACAAACTTATATGTCTGCCTAGTGATTTACTCATAACTCATAGATCAAGCCTAAAGGCAATCTACATAATCATAACCTAAGCTCTGACAGTCCATCCAAAGAATCATATCAAAGTTGTAGATACGCATCGACCGAAAATTAGTCCCACGAATCTTTATTTCCAAAACTAATAGAAACAACCACGGTACAAATCAGAGACCAAAAAATTTTCTCATCGGAGCAGCAATAGACATAGCAGAATATAAGGTCTGAGATGGCACACCAAGGTGCCGAACAAAAGAATACGAAACAATCGAATGAGTAGAGTCGAAATCAATAAAAGTTTCACGACTGCCAACTAAAAGAGTGCCAAAATAGAATATTGCGCATCTATCACCTAATTATATGACAAGGGGAACATACGTCAATCGTGGTGCCGACCAACATTGTCATCATTATCACTGCCTCCACCACCTCTAATGGTTTTACGAGCCCTCGACAAAACAAAACGGACGAACGAGAAATTGATTTCAGGCAAATTCGAATACAAACGGATAGAATAACTGAACATAATTTCAAACAGAACAAAAACCTAACCCAAATGTCTACCCATAACTCACAGGTCAAACCTAAAAAGGTTTTCTACAAGAAAGAACCCTAGCTCTGATACCAACTCTGTAACACCCCCTTCCCGACTAGTGGAAAAGGAGGCTACGCACGAACGAACTCTAAACAGAGTGTCAAAACAAATAAGAAAACTCTCTTCACACTTGCCCTTGAATCCCCTTGCAAACCCTGCCGGAAGAAAAACACAGCATGAGCCAAATGCCCAGTACGAATAAAGAGTGCAGAAATAAAAACTGAAATTGAATAACAAAAGCAACTGAACCAAACTGAGATTAACAAAATCAACTGAACTAAATAACATAATCTTACTGAACTGAATAACATAATCGACTAAACTGAACTAATCTACTGAACTGAAACTAATCTCCTGAACTGAATTGATTTACTGAACAACATAAAAGGCTGAATTGAATGGTTGTGTTTATTTCATACCGAGCTCAGAACAAAACAGAAATATACCTTGTCACAAAGACAAGTCAAAATACTGCCACACAAGCAGACACACATTGGACTGCAAATCCAAATGTATACAAAATCGGAAGGTGTGTTCGGCACAAACAACACCAAACCGCAGAACAGAACAGAACAGAAAACTAGGGTCGACCCATACCCCTCCCACAACAAAACACCAATTGGCTAACTCCCATCGGAGCACACAAAATGGAGACGCCGTGGACTAATCACACTGCCACGGAAGTGTCATGCCTCGGTGCCAAGAGGACATGCTTGTGGTACCCCCACAGGTGGTTATAGCTCAGGTATACCCTACGGTACTTTCTAACAAAAATATCATCTCACAACGAATGCGACACAATATCACAAAAAGGGTTCTAATACGCACATGCTAAACCGAAACAAATCGACACAAAGTCTCCCAAATATACTTACATGTACCTTTCTACAGAATCAAAATAAATACTTGACATGCTTAATAAGTCTAAAGAGTACAAGATAAGTTGCGAATATCTAAAATCAAACAAAACTATCATATGCATTTGACTATGAACAATATATCGAAATAATATCCAAATTCTAATGAGGAACAAAACAAACAAATTAAAATCAAAGGAATATTGCTGAAGGAGTACGGAATTCGTACCTGGAATACGCAATGTAATTCTCAAAATTATATTGCGAAACTGACTCGTTAAATTCCCTCCCTCGGAACTAATTAAACAAAATAAAGGAATAAATAAATAAATAGTTAATCAATTGATTAAATTTTACACATTTTCTATCTCTTAGGCGAATCTGAAATCCTTTCGTTCTAAACAAAATTCTACCTAAAGTTATACATACATAAATATTTTAATCATGGTAACGTATATATTAATAAATAATTGTATTCTTGTTCCTTCTGAAATACATATAAGTATATTTACAAAAATATTCTTTCCATTTTTAATTATGTTAAAAATAATAATTATTATTATATTATTATTATTAGTATTAGTATTATTATTATTATTATTATTGTTATTATTATTATTATTATTATGCCAAAACTCTAAAGTTACAACAATAATAATTTAATATTCTAAAATGCTAATTACTAACAAATATATACTAAAATATATAAACTAACAAACTAAATAGCATACAAAAATTAAAGCTACAAAATTAAAACTACAAAATTAAACGAATACAGAAAATTAAATAATTACACAAAGAAAGAAAAAGAGACATACCCGAAATTATGAGGTTCGCAGTCCGTCCACGTCCTCGACACCAAAAAATTTAACTAGGGAGGTCCTTACTAAAAAGACCCTCACACAAAAAGGTTTCCTCACATTGGGAAAAGCCTTAATGTTTGGGTGTTTTAAAACTTAAAGGGGGTGGTCCTAATATATAGGCAAGTAAAGGGAGGATAGCTTTAGATATTGGTGATGTGGGACTAAAAAGCAACCGGGTATTACAAGCTCTCTCTTTTTGATTCTGTTTCATCATCTTTATTTCTGATATATTCATCGATTTTGATTCTTGACTCTTAAGTTATGATGTTTTGCTTGTTAATACAGATCTACGAGTGCGACAACTTTGATGCGTATCTTGCTATGAACTACTTCGATCGATTCCTCGCAAAGACCCAAGTACCGGTAAAATTCAAAAAAAAGATAGTTGAACATTCTCTACTATAGTAGTTGTTATGACTTCACTTTTTTTCTAACTTATATATAGCTGTTTGTTTCCTATTTATGAACGAATGTGAAAGAAACGAAACGAAACTCTCTAAAATTTTGTTTTCAGTTTTGTTGTGTGATCAGCGATGATCTCATTTAACGGAAACTTTACGAATGAAAATCTGTTTGTTTCGTTATCTGGAATTGATATAAGCTGAAAAAAATCGAAGTTTTCTGTCATGAATTCAAAGAATTGCAGAGGAAATTGAAAATTGCAGAAAAACAGAAAACTTGCGGGAAACGAAAATAATGAAATAGAAAATTGTATTCATTTAATCGATGCCTCTCTTCTTACAATGATGCTGATATTTATAACCCAAAGCCTAACAAATTTTGAGATGCCAACAAACAGACCCACTAATAATTTGACACGTGGCATATAAAGGACAAAGTGCAGAATACTTTAACGACTGTGTTTTGGTTACTACTCCATTCCTCCTTTTTCTAAACAATGGCTATATTAGATAGGATGTAGGAGTGTTTTGAGCTCTTATCTTGACAATACTCCTTCAATCAATCCTTAACCCCAAGGATTAATTCTTTCATACTGTTTAATAATTGCACGAAATTTCTTATCAACTTCCTTGGCTGTAACAATTACATTCTGAGAGTTTCCATTCTCAATTGCCAATTTGAAATCAGCTTCATCATCACTCATAAACTGGAAAGCTACTTTTGGGAACCCTTTTTGGAAATGTGGATCATTAGCAACAATGACCCGATCATCCCAATTTAAACGCCCACCAAGAATATTCCGAACATCATTTTGATTCTGATAATGTGCACAATGGTGGTTCAGAACAACGTCTCCAAGAACTTTGATACCAACTTCATCAAATATCTTCATAAGAACCTTCAATTCATCAACACTCCCATACCTGGAATTTAAGTTGTATAAATCTTTTGGCATGTAGGAAATAGATTCTGTAGGTGGTGGTAGCCAAACAACAGAAAAACTAAGTGTAGATAGTTCTTCAGCTTTTTTACGGAGTTCTATGTACCATCTTCCAGATTTGTGAGACTCCCAATTAAATCCCTGGCACATAATCTCAAAACCTGAACCAGTTCCTTTTTCCATATTGCAAACTGTAGGGCTGATCTTCTTTGCTGATGCTGCCACAGCTTCATCCACCGGCGTTTCAGCAGGCAGATAATCCTCTTGTATGTCACTTTTCTTTTGCCTTGAATGGTAAACAAGACTCAAATATGTCACTATTGTGAAAAAATACAACTAGAGGAACCACTTCAAGCATTGCCTCCCCTTTAACAAGGACCTCCATTAAATCTTCAACTATCTCCATTTCATTCTCCACCACTTCTTTTCCAGCTCCCTCACCAACAGTTACTTTATGTGATTTAATCTGTTCCTCACTTTCCATTTGTTCATCTTTAAATTTCAGATCAATACTAGCCGCCTCATTTTCAAGAGCACTTGGAACATTCTATAAAGATTCAGATTTTTCTGCAGTTCCAAACCCCTGCAATTGATCAGAACCCTCTCTAATTCTATCCATTTCATGGTCACTAACACCTTCATTTGTTGTAAAATTTGAATCCCATTGCTGACTGGACGAGTCTTCAACTTCACCCACCATTTCACCATCACATAGAACTTCATTTGCTGCGGTTTCTGACCCTGACATTGGATCAAGAACCTTTAATTTGCTCACCCATCCATCATTAAAAACATTTTCACACTGCTCATTTTGTACCTCAACCACTTTACCCAATCCAATAGTACTTTCCACCAATCCCTATCAACATCATCTTCTTCAAATATCTCTTCCTCCACAAGCCCATCATCCTTGTCTTTCTGGTTCATGGTCAGTAAACCTATTAGTGTCTCCTCTCCTTTTACATCAATAACTTGATTCCCACTGTCAAAAAATTTATTACTTGTGACAACTTCACATATATGAGTCTGAATTTTTTGGAACCCATGCCTAAAATCCCATAAAGCTTCTTGAATGAGTGAAGGATTAGAAGAGTTCATACAGCATATATATAAAGTTAACAAGAACAAAGCTCCCAAAACAAGCAAAAATTTCAAAACTCCTGTTAGGCTCCAACAAGTTTCCTCCTCAAATTCTTCAATTTCCACAACCTCCTGAACTTCTTTAGCAAGCAGAATCATCCTCTTCATCAACCCCCTCTCGAGGTATTTTACGGCCTGAATTATTTGCATACAACCAATCAAAGTCATCCTTGAAATGCTTCAAGATGGAATGAACATCAGGAAGCCTTTTACCAGGTGCAAGAAAGTGATGCAACAGCTTAGCATCAACATTATCCAAAATTAAACCAAGTGAAGAGCATGTATGGGTCAATAATTCACAACCGCGAAGGGCTGATATGAACTCCTGCAGCTGTTTTTTTGAAGCATCCTTGTTCAGAACCACTTTATTTGCATTCCTACCACAAGCTTCACTAACAGAAAAGATTCTTGCAGGCAGTCGTTCCATGTCTATTAATCTGGACAACTCTTTCCACAATTCAAGTGCAAAAGGTAGATTAACGCCCTTTAGAGCTGCCACTACATCTTGGCGTTCTCTTATCATCTCTATATGATACAAAGGTCTTGCAAGCCATGTCTTTAGCAACCTCTTTCCAAATTCTGGCACGCAGTGGTTAAGTTGAGCATATAATATCCCCGAAGAACCTCCATTTTTGTTGTTCTCAATTATCTCTAAGTTCTCCCGTGCTGCATCATCAAGAACCGTATATGGTATTCTCACTATATCACTGACACCAGATCACGGAAGTACCACATACTTTGCAAATCTAAGCAAAATCTCATCTAGAAAGGCTTGCTTCAGGTGGAAAAAAGTCCCTCCAAGAGCTGAGAGCGCATAGATAACTTTCTCGCTTGCAGCCACAAGCTCAGTCACAACATCTGGTAGGCAGTCCCAGTTCATCTCTCCCTCAGAGGAATCAGTATCATGTGAAATTGATTGACCATTAATACTCTTGTAGATATCCTTGACTTCACAAACAGTTTTTTCAACATCCCAGAACTGTGAGCGGTGGACCAACTCATTTACTAAAGGACTTCTTGTATACCTTTGCAATAATCTCTTAGTTTCTAGGCTAAGCAATTTAGCAAGTCTTATAATTTCAAAAGGTATTAGTTCAATCAATAAACAGGTCGAGGCACTACACTCCAAGTCATCTGGTGGTTTCAGGTTAAGGTAAGCAATGTATCCATTTCGTTTAGGACTTTTGTCGATCACCTCATCTGCACCAGGAAATTCTTTTTGTTTGAACAGTTTTCTCCTACCGTAGAGTTATTCATCAAGCTAGGAGATGAAAAATCACTGTGAGGAATTGTTTGGGAAATAAGGGTATGAATACCTAGTAACTGTGTTGTTTGGGTGAGATTTGGGAATTTGTAGGGCAAGGTGACCCAAGGAATAAGGTTCCACCCACGGTTCAGACATCGTGGATAGGTGTGTATATGGTGTATTAACTGGGGTGTGAATTTGTGAAACCATACAAGGCATAGGAACTTGGTTAGGAGCAATAAATTGTAATTGGAGCATAGACATGGGGTTTGAAGAAGAAATCTGTGGAGTACTGGAAGTCGGAGTAGTAGCAGGGATTCCATTAGCAATAGAAGAAGAGAAAATAAGGGTTGTTACCTCATAGTTTGTAGACTGATAGGACTAAATTATACGATATTTTTATGCCCTAATACTTAGTTTTTATATTTATTGTGTGCTTAAATATTTAATTATTTAGCTTATTTTGGTTTTAATAGGTTTTATAGGACTTTAGTTAATTTATGTTAATTTAGGTAATTTTATAGTATTTTTATATTTATTTTTATTTATGTGTTTTTATGTATTTATAGTATTTTAGGTGTTTTATTTATTATTATGTGTTTTTAGGATTTTTAGTATTTTTATATTATTTTTATTTATTTTTATATTTTATTTTGTAGGAAAAATAAAGCTTGGGGGCAAATCTGGAAAATCCGCAAAAGTTTGATGGCAATATGGTAATTAACCAACGCTGATGGCAAAATCGTAATTACATTAAACGACACCGAGCGCGCGATGCGCGAGGGGGAGAACCACCGGAACAAAACGACGCCGTGTTGGCGTGCATAGAAACAGATCAGCGGTCGCGCAATGTGCGGATGACATACAGTTATCAGAAACGACGTCGTTTAGTCTTCACGGACGCGCGCAATGCGCGGCTTAGGCGGCGGGCATGGTGACGTCAGCAAGCGCGATTTCTGCGTTGACCGGGTCAGAGGCCTGTTTGGCTGGCGCGGAATTTGTCCAAAACGGGATTATTTCGGATTTTTGCTACTTTTTGATTCCAAATTGGATTTTTATTCCAACTAGGGTTAGGATAATAATTATTTTTCTTTTTCTTTTATTTTTAATTGTAAATCCTATTAGGGTTTGGACAAAGTAGAGGCCTATAAATAGAGGGCCAATATCTCATTATTGATTGTAAGCTTTTGGGAGTTCTTTCTCCTAATTTCTTGGAGAGAGTTTTTCAACTAGTAGGTATTATTTTTATTATGTTTTGTTAGTTTTTATTTTTCAGTTCTAAAGGGATGTTGAACCTTATTTTTAATTAATGTTTTAATTGAGTTTTATTATTTATTCCTTCATGCATGAGATTTATTCTTGATAATCTGTTTTAATTGTTTTATGATATTTGCTTGATTAATTTGATATTGGCCTGTTAAGTTAATCAATAATTTATCATATGCTAGATTAAGATTTGATATTAAGCAAACGATATTTTATCTGATCATAAGTAGCAATTAATAATATTTAATTGTGGTCAAACTTTTGAATATTATTATGATTATCAAGATGGCAAGTTAAATGGTCCGCGATGTTGAGATTGTTGCTTGGAATAATCTAATTCTCTAATTTTTAATGCAACTGTTATATTAAATCTAGACTGATAGTTCTAAGTTGTATGATAGTTAGGGTCTTTTGTGAGCGATTGCTGCATTAGATTTATAATTTAAGGAGGATTTCGGGTAGCTTGGCGATTGTCGGTTATCTAGGATTATTAATTTCAATTGAAGGAAAAGATAATAATAACTTGATTAATTTGTTGATTAAAAGAAGGGGATACTGAACTAAGGAACTGAAGTTTGTTTTTAATTGATTTTTCTCATCTTTATTATTTATTATTTAGTTTTATTTTAATTAGTTAATAATTCAAAACCCCCAATTTAATTAGATATTCTTGAAAACATTAGATTTATTAAAACAATTCACTCTCTGTGGGTTCGACTCTTACTTTCACTACTACATTAATATTTTTCAAAGTAAGATTTTATTTTTGGTTGCTTGCGACAGCTTCCCAAATTTTGGCGCCGTTGCCGGGGAGTGTTTTGCTTTAATTTATTCTTTGTTTTCTTTGTAGTTTATTTTTCTAGTTTATTTTTTTTTTTTTTATTTTTGTTTTTCATAGTTTAATTGAGTGTGCAGGTGAAGGAGAAAATCATGGCTTGGAACCAACACGATGATTATCTTAATGCGGTAAAAATTTCTTCTCTTCAACAACAAGTTGATGAACTAACTTCTGTTATTTATGCCTGGGCTGCAGGTAGAGGACAACCAATGAAGGCTTGTAGGAATTGTTCCATAGTAGGACATCCAACGGAGTTGTGTCCAATGTTTCGAGAGGAGTCCTATGGACAAGTAAATGATGCAGATGGTTTCCTTGGACCACAAGGGAACTATGATCCCTATTCAAACACGTACTACTCAGAATGGTGGGATCATCCAAATTTCAGCTATGGGAATCCACAAGTGCACCAACCTGCAAGTCAACATATGCTAGATTACCAACAGTTCAATCAGACATATCCCAACGATCAAGAACATGACCAATCTTCTAACTCTAATTTGTCTTTAGAAAATATGTCTAAACATTTTATGACTGCTGCTTTGCAATTTCAACAGGAAACAAATGAGAATATTCAGCGTATAAGTATTCAAGTGGAACAACTGAAAATTGCAGTCAGTCAATTGGAGGTGCAAAGTGTTGACGAATTACCGTCTCACACAATTGTGGATTTCGAGGAGGATGACAATGAAATTGTGTTGAGCAGTGGTAAAGATGAGGAAACTCCAGAAACGACAGACAATGAAAAGATAAATCTGGAAGAGACCATTACTCACAGCTTGGGATTGACAAAAGAAGGAGAAATTGAGCCGAAACAAGATTTGAAGAGGGCTACAGATTCATTAAATTCTTTGTCATTGGTGTTAAATAAATTTGAAGAACTTTTCATTCCATTACCTGTTACTCAAAATAAATTTTTACCTTTTATTTTGCAGGATTTCATTCCGGAACAATCATATCATGCAAAGACCAGATGTAATCTACCTATGAGGAATGTTGTGATGGATGGAGTACGCAACATACATGAAATTGGAGTGACGTAGTGGTTTGACCTGTTGTCGAGCCAATGACAATAAACAAAGGCGCTGCTTGGGAGGCAACCCAAGAAATCAGATTTGCATTTCTTTCCCTTTTTCTTTTTATATTTATTTGTGCCTGTTTCTTTGCATTATAGTTTACATTGGGGACAATGTAAATTTTAAGTGTGGGGGAAGGGATTTAGGATTTTTGTTATTATTTTTATTATTTTTAGGTCATATTTTAAAGAATTTAGGAAATTTTAAAATTTGTTTTATTTTTTTTTTTTTTAAAAATAATAATTTATTTTTAGGGAATTTTTAAATTTTGGAATTTTGTGGGTAAATTCACTGCAAACCCTCACGAGACAAAACTCGTCCACTTGGGGTAACCTTGGGGTTTAAAGGCTTGTTGCACGTGCTAAGTGTAACCGTGTTTCCTACGAAAATGGGGTAGTTTTTTTTTTTTTTTTTAGGATGAGTCACTTGAGCAATGAGTTAATTGAATTTTAATTTTTAGCCAATGATAAAATTTTGATTTTTAATTTAATAACTTTTGGAAAAATGATAAATTTTTGCTTAGTTTGAATTTTTGACTTTTTATTAATTATTACTTTGTTTGAGATCTTTAAAATTTTTATGCACTTATATCCATTTGTTTGAGCTAGTTTTAATGAAGAGAAAGTTTAAATGGTTAAATGCTTATTAAAGATATTTTTGAACTCTATATCTTATTTGATCATTATTTGAAGTGAAATATAAGACAAAATATAATTTGGAGGAGATGATTTAGGTACTTTTCTAGGATTGTTTAATTGAGAAGAATTCTTGTGGTGGGTTGAGATGGAGCGTAAAACGCACTCACTCATAAACACATGAAAAAGCGAGATGGAGCGTAAAACGCACTCGCTGGTGAGATGGAGCATAAAATGCACTCACCGTGAAAAAAAAATGAAGAAAGAAAGAAAATGGGATGGAGCATAAAATGCACCCATTAAAAGAAAAAAAATGAAAAAATATTTGAAAGAAAAAAATTGATAATCCTAGTATGTTTCATTGATTAAAAACCTTTTGATCTTCTGATTTATATTTGTATGTATTAGCTGAAAGTGATGTGAAAAATAAGTATTTTGAGTTTTGTTGTATGTCTTTTATAAGGTAATTAATGACCTAAACTTATCTGAGTTTTGATTAGTTTGATACATTTGGATTCACACACACACAAAAGATCTTGAGTAGAGTAAGATTAATAAATATGTTAAAGTTCTAGATTTTGTATGATATTGAAACTTTCTTTGAGTTATCATTTAAAAAATCTTTGAGGTTGATGTGAAGTTCATATTATTTTATTGCTCATGTAAAAAGTCGAGTTAATTGAGTCGCTTTAGTCTATTGGGCTAGTTGGATTTATTTTATTTTTGTTTATTTTTATTTTTGTTTTGCCCGAGGACGAGCAAAAGCTAAGTGTGGGGGTATTTGATAGGACTAAATTATACGATATTTTTATGCCCTAATACTTAGTTTTTATATTTATTGTGTGCTTAAATGTTTAATTATTTAGCTTATTTTGGTTTTAATAGGTTTTATAGGACTTTAGTTAATTTATGTTAATTTAGGTAATTTTATAGTATTTTTATATTTATTTTTATTTATGTGTTTTTATGTATTTATAGTATTTTAGGTGTTTTATTTATTATTATGTGTTTTTAGGATTTTTAGTATTTTTATTTATTTTTATATTTTATTTTGTAGGAAAAATAAAGCTTGGGGGCAAATCTGGAAAATCCGCAAAAGTTTGATGGCAATATGGTAATTAACCAACGCTGATGGCAAAATCGTAATTACATTAAACGACACCGAGCGCGCGATGCGCGAGGGGGAGAACCACCGGAACAAAACGACGCCGTGTTGGCGTGCATAGAAACAGATCAGCGGTCGCGCAATGCGCGGATGGCATACAGTTATCAGAAACGACGTCGTTTAGTCTTCACGGACGCGCGCAATGCGCGGCTTAGGCGGCGGGCATGGTGACGTCAGCAAGCGCGATTTCTGCGTTGACCGGGTCAGAGGCCTGTTTGGCTGGCGCGGAATTTGTCCAAAACGGGATTATTTCGGATTTTTGCTACTTTTTGATTCCAAATTGAATTTTTATTCCAACTAGGGTTAGGATAATAATTATTTTTCTTTTTCTTTTATTTTTAATTGTAAATCCTATTAGGGTTTGGACAAAGTAGAGTCCTATAAATAGAGGGCCAATATCTCATTATTGATTGTAAGCTTTTGGGAGTTCTTTCTCCTAATTTCTTGGAGAGAGTTTTTCAACTAGTAGGTATTATTTTTATTATGTTTTGTTAGTTTTTATTTTTCAGTTCTAAAGGGATGTTGAACCTTATTTTTAATTAATGTTTTAATTGAGTTTTATTATTTATTCCTTCATGCATGAGATTTATTCTTGATAATCTGTTTTAATTGTTTTATGATATTTGCTTGATTAATTTGATATTGGCCTGTTAAGTTAATCAATAATTTATCATATGCTAGATTAAGATTTGATATTAAGCAAACGATATTTTATCTGATCATAAGTAGCAATTAATAATATTTAATTGTGGTCAAACTTTTGAATATTATTATGATTATCAAGATGGCAAGTTAAATGGTCCGCGATGTTGAGATTGTTGCTTGGAATAATCTAATTCTCTAATTTTTAATGCAACTATTATATTAAATCTAGACTGATAGTTCTAGGTTGTATGATAGTTAGGGTCTTTTGTGAGCGATTGCTGCATTAGATTTATAATTTAAGGAGGATTTCGGGTAGCTTGGCGATTGTCGGTTATCTAGGATTATTAATTTCAATTGAAGGAAAAGATAATAATAACTTGATTAATCTGTTGATTAAAAGAAGGGGATACTGAACTAAGGAACTGAAGTTTGTTTTTAATTGATTTTTCTCATCTTTATTATTTATTATTTAGTTTTATTTTAATTAGTTAATAATTCAAAACCCCCCATTTAATTAGATATTCTTGAAAACATTAGATTTATTAAAACAATTCACTCTCTGTGGGTTCGACTCTTACTTTCACTACTACATTAATATTTTTCAAAGTAAGATTTTATTTTTGGTTGCTTGCGACAGCTTCCCATAGACCGTCCCTTTTCCTTGTGAGTAAACATAGCCAAAATCTCTGTTAGCTTTTGAGTGACCTCCTCCTTCGAAGTTTGGAACTGCTGATTTAAAGTTGCAAGTTGTTCACCCATCTGCCCTAATCTCTCTTGTGTGTGTTCATGGTTTCTGTGCAGCAGCTCTTACAAGTGGTCTAACCTTCCCTCTAGTGCTTTAAAATCCTTATCATGTTTCTGAAGGCTCAAGGTGGTGTCCGCCATGAATGGCCCAGGGATGTCTCTGATACCAATTTGTCATGAATTCAAAGAATTGCAGAAGAAACTGAAAATTGCGGGAAAACAAAAAACTTGTAGGAAACGAAAATAATGAAATAGAAAATTGTAATCATTTAATCGATACCTCTCTTCTTACAGTGATGCTGATATTTATAACCCAAAGCCTAACAAATTCTGACATGCCAACAAACAGACCCACTAATAATTTGACACGTGGCATATAAAGGATAAAAGTGCAGAATACTTAAACGACTGTGTTTTGGTTACTACTGCATTCCTCCTATTTTTGAAAAACGACTATATTAGATGAGGATTTAGGAGTGTTTTGAGCACTTATCTTGACATTTTCTCAAGAATTTAAGATCCTAGTTGTTAATTTGTTTCCTAAAAAGATGAAGGAAATATGAAAGAATATAAAAGAAACTCGTTGGATTACATGTTGCTTCGCGACACATTTTCACGAAATGAAAAGATTGGGAGTCGTTTTTGTAATAATTATTATTCTTTCCATCATTTTGATTGTTTTAAAACATTTTGCTAGCCGGTCATATCCATTAAACAAGAGAAATTCGTTCTGTTTCTGATCTGTTGCCTTATAATTGCTTGGAAGATGAGGATGAAGTCCTTCCAAGTCTTTACATATCTGGTAATTTAATTGAATTTGAAGTTTCCATCTCTGTTGTTGTTATTTCTCAGAAAATTAGGCAAATGATTTTGTTTTCTTGATCACCTCTTGAATAGTCGGAGCGAAATCTGAAATTCACCACCAAGAATGTAGTGAAAAAATGGAGATGAGTATACTAGATTCACTGGAATGGCGAATGAGATCCTCGACTCCTATTTGCTTTGCCGAATATTTCACTAAACTCTTGCCTCTGCCTCAAAACTTCAAGTGCCGACCTGTTCGTCAGATTATCATCCAATCTCAAGCTGGTTCAAAACCTACTACTACTTTAGATCTTTTCAAATTTCATCTAGTTCTACTCTGTTTTGTTTATGATACATTAAAAGTGAGGAGGAGAAGAAGTAATGTCCCATAGACTACGCTAACTTGATCTTCATTGGAATTAAATTAAAGTGTTCCTTCTATAAGTTTCCTTCATTTTTTTAGCAGCAGAACAGAGGTCCAGAAAAGCATTTACATAATGAATTGATGATTTGCTTTTGATTTCTATTCAACCAGATATCGGATTTACACAGTTCAGGCCATCGATTGTCGGAGCAGCTGCTGTTCTCTGTGCCTTGTCAAGGCTATTTCTAGGAGAATATAATGATTTCAGAGCAGCCATTTGCAGATTGCTTAGCGGCATACGTAATCAGCTCGACAAACTCATACGAAATAATTTTATCTTATTTCTCATTCATGTTTAGAATATTACTTGTTTCATACATAGGGAAGCTGAGCTATCTAAATGCATGGCCGCGATAGACACACTGTTTGAAGCTAAACTTGAGGGGCCTGAGTGCGAAAAGCAAGGAATTGAGATCAAGCGATCCGGGAGCGTGCATTAAAGACATAACGGCCAACCGGAGATGTTGGGGGAAGGATCTCTCGCAGAAGTGGCAAAGAGCCGGCCGTTGAGGATATAATTGTAGAGCTATATAGACAAGGAGCCGGAGTTGACGGAGAGTGACTAGGATTTGGAGCTGATCCTACGGCTCCCAAAGTGGAGATTCCGTCGATTGGGGATATTAGGGGTTTCGGCATCATTCATGCACTGGGCAACTGCTGCCCAACTCGCGTCAGTGATCTTGTTAATCGCTGCCCCATTCTCTAGCCGCCTGGCTGTTACGCCTAGTATAACAAGTTGACAACTTAATTGCAAGGTCGGTCCAACAAATATAATACCAATACAACAGGGCCGGCCCTGAGGGGGTGCAGAAGGGGCGACCGCACAGGGCCCCTAAATTTGGAGGACCCACAAATTGTATTTTATATATTAATGTCTGTTATTTTATATGTGAGAGATATCTCCTAATTTTTTTTTTGCACGCCCCCAATATAAATTGTGTTCCTAGGACCGGCCCTAAATACAAGTACACATGAAAGGTTTTGCTGTTCTTCTGACTCAGATCGATCGAGGAAACTACTCCTTGATATCTATCAAGTCATGCTTCTAGTATATGAGCATACAAGTACACGTGGAATTTCATGTTGCGGTATTACAGGGTAAATGTAACTGAAAATAGCAAAATGAGATTTTAGTTGGTTAGATTTTGTGTTTGTCTATCCGTGGTCAGTGCTAGTTCGATATTCAATCGAATGGTATAATAGTACTTCATAGTGTTCTAGTCTTTAGTTCAATTGACAATGAAAAACTGGTGTGCATGGTTTCCTACCAAAAGTTGCCCCGACCTTGATTCACATTCTTCGTAATAAAGTTAGACATTGACTTGAAGTCCTGGCCGGACAACTTAACCCAATTAATATACAAACCTATTAATTTTTATTTGTATTTTGGAACAAAATGAGATTTCATTTTTCACCCGCGGATCGTGACATTTTAGTAAGTGATATATTATGGTCTTTTTGTTATATAAAAAAAGGTTCTTCTTCTTCTCTTTTTTTGTATAATATATTTTTTAAAGAAATTATAATACTCCCTCCCGTCCAAAATAGATCGAATCCATCTAATTTCTTAAAATCAATTTAAAATATATATTTTCCACTCAAAACTAATTTAAATATATAAAATTTAAGCCAATACGAATATTATAAAATAATAAAAAAATACTAATTATAAAATTATTACTAAAATTTAGAGTAATATTGTTACCCTTATGTTTCAATTTATAAAATTATGATATTAAAATTAATAATGTCCTCCTTATATTTTAAACGAAGAGAGTATTTTAAAACTAAGGAATTATTATTATACATCAAAACAACAGATGGAGTCTTATATTCGGAACGCCTCTCACATTAAGAAAAAGATTTTTTGTAATTATTCTAAAAAGTATTAAAAATAAAGTAAAGTGAAAAAGAAAAAAAACCTGACTGACTGACTGATTACAGGAAAAATGTCAGAATATTAGAATAGTCAACTAACCTTCAACTAACCTTCAATACTGCAAATGGAAGACGCTCCGTACAGTGGGAATCGGTTGCTGCCACCGGAACAAATGGGAGAATTTGAAAAGTTCTTCAGCATCGAATCAGCATTCACAATTCGTCCAGGTTACTTGCAGAACAAAAGTGCCAGGGTTATTCGTGAATATGCCGTCTCTTACATCGAAACTGTAAATTATCTTTGAAATATTCATGAATTATTTTGGATTCTTGATTTATTATATGAGCATGTGTTTCTTTTGTTATAGCTATCAAATTGCAAGATTTTTTATGCTTCCCTGCCGTATTTTGCTATGAACAACTTGGATCGCTTCCTTTCAAGAAGTGAAATACCGGTAAGCATTCTTGAATATTCTGTTGTCTTGTTACAGCTATTTAAAATTCTACTTGTTCCTTGTCTTGAAGTAAGAAATGTAGAATTCTTCTACACATGGTTTTCTCAAGATCCTAGATGTTTGTTTCTCCAGAAGATGAAGGAATATGTTATGAATTCTTTCCTCTTCTTTTTGGACTGGTAATGCAGTTTAATTTTCTACGTTGTGCTAGATGGTGATTTTCAATAAACAAGAGAACATCAATTTGTTTGTGGTCAGTTGCCTCGCGATTGCTTGAAAGATGAGATTTAAATCCTTTGATATCTGTAAATTTCTGGTAAAAGTTGAATTCATTTTAGATTTTTCATGCGTCTTTGTTGGCATTCAATTCATCGGTTAATTAATCTGTACGTACGTACTATGTTTTTCTCATCTCTTGAACTTAATTACAGAAGGAGCGAGGACTGAAATTTGGGAGAAAGGGGGTAATGAGAATGGAGTTCATAATACTGAATTCACTAGAATGGCGAATGAGATCCTTGACTCCCCTATGCTTCGTCGGATACTTCATTCGTCTCTTGCCGCTGCCTCTGATCCTCACAGGACGACCTGTTCGTCAAATTATTGTCTGGACCCGAGCTGGTTAACAACTAATCAATCTTTATACCTCATAATGCATTTTCAATTTCTTATGTTCGTAACAAATTAAGTTCCTAGATCTAATTTCTTATCTTATGAATTATATTTATAGTTTCAATATATATATATATATATATATATAAACACACACCCATGTATAAATATTAATTCATGATCTCTTTTTGAATTTGTTTTTTTTAATCCAGATATTGTATTTACAAAGCCATCAACTATCGCAGCATCTGCAATCCTCTGTTCATCGGCAAAGCTGTTTCCAGCCAAATATAGTGAAATCAGAAGTGTCATTTTATCTTGCAGATCTTCTAGCGGAGTAATATTCTGAACAAACTCAAAAGAAGAAATTAATCAAAAAAATATTTTGTAATTTAGTAAATCAATTGACATTAATTTAAAAAGTCATTTCTGCCAAATAGGGGGAGCTTTCTGAATCCATGGAGAAGATAGAGACGATGTTTGAAGCCAAACTAAGATCACTGACTGGCGCGGCGCCGGCGTAAGGACAAGCCAGCCACCGAAGGCAACAACTGGTGAAGCGTCGAGCATGTTGCCTCCTGGAGCTACAACCCGCGAATCTTCAAGTTCACAGACAGCTGGAGAAGGCGTCGAGGTTAAATCCACCCAGGCGGGTCACAGAAGTGGGAAAGAGCCTGTAGTAGAAGAGGATAGTGACACGATTGTAGAGATAGAGAAGGTGCCGGAACCGGAGCCGGAAGTGACTATTCGTTGATGGATTTCCAGCTGGAATGGAATGAAAGTCCTAATTTGGCTTCCCTTCCCTCCCAAAGAAAACTCACAGATAAACTCTGTAAGTTGTGGATTTACTTGAGCTGTTTTGGGCTTTGGATAAGTGATTAATGACCAGTATGTAAACTCCCTGCCTGAAGATGTAAAGATTCACTATTGTTTCATAGGTACCATTCGTACGCTTCTGACTTTCAGAGTGCTACATGCTGAGATCTTGAAATATAATCGCTTAATGGTTAAGAACTCCATTGAATTCATATTTTGTCGATAACTGAGATTTGAAGCTGCAATATTTAAGTCACAGGGAGGCTATAATATGATGAACGGATCAACGAGCATGATTGTATTTTTATTCCACTAGGAACTCGCAACACAATTACCTTACCAAACTAGCCTCGTCCTGCACCTTAACCACATATATTTGCCAACCAACTTCTGAGATTATAGAAACCGCCCCATGAATCAGTTTTTAAGATCAGTAATTTATGACGCCTGAAATTAGATCATAAATTTGACCTCCAAAAATACAATCTATACATTTTAAACTTCTTCTCTCTCAACGGGATATAGCTCATAAAGCCTTTCATCTACACTTACTGGAAAGTAACACATCTGCAGAGCAGAAATAACATCATGATGGCTCATATGATCCTATGAAATTAGTTTGTTTTTTTTTTTTTTTTTCCTTGGATAACAATTCTAGCAAGTCATTATTACCCATAATTTGTTCAAACAGATCAGTACACTTCCACTAAAAAACTCGCTGCTTCTTCGCAAACTCTTGAACTCCTAGGGCCTTTCAACTTTTCAAATGTCTTTCAACTGTCAAGTCTCTCAAAAAAGTACAAGTATCCCATATCCTTTGGGGGGTCTTTGGAAGCCCCTACTTTTTCATCGTTGAAAATTGCCCATCTCCCATCTTTGTGTATGTGTGCAACGTAGTGGCCACAGTGGGTAGAGGTGCCAATGTGGCTCACTAGCCCAATAAGCCTGTACTCTGCAATGACAAATAAAAGAATTTATGTAAGAAAGAATAAGAGAACTTAATATTTAGTAATTTCATCACAGAGGGAGAGTCAGGGTAACCATCAACTCCAATACTATCTCAACAAGTTAATTCTTTCTTCACATACGTAAATACTAACAAATTTTAATTAAGTAATCAATGAACAACAAATCAAGTTGTAGAAAGTTTTAATCCATGGGGGATTATATTGAAATTATTCACAAACTTTATAGTTATAAATTTATAATACAACTTTTATATATTTAACTATTGGTAAAGTAAAATGCATGACATGCAAATAAAAACTATATTTGGCAGGGGGGGGGGGGGTGGGGGGGGTTGAATTTTCAGTAAAGGTTGTTCAGAATCAACAATCCTTCTTTTCCCTCTTAAAACATATAATGAGAAAGTGCAGAACTCTAAACAAATGATAAGAGATAAGACTAACAGAAACCAATAATAGGAAACCAAAAAAGTATTAAACGCCATTTTTAGGCTACAAGTTATAAATGACAGTTTGCAATATGGATGGGTTTGGCAGATTTCAATTGTTCCTTGTTGTATTCGAGTCCTAAACGCATGGAGTTTCAACCTGCTTAAACCAAATAAATGGGGTGAGTTCATTCTGCGACACCTGTCAACCAATTTAAGGTTTCTTTAATTATTAATACTTTTTTGTGCTTGAATACTTGAAATATAGTATTTGACTTTTGAAAATAATTTAGAATAAGAGTTGTGTTAATTATACTTGTTTTATGATTTATTATACACTTTAGATTAAATAACAGTATAATTTGGTTTTTACTTTGTTACTATGTTCGTTAAATATTCAGGTCATATAGACTCATACTAGACTGAATACTATTTAATATGAATTTAGAAGATTTATGTATTAATTTTGCATAATATATTTTTTAATATAATAATTAGCTATTAGTGAATACACTTAAGTTGCATTAGAATGCTCGTGGGTCGCACAGATAATGGCGTTTGCACACTCATCTATTAAACGGGTTAATGACGTGATCATGTACAATAAGCAGGTCTGTGTTAGGATTAAAGGTCCTGACACAATTAAGTTAATTGTGTTGACCCATATGTTACTCATGTAGATGTGTAGCGTCATGTCCGAAACAAATCCAACAGGCATGACAAGACTGACACCCATATTACAAATGCCATAAGAGAACATTTTCCTTCATTTGCTCTCAAATTCATTGTAATTAGTAACTGTAAATGCCACCAGCACAGCAGTTTACACACACACACACACACACACACACCCCCAACAACAACAACAACAATAATAGGAAGGGTTAAGTAAACTAACTTCCTCCTCCAACTGGCAGTGCAGAGTCAACAATTGTAGTGCTAGATGTTGCATCCATGTCCGACGATCCGGCAGAATCATTACTAAATATCCAGTCAGTGGCTTTCTCAATATCACCACCCTGTGAAGAGATAAGACATAAGGATAAAAAATCTAATAATCTTGGAAACCAAAAGTGTCCTATGAAATCCTAATAACCTCATACTATATAAATGGCCTAAAATGCTTTCTTTATATACACAAGGATGGACACACGAAGCTTACTGATGCCTTTAATGCCTTCCAAGCTATTTCATCTTGAAATCCAAAGGAAACTAAAGTATCAACTTTTGATTGATCAAAGAAAACCTCTGCAGTGTGAGCCTCTTGTGAAATTGGAGCATCAATATCTTGTCAGAGAAAAAAATTGAGCATTAAAATCTCCTGCAACCTAATTCATTCAGTTGGGAAACTCAATATGTAAAGCAACTTTTGCAAAAAGTGGTACTCGACTAAGAAAAAACCTGGATCGTCCATATGAGAAAGTAACCAGCTAATGGCCTCTTCAACTCCAGCGTTTGAGGTGGTGATAGCGGCCTTCTGACAATGTAGCAAGTTGAATCCCATTATTACAAGCTGGGAAACTATATCTTCATTGGGTAAAATCTTCTGCGGTTCTGACTTACCACCGCCAGCTGCACACCATGATAATTTTCTAATACATGATCATACCAAAACTGAGATTCAAATTCTTTCAGAGTCATCTGATAATTTTTTGACAGACATTGTGTCTGTTTGAAATTGGACAAGATCAGGATTAGCAGGATAACAATGATACTAAACAATTCTCTTTTTTTTGGTAGCCAGTACCTTAAATTCTTCTTAGCATTAATAAATTTGATTCATCTTATGAAAGTGTAATAGATAGGTTAAGAAACTTCTGCAAAGAAATGGCGAAATCCATGACAAGAGAATCAACATTAAAATGATTACTTGAACAATAATTTGTGTGAAGATGCAGAATTTTACATTAATTTTACTTGGACAAGAAATTCACTAGCGTTATTTACAAAAGAATATGGATCCGCTTTGAAACTATGTCCACATATATTTGTTACACAGCTGAAAAAAACAATAGTCCCTACATCCAGATTATGTTTTGAATTCCAGGACTCCAAGAGTTCCTCCTCCTGAAATAATCCCACCATCCCCACAACTAGAAACATGCTCTGGTAAACACAATTTGTTACAATGAATCTAAAGACTAAACAGTAGAACATACCAGCTTCAGGCAACAGCTCTTCCCCCTGTTGAAGACCTTTACTGTGCATGTAACTGATGTCTATTGTTTCAGGAACATCTATATAGACGTCTATATAGACAACAAAAAAAGAGCAGCAGGGATTATCAATCATCATACTGTTCAGGTTATATTGCATAGCAAAACTAATTTAAGGCAATGAGAATACCAAGTTTTTTTGGTACCCAGCCTGACTCCATGACAAATTTTCGCATATGCAACACCAAATAATCTGGAAACGAAGTCAGACCTGCAGTTCTACACAAAGAAAGCATGTATAAGAGTCAAGAAAGGAAAGAACAGACAGAAGTTCTAGTCATATATATATATATATATATATATATATATATATATATATATATTATGGAGGTCATCCTTTCCAACTCACTGCCTGGTAAACTAGTAAATTTATATATTTTTTTTAATTCAAGGGCATGCAAACCTTTAACCGACCCCTGAAGAGCAGTGCACCGGAATTTCATACATAACTGTGTGTGGTACTCCTTGAAGTTGGCAAAATTTGATAATGTGAACTCCTTCCCCCACCCCTTACCCCTTTTTCTCATTGTTAATAAAAGTGGAGCACTTGCCTGTTAGCCAGCCCCTTCGGTTAAATTTTCTCGAATAATAATTGAAGATCTGGTAAACTGTGTTAATTTTGAATCCATCACCAAATAACTCGAGTTCTTCGAATTTTTAATATACAAACAGATCTAGCTCGTAAAAGTCACAAAACAAAATGCATGAAGAATTGGACAATATAGTGTTCAGAGAGAGTCTAGTATTAAAAATAAGGTCACTAGGTCATTCCAGATTGACTGAAAAATAAATTGGAAAAAGTAGGCTTACTTCACTGCAGTCGTCTTAGCCTTCAAGGCAGTGCTATAAAATTCATGCACTTCTTCTTCAGCTGAAAAATTCTGCAAACAATCCTCTAAACGAACTCGTGGGCGAACAATTTCATCTGCAGACCTGCTAGAGCTAGAAATAGTTCAGAAGAGAAGTATCTACTTGATCAGAAACATGAAAACAAAGCTTTTGAACTCACACTTCCTTCCCTTCTATACCCCTTGTTGTCTTCAACATGTGAAAGTCTTCTACCTCCTCTACAATTTCAATCAATTATAACATTAGAGGTTAGGATAAATAATTCAAAACATTGACCAGAGGGGAAACAGGAAATTTACTTCTGTTGATCGCTTTATCTAGTGGAATATTGAGAGAAAGAATATAGTCGTGTCTGCTATTGTAAGCAACCTTCCCTGAAGGACATAGAAGTCTCTCTTCAATACCGAATTTGAAACACCTTGAAGGATCCAATTGAGGGTTGCCACCATTAACTCGTTCAACTTGGTCTAGAAAATGTAGGAAGTACTCTAAGGCATCCTAGAGATATGGTGGCGTCAATTATCTATACAACAAATATCTCAACAAAAAGCCATAAATAAATGATAAATATAATTAAGAACTTGACAGCAACTTATTTCATAGGACTTGTTACAAAAGGAAAACTTGGACGGGAAGGAAAGCATGAGCTATTCATAGGGGAAGGACAACGTCGACAGGCTCTTCCATGCTTCCATCTCTGGTAGAACAAGAAAGCAAAAATAAAGGGATTGAAAGAGTTTTTAAAGATTTTATCATTATGCCCTTTATTTTACACTAAAGTTACACCTTTAAGGGAAAACAACAACAATTACGGTAAGACCAACCAAGTCCTATTTCTATCCTTTTCTGCCAATCTGATAGAAAATACAGAGTGGGACCCACAATTCAGTAAGCCCTATGCAGGCATCAACTTATTGATACTAGCCCAATCAGTTGGGCACATACGGACTCTGGTTAGACAAGATGCCTACACCACGACAACAAAACCACAAGCACCAAATTTCTTGCCAAAATATTACAAGTCTATTAAGGAAACTAGAGTGTTCAGTGATCCATCCTCATTACTTATAAGAAGGCTGTATAACATCAGAATCACTGTGATCTGGCTATATTTAGACCTCATAAAACTTGAGAAATGTATAATTTAAATAATAAATATCAACCACACACTACTAGTAAACTGAATGCTCAAGCATCTGACAATCCACAAAGTAAAGAAACATAATATTTATGTCACAATTTGACTAACCTCGCTTTGGATAATTTGAATGCCTCGACTCAGTAAGCTTAATTGTCAAAAGAAGACTTTTAAACTAAAAGCAAAAGTAACAGTAAAATATGAGACATACCTGTTGTCTCATAGTAGAAAATTCAGGGTGACTGGCAGCAATCACTGCCTTAAACATTCGTGGAGGAATACCCACCTGCTTCTGGAAGAATAGGCAGCAGTAAGAAGGAAAAAAAAAATCAAAAAATAATTAAAATAAAATGCGAAACTGCCATGTAAACTAACTAATGAGCAAATTTAGACAACCCCGTAGGATAAATGACCCTAGAAGGCTAGAAATAAATGAAAGAAGTATGTTCCACTTCCACATAAAACAAATATCAAGTTCATATATTCAGATCAAGGCTCCAAAATTCTGAATAACACAAACTCAGAAACTAATGAATAACTCATATCAGGATTTTAAACAACCATCAATAGACTACTTGGAATGGATCTAGAAAGTTGAATAGCAAAAAGACGGAGCAAGTAGGCAGCATGTAGAGTCACGGAGCTTACAGCAATTGGAGTAGAGTTTGCAGCATTCACAGTACCATCTTTCTGTGTGTCAAATGATTATAGTTATTCCATCTGAACAAATAAATGCATGAAGCAAAGAGATATCGAACATGACAAACCTCCAGAATTGGAACTGAATATTTTCCAGAAAGCAAACCATGAGCTAGCTTCGTTCTGCAATACAAAATAAACATGTTACAAAGCTTCTCACTCAATCTGAAATACACTATATTATCAAACAACTTCCACCATCCCTCATGTACTAGTCCTTCATAAGCCACCAAATTTTTGTGACTATTTAAAAAATAAGTGATGGAAAAGGGAGTGACAAGAGAGAAGAAAGGACTCCACCATTAAAAACATCACTTTATCCATGTACAACACAAACAACCTCAATAAATGACCATTAGTACACTTCAACACTTATTTCATCATTGGAAAAAGTAGGCAAAAGCACTGCATTTAAGCTATAAAAGCACTTCAGTCCACATATAATTTTCAGTAAGGAGACGAGCTATCTTCCTGTTTAGCAAGAAAGAAGATACTATCCGTTCCCTATAAGTTGTAATACTTATTATTAAAGATGTTACTCTCAAGATAAAATTTATAGTGATTTTATCATGTTAACTTAGAGAGAAAATACATATCATAAAAATGAGCTAGTGTTTTTAAATGGAGAAAGATTTTATCATTTTATCAAAAGATAAGGAGTAGAATATGGACAAAAAGACGTAATACGATGACCAAGATTAAAATATGGACAAAACTATGAATTCATGATGACGGAATAATTTTTCATACTCAACTCAACTACACCTTTTATCGTTGAGATAGGATGGTCCAAGTTCATTAAAATTGAATACATTATGCATGACCAATTCTGCTTGAACCAGCATTTAGTTGCCTAGGATTGTAAATACCCAATCATAACGTATCCAAATCCATTTCCAAAAATGGAAAATTATCATTTTAAGAACATTATACAAGTTTCAAACAAATTCTTCTGATTGTAAGTTTTTCTTTGATGAAGAAGGGAAGGGGAAGGGATAGATCAACTCAAGAGCTTAGCATAGATAAAATATCCTTGATTTAGCCTTTGAATATCTATTTCCAAAATAAAACTATCACAAATAAATGGATAAAAGTAGACTGATAAATAATCACTTTTATTACAAGTCTCCTTCTAGATAGAACACTCACTATTAAAACCACCAAAATAACGGCCAAAATATCATTTATATAAGATTTCCCCAACTTAGCACATTCTAAAATATGCAGTACACCACAGTTCAGTTCTCGTCAATGACAACCTCCATATGACAGATATATTATGGTGACATTGGAAGCTTGAACCACACAAGAAAAATGTTGTTTCCCTTGCACACCTTCTGCAAAGCTTCACATGTCATCCCCATCAATAATAAGTATTAATGGTGCTAACTAAACAGTAACATGACAGTGATAATAATAACAGCACTTAGGATATTTTATCATTATTTATCAACCTATTATAATATAATAACTGCTATAGCATCAGCTACATAGTCCCATATAAGTAAAGAACATTGAAATGTTACTCTCACACCATCTAAAACTAGAACTAACACTAATATGAATACACTAAACATGTATCGGTACAATTTCAAATGTTATACATTAGTGATAGACACCTTTCCACTATTATTCTTTACATTATCAATCAAGCATTTTTAAAAGAAAGATAGCATCGTTGAGTTCTTCAACATGCAACTTCAACTACTACACGGAGTGGCTATGGAAAGTAACAAAGAAATTATGCATAACAAAACCAAAAATAACAGAGAGCAGTGATATGGGGCCAAAAGCCAATCCAAATAGCTCAATCACCTCAAAAATCGAATAATGAATTATTTACTTACAACTGCATATTCAGGTCTATTGTTGGATCGGCAGGAGCAGTATCAAAAGCCAGTTTCAAATTTTGGTTCATGTAGTATCTATACAATAAACACCAAAAGGACAACATAAGATACGAAACAGACAATAATTAAATTACTTCCCTTGTTGAAACTAGGTGATTTTTTCGTATTCATCGATGAGAGTACTGACCGTGAACAGAAGAAACGGGTTGAGAACACAACTTGCATTGTAGCAGCCAGGTAACAACTGTAAGGAAACAAAACCAGGAATCAAATGAAAGAAAACATACTCTTGTTAACCTAGAAATTCTACTTTAAGGACCAGTAGACCAGTATTACCTATTGCCAAGATTGAGAAGTCCTGTGTAACCTGGTCCAAACAATTTTAAAAAATATTTTAAAAAATAAACACGTGCTTTGCACGAGGGCATGTAGCTAGTCTATATACATATGTTATAAGACAAAAGTTAATTTTTTTGTCTTGGCCTTTAGTACGAGACTAGAATTTAACTATTACTAAAATACTTTTTAAAGTTTCTTTAATTATATATTATCAACTACTACTAAAACACTTTTTAAACCAGGAATTTAACTAAAACCAAACTCTATTTATGATCCTGAGAAACTTTAGATTAACTTATTATTTTACAATAATTATATTTCTTATATGGATTCTTTAGTTAATTAATCATATAAATATGTATAGGATTTTACCATTTAGGTTTTCAGTAAACTTTGGATTCTAAATAACTATATATTAAGAATATAGATATATATATATTACGAGTAAATATCAATGTATTATTTTACAAAAAAAATAATTCTTTATAAGATTTATTTAATTACTTAATTATACAAAAAATTCTAACTTTCAGATTTCTGCCCAACTTTGAACTCTAAATAATTATACATTGAAAATATTAGAAATTTTATTATTAGTAAATTATAATTATAATTAATAAATATATTGTATATATTACAAAATATATTAATGATTATACTTCAGTTACCAATTCTATTCATGTAGGAGATCTTTTGTTAATTAATATTATAACATAAGTGTTAACTTATATATCAGTAATTAAAATTTAGTTAACTAATTTTAAAATTAAAAATCATAATAGTAACTCATTATTTTACTGCAATTCTATTCTTAAATAAATGTATATTAAAAAATTGTTAAGAAGTGCGTGTTTGATTTAATGAAGACATAATCGCTTACATTGACAAGGTTTGATAAAAGTATATTTGTCAAAATAGTTTTTGTAAAGTCTTTTCCTATTTCGTATTGTACAAAGACTTAATTTAGAAAAGATCAAATGTGTTAAGTTGATTTTATGAGAAAAATTATTGTATAGAGTTTATGACAGATCATATTGATGGCGACTCTGGATCGTATAACATTAGAAAAATCGCATTGCACGGTCTAATCGTATTGGAAGACAATTTTGTACTAGAAGCTAAAATTGTATTGCAAGTATAAATCGTATTACAAGGAAACGAATGTCAAGCCAAGGTTTAGATCGTATTGGAAGTTAAAATCGTATAACATAAGGAAGACCGTATTACATAGACTGATTGTATTGCAAGTCAAGTTCGTATAACAACGACGAATCGCATTGGGAAATTAGAATTGTATTGCAACTCTAAGTCGTATAGCAAGATATGTTCACAGAGCAATGTGAAATCGTATTGTAAAGTTCAAACAGTGTAATGAAAATATGAGCTCAAGACAAATTCCAAAACGTATAGCAAAAGGAAGATCGTATAGAAGCCTGGTTCGTATTAGAGCATTTCTGATCGTATAACAATGTATCTTCTATACGATTAACTCATTTCGTATCGTGGTCAGAAATTTTCAGAAGACTGACAATAAAGATGTCTTTGATGGAAAGGGTCGATGCAACTTTATCTGATCAACGTTGAAATTCGCATTTCAAAGTTGTTCGTGTCTACTGGTTTATTTGACTATAAAACATCGGTCGTATACCTTCTATATTTGGTGACCTGAAAAGCTAACACAGCAGAAAGCTATCTAGTCAATCTCCAAACTTTCTACATTAAAGAATATCTCGAAGTATTAAATGAGCAACGACTATATTATAATGAAAATATTTCTGAAAGACTATAAAAGTTCAAGTAGAATTCAAATAGAAGAAGAATGATCAAGAAAAATAAACTCAAAAGAAATTCTGCGAGAATCAAAAGTCACTATACGAAAAGCAAATATACTCATATAAGCTACTAAGTACTTGAAAATATAATCGTATTGCAAATTTGGCAGCAACACATAAACATCTGTATCTACAACCTGTGTCTTTGTGACAATCTACCAAGTCTTAGTGACTTGAAGAGATCTAAGTGATCTGGATTAAGTTTCCTCGTTTTTTGAGACTATGTGACTCACAGGAACCTTAGTAGTTCAGTTGTAACTGATCTTTGTGATCATATTCTTAGTGGATTTTTTACTCGTGGAGTAGGAGTTATTCAGTCTCCGAACCACTTCAACTTTGTTATCTCCTTTATTATTTGTTTTCTGCACTTACTTTCTGCTATATACTGAATTGTGATTGTGTGTGACTCCATCTCAGAATATTTGTTTAATCTAATATGAGGGGGATCTTTAAAATTACATTCCACTGTGCATAATCAATATTGATAAACTTATTTTAAATTAACTTTAAAGAAACCAAAAGTCTGAAAAGACCTATTCAACTCCCCTTTTAGATCTTTTTTGTCCCTCTGAAAAGCTACAAAAATATCATGACCAAATAGTATTCCCTCCGTTCCTAACAAAATTAGCTTAATTTGGATTTTTAAGTCAAATTGACCAGTTTTGTAATCAAAATTTATACTATTTATTTAGAGTTATTGGTGATATATATCACAATAAATTAATGCATGATTAAATTTTAGTTTTCAATTTTTTCATAGTAGTAACTTAGTATTTTACAATAATTGTATTCCTTATAAGATTCATTTAGCTCATTAGTCGTATTGTATTCCTTATAAGATTCATTTAGCTCATTAGTCGTACAATTTTGTCTTTTTGGGAAAAGTTTATAGAGATTCTAATAGAAATAGTAAATTAATTTGTGATATTTTAAAAAATATTATATAATCATTATATATAAAATAAATTAAAAATTATGCCATTTAAAAAATTAACTCGTGCTTTGCACATGACACTTAACTAGTAGACAATAAATAGTGAAATTACTTAAAAACCCTAAGTTCATAAAAATCATAAAAACTTTGGAAGACCCAAATCACTATTTCTCGCGCGTTTTTGGGCCCAAAGCTCACGATCTAGACAATAAGCCTTGTTAATCTCGTTGTTAACTTCAATCTAATATATTATGAATCTCGTAACTTTAAATGAATAAAGCATTATGTTCAAAACAAAATTACTCGATCAAAAAACATTCGTCGGGCACTAATATTTGGTTAGTGTTAAAATATAGGTACAAAGAAAATAAGTAATATGGCAATCAATAATGTTTTATTGGGGAGTAAACCTAAAGCAAGTTTGGAAATGAAAGATTTAATAGAAAAGAAAGATTTTCATTGTTATAAGTAATATGATAATTAATGATTTTATAATTTTTATTTTTATTTTCATAAAAAGAGTTTTATTTGTTATTTTATTTTTTGAAAAAAGAATCTCATTTATTTTGAGAATGTCTCGAACTTGAAAACTTAAGGACAAATTAAAAGAAAGAAAAATAAAATAAAATATATAAATTTATTAAAGTTGTTTTGATAATATATTCACTTTATTTTTAGCATAGTTTTTTATATTAAACTTTTTAAATGTATGTATTATCAATGTAAGTGTCATAAAGCAATAAGTATTCATTCACGGATTATGTTAGGAGTCTTAAATTTTTAATCTCAAATGGTGTGATATCGATAATTTTAATATATTATGACATAATAAATCACAAGAGATATACTTAACTAATGTAATGATGACACATCATTTAAGATGTTTTTTTGTACCAATTTTTTTTAGACCACTAACATTATCATTCATTATGTCAAGTGAACACAATTAGAAGGTATTTGTAATAAGTCATGATGGATACCTACTTAAACATAAATTACTAGATATCTAATTACTGATAATAAAAAATGGTCATATTATGTCATTTCTGTCTAGTAGAAGATATGTGATTATCGGTAATTGCTATTATTAATGTTTGGTATTAATTAAAGATTACTGGTTATATTTTTTCTAAATATTGATCTTTTACTAAAATATCTTGCACTGATTTTTGTTGAATGATTCCCTCATATGATTATTGTCAAATATAATCAACAATTTTACTATCGAACTAATTAATTCAGTAAATTGTATTAATTTTTTTAATATGTTTATAAAATCACAATTCATGATTTATTTAATTATTTAGCACAAAATTTTCATGTATGTCGTTAATAGTAAATTAAACTTATAATAATAAATAACAAACAATGCCACATACTTTGTATGGACAATGAGTTATTCACTTGATAAATTATGTGACTCATAAGGATATTTATGTTTCAATTATTAAAATATAAATGAAATTATTGTTTAAATAAAAATTTCAAGATGATCACTATGTGGTAATATTAGATTGCCACATATTTTTTGGAAATTTGAATGTTGAGAATCTTGACATTTTATCGAATTTTTGATTACAAAGAATGTAAGATTACCAGGAATGTAGGATTATTAGTGTAACAAACACGATTTATAAAGATGACAAGTTCACATTAGCAGGTCTTTAAGATGATCACTTTAGATGACATGTAATAAATACTCTCATGCACTTTTTTTTCTAATTAATTTCTTCGAAGATTAAAATTTACCCGATACAAATTTAAAAAAAATAATAAATTAAAAGCGAAATCTCCATACTCATACAAAGAGAAAATTAAACAACTTTGTTAGTTATTTTTCTTAAATATTTAAATTTGTATAAAACAAACTGGGTCATAGTTTCTCAAGGTATAAGAACGAATCTTACTATTCATAAAATAAAAAAAAAGTTAGTTTAAAAACTATGTCAATTATTTTTTCTCAAATATTAAAATAAGCACATATTTGCACTTATACATAATATGTTACAATAAAAAATGACAAATACTGATACTCATAAAGAAAATAAATAAAAAAATAAGCAAAAAGATTTTAGCGGATGAGGTAGTATAAATAACATTACATTTTCTTCCATTCAACATTACCATAAAATAGCTACAAAAAAAGAAGGAAAAAAACATTACCATAGAATTACTTTTTATAAAATTATAATTTGATAATATACAAGAATAAATATGTTATTTTATTCATTTCATGTGCTCAACCTTAAACATACAAAAAAATATTAATTATTACTTAAAAATTTTAAAAAATAAAAAATGTTACTATAATTATCTAGATAGAATGTCATTGTATCTTATTCAAAGTAAACACACTAGTTAAAAGAGTTTTCTAAGTAATAAATATTCTAAAGATACTAAAAATGAAACTTACCCCTTTTAATGCTTTATTCTGGATATTTTTTCACGAAATTAATACTTTGAGCGTAAATATTTATCATCCAACACGAGATTAGGGATAACAATAGTGCGGTGCGGTTATGGCTTTTAAGTGATTTGAAATCTCATCGGTTTTAAAAAATCTTGAACCAGAATTGCGTAGCACCGATAAGGGTTTAAGATTTTTTTATACCAAAATTGCACTGATCAATTTATTTTTTGAACTTTACCGTAGTAACTTGCAGCTGTTAAAAATTAAAAATATTTTTGACTTAATTTTTATCAAATTAGTTTAATATTTTTTACAACATACTTTACAATAACATTCATTAAAATAGCACAAGAAATATTAACAAGTAACATAAGAATATATGCTCAAATAAAATAAAGATAATATTGTTATAATTTTAACATTATTGTTTAATATATATATATATATATATATATATATATATATATATAACTATATATAAAAGATATTCATAAATTAACTTTTGATATGCAAAAGTAAAAAATAATAAAAATATACGTTTGACTAACTCTATGATTATATATAATATTATATAAGAATAATAATATTATAAAATACAGAGATATAATTAAAATAAATAAGTATATATAGAGCGGTGCAAGCACCGGTTCAAGAAGCGTTGTGGTGCACCGTCGATTTATAGGTAAATACCAAAATTGCATCGTACCGGTTTCGATTTAAATTTTTTTATACCAAAACTACATCGACAATGCCAATAGACTTAATAAAAAGCGACCGATTCAGTCCAGATTGAACGATTTCAAATTGATTTTGGTTGAAATTATCATTCCCATGCAAGATGTAATAGTAATTTCCCAGTTACATATTTGTGAGAATTATCAAGAAATAACACATCGTATAGTCCAATACCTCGTTCACTTTTTATTGCTAATCGAGATTACTCAAATAATGAATAAATTAATAGTGCTAGTTGTATGAGGGAGGATGAATGTACTAATTTATTTGACTATTTTGTTTTTTTAATATTTTTTACTTTTAAGTACCCGTCTATTTTCTAGTTTGACTAAGTCACAATTCCCTATATTATTATACCCACGGTTCACTATCACTTGCTACCGAATAATTCCCAAAAAATTGAATTTGGATTGTACATAAATTTAGAGATTAAGTAAGTGAAATGATTATATCGAAAGAAATACTAGTAGCGGTATACTCCTACTCGTATTATCTATAGAAATTAGCGCATATAAAACAATCTAATCTTACATTTTTTTATATGAATAATATAATATTTTTTTACAATCTTATAATAATATCAAAATTTTTAAATGAAAAAAACAACCTTACATTATTATAGTCCCCATAGACGAAGAGCGGCAAAACCGGCTTATTGACTTCAAACGCCATCAGAATGTACAAAACACGTTCCCTTGAATTCTCAGAACAGGATCCTCCCCTCTCTCCTCTCCTCCACCTAAATACACGCCACCGTTTTCAAGCCTAACTTCCCCCCTCTGTTTCTATCTCTACTCAACCCACAGGCTATTATAACTATTGAATTCGATGAAGAGCAGAGGAAGGAACTGGTTGCTTATGTGTTTCCGGCCGGTCGCCACCAACGAAGGTCCAATCAAATTTAAACCTTCCAACGGTTACGGCGATCCGGTTCCGACGTGCATGACCTTAGGCGGAGGAGGCAAGGGGAGGACGATGATTTCGGAGATTTTGACTTCTTTGCCAGATGAGGAGAATTCCGACGGCGATGTCGCCGGTATTGACAGGAAGGAGAAGTCTAGACGGCGTTTTTCACGAGCATTGAAAGCCGTCCTGTTCGATATTTTACTGGTTGGTCAATAATTTTATTTTATCGCTTTATGTGAAGCTATTAATTAATGCTACGGGTAACCTCATCATAGTGCCTTAATTTGTTCTCCTGTTAATTATGCATTTTTTTGATGCGCTAATTTAATTGTTTGATTTGAAAATAAGTTCTCTGATTTTGATTTTGAGTCTATTCGTGTTCCACGTTCGTTTTTTGTTTTTCATAATAAAACTGACTAATTCCCAAACATTTTGATCAATTTAATGGAGTGCCTTGCCTTTTGCTTTGCATCACTACCGAGAATTGTAAGTGTTCGACTTCTTCTGACCTAATTACAGATATTAAAACAACATTTCTTTTATCTAGACAATTTGATGATCGTTTTTCTTTACGTTTTGCCCTGCGTCGATCTATGTCGTGTTAATTTCCATTTTCCAGCCACATATATGATTAATTGTGCATAATTTTTTATTACAGAACTGATTGCTGATCCCCGCATTTAGCCTTCTCTTATTTTTGTTTTGACACAAGTTATTTCATTCTTGTTGACAGGCAAAAAAGATTGGAAGCAAAGAATATCGTATAAACTCATTCCGATCCAACAGTAATTTATCAACAAAAAGAAAGAAAATTTCCAAGACAACCAGAGAATTATTAGAAGCAGAAGAAGACATGCTTAGAACCAACTCTAGTCCTTCTTCTTCATCAGTATTTTCTTATACCACAAACGGCTCGGGTTCGTTATGCTCATCACGTGCCTCTTCCATCACTTCGAATTCGCGGTCTGTATCCCAAAGAAATGGATCGTTTCGTACAAATTCAATGGAATTAAAACATGTTCCCATTCCAACAAAGAAAGTTAGCCGTGGATTTTTTAGTTCAAATACGGGATTGAGTTTGCTTCTTTTAAGCCTATTAGTTTTGATCTTCTGGGGAAAGGTTTGTGCCATATTGTGTACTTCCACATGGCTTTTCTTTATGCCTGGCCAGTCTAAAGGCGGGGATTTGGCAGTGAACGTGGTAGGTATGCTGGATGTTGACTCCGATGAGTACGAGAAGAGAATCATCTTGGAAGGGTTGCTGGAGAGAAATCGTAGTAGGCAGCTATAGTCAAGAATAACGACCGGGTAATCAAATGGAAACCAGGTGTCGGTCGTTGTGAGATAGTGAGTGAGTCAAACAATATGCTTGTTGTTATGTGGAACTTTTGATCAAGGGAAGGAATTAAGTGATGGGGATAACTGCGGTTGCTACTATTAAACGTTCTATATGGCAATAAAGCTTTAGAGGAAATGCTAGAGGTTACTACGTGCGGTGTATGTTCCAGCACTGTGATCCCTTTATTAGTTGCTTACGTTCTTGAGTTTAATATGCAGAACCTCTAGTTCGTTTAGAAATGAGTTAGCTGTTGATCAATCAGTTGTACAACCAGCATCACCTATAGAAATTCTTGATTTGTAAATGATTCAGTTTGCATTGGTATTCTTGTTCTTATATCTACACTAGTACTATTCTTACCGCTTTTCTTAGTCCTAGCTGAACATATATTGGTGTGATGTCGCAAGCACCCAAAAATAAAATCTTACTTTTGAAAAATATTAATGTAGTAGTGTAAGCAAGAGTCGATCCCACAGAGAATGATTATTTAATTTTATGTTTTCGCATATAAAAATTGGGGGGTTTTTAATTAAAGAAATAATTTAAATAAAACTAATTAAAATAATTATGCAAGAAATAAATAAAAATAAAAAGTCTTGGTTTAAGTTAACATCCACCATCAAGAATTTACAACTGATCACTGATGCAAAAATAAATCAATTAATATTTTGAAGATTCACCGTAGAAAGAACTACTCGCAGGTGGAATAATTTTTCTCCTCTCTCCTTAATTTTAGATAAGTAGCGCCACTTGGTCTAAATACCCTTACTATTAAACAACCTCCGGCACTTGCTAAAGATTTAATTTAATAGCAGCATAAAGAATTAGAGAGATCGTTGAACTAAACAACACAAGCCACTTGTTTGCATTTAATTTAGATGAATATTCTTCCTAAGATAAAATAATCTTTTGATCTGCAAAACAATTATTAAACTTAGTTGCTTCATTAATAGCAGTAGATTAATATGAATAATAAACTAGTAGTACTCCTAGCAATTAAACAAATTAATCATAAAATTAAGCATAGAAGAATATTCAATAATCAAAACATAAATTGAACAATTAAAATAAATTAGATCTCACAGTGGATAAATCTTGATGACTTCAATCACTTAAACCAAGAAAAATAAATTAACCACTCATAATAATAGAGAACACTAAATAATAGAAGAGAGAATTTTTATTCTAAGAAAAGTTGTATCTTACAATGTGTATCAAACCCTCTATTTATAGGCTCCAAAATCCTCCTAAACCTAGTAGGATTTACAATTAAAAATAAAAGAAAAAGAAAATAATTATTTTCCTAACCCTAGTTGGAAGTCTAAATAAAATATTACAAATAAAATAAAGAATTATTGCTTCCTTTTCCAAATTAAAATTGGATTTTTATTCTACTGATTTGTTGCATTGCAGTGTAGAAAATCCAAAATAAGGAAGGAAAAAGAACAAAGTTGTTGCTCTGACGCTGCCACGTGTACGCAGGAGAGAGGAAGGGAAAGTCAGCCGCCAGCCGCCTTTTCCATTGTTACCGTTGGCGCGTCGAAGCCACGCGCCTGTGCCAAAAGAACGCATCCGCGCATTGCGCGACCCTGTTTCTACCGCTTAGACCAAAACGGCGTCGTTCCTTGCGCACGCCAGCTGATCTTCTACCGCGCATTGCGCGCATACCAAGTTTTCCGGTTTTTATAGAATTGCCCCCGGTCTTTGCGGAATTTACATATTTGCCCCCAAACTTTGATTTTCCTACAAAAATAAATATAAATTAAATAAAAATAATAAAAACACATAATAATAAATAAAACACCTAAAACACTAAAAATAAATAAAAACACATAAATAAAAAGAAATATAAAAATACTATAAAATTACCTAAATTAACATAAATTAACTAAAATCCTATAAAACCTATTAAAACCAAAATAAGCTAAATAATTAAACATTTAAGCATACAATAAATATAAAAACTAAGTATTAGGGAATAAAAATAGCATATAATTCAACCCCATCATATATGATTGCAGAGCTTGCTTGTGGCATGCAAGCCGACTTTGTTTCATGCTTAATGGCTGATGAATGGAGTATACAACACAAGCTATACGACCCTAGGATTTCTGTGCGTGCCCTCTTCTTTTGAGCTGGACTTGAACCAATGATCTTGAGAATAATTAATGAGCTTGCAATGTTTTAATTTGTAACCAGTGGAATTACCAGACATTGGAATATTGGGGAGACGATGTAAAATATATTTTGAGTATGAATAAGTTAGATATTAATATAACTAACTGCCTTCTGTTTTCATGCTAACTGTTTGCATTGCCTTTATTCTACTCGCTCCGTCCCAAAATAGAAGGTCATAATTGATTTTTGAAATCAATTTAAAATATTTTAAAATTCAAAATTGACATAGATTAATTTTTTTTATTTTTTTGAAACAAAGGACATAGATTAATTTAAACTACCTAAAAGTAGTACTAATTATAAAATTTATTGTTTTACAATTTTGAGTTTGAAAATATCTCAAAAGTCAACAATTATAATGGTCTTATAATTTGGAACCGCATGAAATAAATTAATTAAAGACTTGTGGTTTTGTTTATTTTGTCCTAATAATCAATTAGGTTTTAGGACAAGATTCTTCCCAAATTAGTAATCTCGAAAAGTCTTTTCGGCTTATTAATAATTTTCTTTGAGCATTTACATAAGGCGAACCTAAACAATTTTATGTTGCCTTATTACATCTATTATATATGTTAGCTAAAATAATTTAAGTCAGACAGAAAAAGTGAAACAAATAGACTTGTATTTGATATCGTTTGCAATCCAGTGGTGATAGGACAGGTTAATGTCCTTTTGATGGATTTTGTAGGGTAATATGTTTTATCCTATTTCCGCATGCGTGATAATGAAGAACAGAAGTCCAATTTTTATTAGTAATAATACTTAATTAGTACTTACGACTCATCACTCAGCACAATTATTTGTATGCATTGCTTGTAGAACACACACACACATATAAGTCGAGGCTGCTTATTCCGAAAATATACATCCATTGTTTGGAAATCTATGGGGACGACTATAGATCCACAATAATAGTGGAAGAAGAATGGACTATGTATTTGAATATATATATATATAAAACATACTCTCTTATTTGACATACTACCTTATTTGACATACCAAACATACCTTTTTTAGCGACGGACCGAGCGACAGTTTGGTCCGGCGCTATAGCTTTTAGCGACGGACAACATATAGCGACGGACCAAACCGTCGCCCGGTCCATTGTTAAAAATAGTATGCTTGGTATATCAAATAAGAGAATATGCTCTTGATCCTCTCTCTCTCTCTCTCTCTCTCTCTTTCTCTCTCTCTCTCTCTCTCTCTCTCTCTATATATATATATATATATATATATATATATATATATATATATATCCCTTCTCCAGCGAACCTTAAAAAGCGAACCAAAGACGAACCGTCGTCTTTGGTATCTATGGCGACGGTTCGACCTGTCGCCATAGCCATGCACTCTATGACAACGGGTCGAACCGTCGCCATAGATACCAAAGACGACGGTTCGTCTTTAGTTCGCTTTTTAAAATTTGCTTTTGAAAATTTTCATATATATATATATATATATATATATATATATATATATATATATATATATATATATATATATATATATCCTTGGGCTTAAAATGAAAAAAATGAATAAATTTCGTCATTAAAAAGTTGAGGAGTGTGAGGATAGTCTACCCAAGAAAGACTTAATTGTTCCTTTGGGACATCCAAGAAAATAATAGGGCACACAGCATTGCTATTTCCTTTCGTCTTAAATTAAAATTTTAGTACAAAAGCTCTCGGTCAAAATTAGTTGGGTTATTTTTTTGAAAAAATGATTAGTTGGCCCCCTTGGACCAATGCTTGGCCCTATAACTCCAATTAAGACGGGAGGGAGGATTTCGATGACAAATTAAAGAATCTTACAAAAATTAGTCTACAAAATAATAATTTAATTAATTATAGTTAGTTAGATCAACGATTATATTTTATCACATCATTTTATAAATTAATTTTTGTTAAATTATTTTGTCACCGTAGCAACTAGGTTGCCACGCACCTCTTGAACTGTCCTCGCATTTGGGTGACGGAATTGAAGACGAATTCTAACTTCACGGATGACGTTAATAATAGCTTAGTACGTGTCTTTGAACCGGCGAATGGACAGCCATTCTATTCAACGGCGTTGGGGAATCTGGGAAAAATTCTAGTCCGAAGAAGAGGAAGAAAAAAGGGAGGAGCTAGAGATCGAGAAAATAAGGATGGGGAGAATGAATTATATTTGGTAGAGGCCGAAGAGAGTGAAAAGGAAGGAAAAGATTTGAATGGATTGTGGGGGGATAATTTCAAGGGAAAGATTTGAATCTGCGAGATGAACATCACCCTTATTATGATCACTAGCTTGCTGCCTGTCTGTCTGTCTAGCTTGCTTTTTTACTTGTTCCTTATTATTGTATGATTTTAAATTCCTGTATTGAAATTTATTGCATATCACTGCGCCATTTTCTGAGATACTTAGTGGTTTCTATTTGATCTTGTGGTTAACAAACACGTCTTGTTTCTCTTTGATCTTGTGACAAACGTACACAAATGTGGGGATTCTGGTAGCCACCCTTCTCATTGAACTTTGAAAATTTGGTGCACCTTAAAAAGAAACCATTATTAATTAACATCAATTCTATCTGCTAGTTGACGAAGATCAAAGTTCTAGTAATATCTATATAATTGGGCATATATATGCAACTTCCCTAGCTACTTAGCTGAAGTGGTAGAAAATTTGAATTACTTCCAAAAAGAGTAAGGAAGAAGAAGGGGGGACTCTCATGTTTGGTTGAACTATTTCATGTTTTTCAGGAATAATTACTATTTGTATGTTGTTCCTATAATTTTAATCGACTTAATCACTCAAAAAATCAACCAACTTTAGTATTTTTTTTTTCAATTAAACCAATGATGTCTTAGAAATGTAACAAAAATTAATAACCAAAATTTGACCAAGCCTCTAACCAAAGTTAACTATTGATAACGTATCTTTAAATGTACGTGGCAATTTTTATTTATTACTAACATCATGTTACATTATTTTACATAAATTAAAAATAATTTTAAAATATAACTAACCTCTTTTATTAATTAAAAACAATTTAAAATAAAACTAGCCATTTTATTTAATTAAAAGTAAATTAATTTAGTTTAGTTAACATTAAAAACACCCATATAATATTGAACCTTCATCAAATTGACTTAAAAATGTAATTAACCATTTTATTTAGTTAAAAATAAAATTAGAATACAAAATTATTTTCTTAAGCAAGCTAGTCAACTGAAATATATATATATATTTTTTAATTAAATAAAATGGATGGCTACTTATATTTTTAAGTCATTTTTTATTAAGCAAAATGATTAGTTATAGGTTTAGATTGTTTCTATTTAGTTAAAATAACTTAATTATATTTTTTAATTAAATAAAATGGCTTCTTTCATTTTCAAGTTATTTTTTATTAAATAAAATAATTAGTTATAGGTTTAGGCTGTTTTTATTTAGTCAAAATAAGTTAATTATGATATTAACAATAAATCATAAGAAAAAAAATACACCTCATCAGTGGTTAACTATGGTTAGAGTTTTATTCAACTTTTAGCTATTGTTGTTACTTTTTTTAAGGTTTGATTGGTTTAATTGAAAATAAAAAATAAAGTTAATAGGTTTTTTTTTGGTTGATAAAGTCTTATGCTTTCATCTCAAACTCAATCGATCTCCTGTTAAGTGGTCTATCTGTAAATAACATCAATATGGAGGTGCTGCTCGCTGTGTGCTTTTGCCCCACGCGTTGCTGCAAACAGGTGATGTTTTGGTCCTTTAATTAGCTATAGCAATATATAGCTGCAGCTAGCGAAGCGAGTTAGTCATATGTATGCTAATGATCATATAAACCCCTATATATATATATATATGCTGGTGGTTTTACTTTTCTCCAAAGAAATTGTACGTGTCCCAACAAATTAAACTTGAAAGAAAAATTGAGGTTCGTCACCATCATGCATGCAACCAATAATTAGTACTATATATTCAGTTTCAATTTTTATTGACTTTTAGTAGTTTCATCAAATTTTGCTGTATAAACAATTAAGTTTGATGCATGCAGCTGAACAAACAATATCATGTGCATGAATTATGTCAGTTTTGATTTTTCTGATTGGACAGTGATGAAACTATACGTCTGTCTGTCTGTCTTCTTGGATTAATTGTCTTAGTATCTAGCTAGCTAGTACTTGTTAACTTGATACATCAATATTCAATCAATCTTTTAATTAGATAGATGTATCCTTATAAGTTAATTTTAATACATGTTTTTCCAGCTTGAATACGTACTAAAGTCGGATCAAAGTTCATATGTTAGCGTACGTGACATTTGTATTGTTGAAGTGATATGACATTAATGCATGCTACATTTAATTTGGATCGAAAGAATTAATAGAATGGAGAAAAGAAAAATAACATACATATTTGACTGATGATTTTTTAAGAAATAAATCATGTTAATAGAATAAAAAGTCCTTTCATTCTCTTGATTTTTTACATGAGAAATGATAAAATTAATTAAAGAGATTAATTTCAATAGAATAAATACATGTAACAATTATACTATCCTATCACACTATATATCTACCACCATCACTATCAACCAAAGATCGATGCATTTCAGATATTAAAAAATAGTTATATATATATATATATATATATATATATATATATATATATATATATATATATATATATATATATTCTTATTTCATTCCTATCATCCAGGCGTAACACAAAGGAAAGAAGTCCTTTTGACCTACCTGCAAGTATATATACATTTCCATATATGGAGAAGCCCAAACAGCTTATCCCATAGTTCTCATAACTAACATTGTTTATTTTATTATTATTATTGGAGTATTATTTTGACACGTACTTGACATTGTTCTCTCTCTTTCCCTCTTAA
Organism: Hedera helix; assembly: GCA_947179155.2. Classification (NCBI taxonomy): domain Eukaryota; kingdom Viridiplantae; phylum Streptophyta; class Magnoliopsida; order Apiales; family Araliaceae; genus Hedera; species Hedera helix. The sequence continues at coordinate 60,775,919 of OX359266.1, forward strand.
TTTTAATATTTGTACTTGCAAATATGCCATTAGGGAGCCAACTGAAATTTTGCCATATGGCTACATTTGTTTTCGGTGTACGGTGTCTACTCAAAATTTGAAAACCAAATTAACATAACACTGAAAATAATGATACAGATATCCAATTATATATTATAAGCAAGTAACTTTAGATAGCTGAAGTTTAGTTTACGGTGATTATTTATTTTTGTTATTGAATTTTTGATAAAACTCTTAATTTCGAGAGCTGCACCTCTATTTTACAAATTTGACATTTAATTTGTAATTCATTTGAATTGATTTTGAAAGATGGTTATTATTGGGTTTTAATTTAGGATTATTGTTGAGTTAATTTTTTTTTTTGGCTTGTCACTTCGGACCTATAGGGGTTTCGGGTTGTTACAATGCACGGTTCTTCTTATAATACTAATATTATAAGCTGGTAGTGCAGTTATAAATAATTTTGTTCTAAAAGCTTGGAATGGTTGAAACAAAAATTTGTTTGTTCAGTGTATGTATTACTACTAACTAGTATAAATTAAATTAAATTGTATGGACGAAGAAAAAGGCGGAGAGAGAGAAAGAGGAGAGTAAACAAAAAGTACCATATATATATTATGTATGATGTACGGGAGAGAAGAAGGGTGAGGTCCCCTATATAAAAAACCCAGACATTGGCGGGAGGGACAGAAGTTGCTTTTATGGCTGAGGGCTTGTTTTTTACTGTACAAACACAACGAACAGGTGATAGCGACTTTTACTATATGTAAACTATACTAGTAGTACTACTTTATATATATATATATGGGTCCGCTTAATGTGTGCCCTAAGGGCACACACTAAGCGCGGAAAACAAGAGATAGGACCCGTTAAAAATTATTTCTTTATATAGTTGCACTGAATTCAATACATGGGGTCCACTAGTATATTATTTTTTTATACATTGAATTCAGTGCGCCTACATAAACAAATAATATTATACATCGTTTTTCGCGCTTAGTGTGTGCCCTAAGGGCACACATTAAGAAAATCCTATATATATATATATATATATAACAATATTGTTAATTAAAGACATATTCGATGGATCGATCGAATAGAGTTGTATGTATGTGTGATCAATGCTTGCTGTCTGCAGACTTTGGACGGTCCAGATTTATTTAATTATTACTCGGTCGGTCGTATTAAATTCTTGGCTGAAGATAGAAAGAGAGATCGAGATGTGGGTTCTTGGGTTTGTGCCCGTCTGTCTGTTACTCAAGAGATTTGGGCCTTTTATTCTCTCTAGTTAATTTAGTTTTGTAGGTCTATCTATTCATATGGGTTGAAGATGAAGAAGTTGCAATGATGTGTAGTATATATATGTATCCATTTTTGTGTAAGATACATACAGAGAGAGCAGCATATCTCAGTTCAGATCTTCATTAATTGGCCGCAGGACTACGTACGTACGTACGTATGCTGCTGCTTCTCCCATTCTCTCTTCCTCTCTCTCTCTCCAACTATCATTTTTTTATTACATGTGCTAGCTAGCTAGCTAGCTATATAGCTACAAGTTGAGATCATCGTGTCTTAAACGTAACACAACCAAACTCGGTAGATCATTTAATTTGGTTATATAGGATGATGTTGGGCGCGCTGTTAGATAGAATAATTAAATTGATTTCTTCTAATTAAAATCGTGTTACTTAACTAATGATAAAATATTACATAAGCAAGTGAAAGAAATTAAGAAGAGACGTACGAAAATAAAATTAAAAAGTAGAAACATATATACAAAAATAGAAATAATTAATTATCAAAATATTTGTACTATGCTGCTGGGTGTTATTTTGCATATGATTTTTAAGAAGAGACGGCGTACGTACGTACGATCATATATATAATTTGGCAAATGTTGTTTGAGTTGCGATGGATGGATGGATGGATATATATATATATATATATAGGATCAAGTCATGTGTACTTATATTTACTACAAAAATGAAACAACATAAGATACATAAAAAAGTTGTGGTGTTTGGTGTTGTAGGTGTAGGTGTAGTTGGTTGATGAGATGAGTTAATTTTAGTTAAGGAGGAAGAAGTAAGCAAAAACTTGTAGAAGGCAGGCAAAATTAAGATGATCCTGGCCTGGGAATTAATATTAGTCCCGAAGGAGAGAGAGAGTAAGTAAGGAGGATGAAATGCAGATTGGGTGGAATTCGGAAGCATGTGTGAGATGGTCCCCTCCCCAAAACCTTGTGGAATCACGAGAGAGAGAGAGAGAGAGAGAGAGAGTAGGTAGGATAAGATATATGGGAGGAGGAGGAGGAGGAATAGGAGGGTAATACATCCAACAAGTGTTGTTTGAAAATCCCAATCATGCCTTGAAGCAGAGCCAGATCTTGACACAGAATCCACACTTGTCTCCCCCAAAAAAAACCTCTACTACTACTCCCCATCCCACCCTACACGTGTCTCTCTCTCTCTCTCTCTCTCATTCTCTCTTTCTACTACCTCCGTCAAAATCAATATAAAAAAAAAAAAGAAAAAGGAATGGATTCGTAAAAACCCGCCTCTACCCGGCCCAGGCCAGCCGCCTTAAAAGATACATCCGTCCGACCGTACGAATTATTTCCTCGTACGGAAGGATAAGATCAGCTATACCTTCACCCCACGCCAATACCTATGGGCCTTTGGCAAATTGGAACAGGGAAGGAGAGGGGACCACTAAATACGCATAGTACGTACGTACGTACTAGGCCTATGGATCCATTATTTGTTTGATCTCAGATTCTCCTCGATATATATGCCGTCCCCAATAATTAATTAATTAATTAATCAATCCTTTCTTTGCTCCAAGTCTACTGAAGATGGCCACCCATATTTGGACAATATTAATACTATTAGATTAGATTAGATTAGATTAGACACCATCTATATTCGACGTGGCGCTCCCCCATTACCCATTGACACTCTCACTTTTTCATGCCCATCAAGCAATTTTGCTATTCTTCCTAATCCTATTGGGGGGAGACATCAATCAAAGGTAGGGGTTGTGTGTTTTTTTAGGGGTGTGCATGGTATAATATGTATAATGTCTCCATTCATACTGGCTAGTATATTCATTCTATTTGTTGGGCAACTTGCAATGATACATGTTCAAAAACTTCTTCTTCTTTTTTCCCTCGTTTAATTAATTTAACATGATAATTTTAATATTCAATCGTTTAATGCAAACATGCAACTACTAATTAAATACTAAAATTCAATAAAGTTAATTTAGCTTTAACTAACTAACTAACTAACTATAATTAATTCATCTCATAAGTTTTCATAACTTAATTTGAATTTTATCAAACATGCCTGCCTGCTTGCTGCCTGCCTTAATGTAATTAATTAATGGTGTTAACGTTGAGGACTAAACTCTAGCAGTTAGTTATAATCAAATACTACTACTACTACTTACGGAGTACAAGCCTAGCTTATTATGAGTGACATAATTTTCTGTGTATTTTAATTTAATAGCATAACGTCGTCATGCATTAAGATTAGGATCGTGGAAACATACATTATTAGAGAGCTCGCTCAGCAATTTGTGGAAATTGAACAAAAGTAGGTACAGTAATTTTTTGTCTTAATTAAAGTCGAGACGACAAAAGATAAACAACGCAGTAGTAATAGTAGTAATAGTATATATATATATATATATATATATGTATATATATATATATATATTGATCAAATTCTTCCTCTTATTCTCTTAAAAAAAAAATTGAGTATAAAATTGGAGACGTAGGTATAATAATATACAATTGTAAGGCTTGTTTGTTTTCGTATTATTATTTAATCCGCCTATTGTTTGCTTATATAGAAAGAAAAAAAAATTGGTTTTCATTTCATATCTTCACCATAAAACGTTGGGATCCGAACCACATGGAGCTAGTCGGTCTATATTCCTTCCTTCTTTTCTGTTTTCCATAGATAACAAGCACGGATTGCCAGCCCAAGTGCATGCCTATATATCAAAACAGGCAGATATCACTTAGTTAATTGACCGACCATATGATTGCTACCTACACACACACACACACACACACACACTCTCTCTCTCTCTCTCTCTCTTATACTATTGTTTCTGATTTTACTTGAGTTTTTGAACTACTTCACCATCATCCAAACCCTATATATAAATGTAATGATGGCTTGAATTGTTACATGTCCAAATAGTTTGGGCTATTTTAAAGTGTGTCATTGCATACTTGTTGGCAATTGACATGCTAAATATATCAACAGTACTCTTAATCCAAAAATAAAATAGCGTAAAAATAAACTTAGAATTACAGGAAATGATGTCTTACTCATTTTAGATAAACTGTCGCCTACTTGTTTTTTAAGTAGCATATATATATATATGTCAAGTGTTCAACCACAGCTAGCTGGGGGACCAAAGTAGGAGGGGCTTCACGCGCCTAATGTGGTCCTTTAACTGGTTTTATTGAAAAAACACAAGGTTAATTACGGTGCCACTTGCCACAGTACTCTAGTTTCAATTTTTCCAGGTAAAATATTGTTCATGGGAGCTTTAATCACAAAAGACAAAAAGGTTAAGATACTTCTGGAAGTTATAAAAAGGTGCGTGAAGATATCAAAACAAATGCTGCATGTTTTTATATGAAGACGGACTATATATCTAATTAAGATGAAGCAAATTTTTTGTTGCAGGATCAAAAACAAGAAAGAAGCACCAGGCTTATTATATATATATATATATATATATATATATATATATATATATATATATATATAGCCCAGGCAGCAGGTCCGTTCGCATTTCTCAGCTGCTGTATACTTCTCGTTGCATTTCTCACACACACACACACTCCCCCCCTCCCTCTCCCTCTCTCTCTTTCTGTATATAGAAACCTTTTTTTATTTTATCTCTCTGTAAAAGAATTAACCCCGCCCTAATTAATTAATCTTTGTTCTGTCCCCTGAATCTGGTCATCAATGGCTACTTCTGTTCTTATGGCTTCTGATGATCGCGACACCACAAGAAGACAAGTAGTTGAAATGAAGCTTAATGGGCCTGAAAATGGGAAACGATGTCGAAGAAAAAAGTCCAAGCCCATCGATCACGGAACCCTGAAGAAGAAGCAGCCTCAGAGAGGGATGGGTGTGGCTCAGCTTGAACGGCTCAGAGTGCAAGAAAACCCGTATCCTAACACACTTCACCCTCTCTCCCAACAAAACCACCCGTTTCAATTTGGTGATCCAACACCCACCAGGTTCGGAAACTTTGGGGCCATGAACGGGTCGGGTTTGAATCAGGCTCCTTTGTATCTTCGAAGACTTTGGAATGGTGGATTTCTGCCCACTTCTGGGGCTGGAATACTGATCCCTGATCAGTTCCCGGCGGATCCGTACAGAATTGGAACTTCAAATCCAACTTTTTGGGCTGGGAATGTGAATATTATTACTGAGACCTCCAAAGAGCTCTCTTCAGTCCCAAACATGAAATGTTTCTCAGAACATTGTGGTGTTTGCCTTAAGGTATTAATAATGGGTTTCTTTTTAAAATGTCTCTTTGATATATGTGTAAAGTTTTTTCCCCTAACAATTTGTTCAATAAATCTTTTTTTGTCTTTCTTGGGTTGGGTTGCAGAAAAAACGCCCGAATGGTGAAACTTTGGGGTGTAATGGAGTATTGAGGAAGGTGTACCCGGAGATTTCTTGGAGCAACAGCTGCGGTAATTTCATGGGATTGATGAATGTTGGAAATAATCGCAACATTAATGAACAGAATCATGTATTTAGCACAAAACTACCTATCTATCAGAGTTACACTGGTAGCAAGATCGACCTGCAGCAGGTCCGACTCTAATCCTAATTAAGTCGTCTTTCTTAATTAATATTCAATAATTTTATTCACATAATTGATGCCTATTGCCGATATAATTAGTACGTTGGTATATATCTTCATTTATGTTACTAGATAATTCCTCCTTGAAGATTTAAATTTGATTGAATGTGTTTGATGGGTAGTAATTAATTGTAACTTGGGTACGTGCGTAGGAGGCAGAGGTTCGGGCTGTTCACGAGAATGGAAATTCAGGGAGAGGAAGTAGTAGTAAAGTCGTGATGGAATATGACTTCTTTCCGGCGAAAAGCAGCAGCACTTGTTTCGACGAGTGGATCAGTTTGGGCTCAGAATCTTCTTCTTCTGTTGCAGTGGGACTAGGTGTTGCTTCTTGTCTCACTACTGCAGCAAATACATCTACTGCTGTTTTTGGGGCCGCCTCTTCTTCTTGTATTGATTTGTCTCTCAAGCTTTCTTATTAATCGGTACAAGAAAACAACAAAGCAAATGTTTTTTTTTCCTTTTCTGTGTAATGCATTTTATCGAATTAAAACTAAAACATTACCCGCCTGCCTTTTGTTTATCAAACTATTATCGCCTCCAAAATGGAGCAATTCATCTTCAGATACCTGGGCAATCTCTCTCATCTCTCCCTCCTCTAAGATTGTGTTTGTGTCACCGACTTGTTTTTATTACTCCCAGCTCTTACACTTAGTTGCTTCTCATTTTGGACCTCATTGTTTTATAGAATCTGTGTTAATTAGTGTCCCGATTAAATTGCCTCTATACATAGCATATTTTGTAATCTTGTATCTGTATGATATACCCATGCTAGCTAGGATACTAGATGTCAAACAAATAATATTGTTATGCAGTAAATAAATTAAATGCATCTGGAAACATATGGATCACCCACAATATCTACTGAAATTGTCATGGGGATATAAATGGCTATTTCATGTGGTCGTTGTGTAGTAAATCTGCATAGGGTCAGGTTGGATGTGTAAATGGTGTTCATTAATCATACATGTTTGTAAAAAAAATTCAAACAAACCCTAAACCTGATTATATGCATGTTTCAAACCAGCACATGGCATGAAAAGGAAGGTTCATCATTTGCACAAACATAACTAATAAATAAATAAACATATATATATATATATATATAATTGATTCATAATTTTGTGCTAAAAGATAATCTGGAGAATGTATATCTATTTAAGTATTACTCTCTCGGGATGAGATTCTCTGTATCAATTCTCTGTATCACGTCTTTGTTACGAGAGACATCTCTCTCTCTGTATGTATGTATGTATGTATGTATGTATATATAATAATCAAGCCTATACATAATAAGTGGAGGTTGGGGAATTTCTGTTATAGAGCATGTCCGTATGTTGAAGTGCTGAAACACAAGGAATGGCTCTCAGAACTTTCTGTGTATGCACGGGAATCAAAAAATCACTTTAGGAGTGCTTTAAAGAACGTAAAAAAGGGAAATGCAAAAGAGAGTAGTTATTGTGTAGTAAATCTGAATAGGGTCAGGTTGGATGTGTAAATGGTGTTCATTAATCATACATGTTTGTAAAAAAAATTCAAACAAACCCTAAACCTGATTATATGCATGTTTCAAACCAGCACATGGCATGAAAAGGAAGGTTCATCATTTGCACAAACATAACTAATAAATAAATAAACATATATATATATATATATATATATATATAATTGATTCATAATTTTGTGCTAAAAGATAATCTGGAGAATGTATATCTATTTAAGTATTACTCTGATGAGATTCTCTATATCACGTCTTTGTTACCAAAGACATGATGCATCTCTGTATGTATGTATGTATGTATAATAATCAAGCCTATACATAATAAGTGGAGGTTGGGGAATTTCTGTTATAGAGCATGTCTGTATGTTGAAGTGCTGAAACACAAGGAATGGCTCTCAGAACTTTCTGTGTATGCATGGGAATCAAAAAACCACTTTAGGAGTGCTTTAAAGAACGTAAAAAAGGGAAATGCAAAAGAGAGTAGTTATAGTTGTTGGGAAAAATAACCTCCCACTAGAACCGTTTCGGATAAATTAAATGATAAACCACGCCAAATAAATAATACAGTTCCAACAAAAATAATAACTGCAGAAAATATGCCAAACACACAAGACACCAAATTTACGTGGAAAACCCAAATGGGAAAAACCACGGAGAGAGATCTCAGAAATTTACTATGAGAAAATTATACAAACTTGAGAAAATAATATCACTAATTATTTTCTCCCTCTCTGTATCTAAGAAAATAAAATCACTATTTATTTTCTCTCTTCCTCACTTTTTTTCTATAACTCAAATGAGTTATTTTTACCTCCACCCTCAAAACTCTCGGATGAAATCTTTCTGCTCTCCGCACCTCTCTGTATCTCTTTTCTTTTCTCTCGGTTTTCTGGTGTGTATCTCTCTCTGCAACTGATGGCATATATATATACATCACACACACTTAATTGCTGGACGCAGCTTCAGCAAATTAGTTGCTATCAAAACCAAAGAAATCAATGCAGCAGACAAAGGAAGCAGGAAACAAGGGGCCGAAAGCAAAAGAAGGAAAACCAAAACAGCTGCAGGAAGTAAGTAAAGTAACATGGAGAGAAAGTCAAAAAGCAGCGGCTGGGAAATGAATGTAATAAATGATGCACGCGGGATTGGAACCAACAATCTCCCCCTCCAATCCCATTAGAGAGGGTTTCCACCGTGACCCCGTCACTTGGAATCCATTCCTGCCAACTCCTTGCAAACCTCGAGCTTGTCGTGAGTCACAACCTTTGTCAACATGTCTGAAGTGTTTTCATCAGTATGAACTTTCTTTACTTTCATCAGCTCATTTTCCATCACTTCTCGAAGCCAGTGATAACGAACATCAATGTGCTTGGTACGATTATGATACGTGGCATTCTTGGTCAAGTCAATTGCACTCTGACTATCACAATAAACCACATACTCATCCTGTGTAACTCCCAACTCTTGGAGAAACCGTTTTAACCATAACATCTCCTTGCCTGCTTCTGTAGCGGCAATGTATTCCGACTCAGTTGTAGACAAAGCAACACACTTCTGCAACTTGGACTGCCATGACACAGCTCCCCCTGCAAAAGTAAACACATACCCTGAAGTAGACTTCTTCTCTTCAGAACCTGCCATGTCTGCATCTGTAAAACCCTCCAAGACTGGATTCGAATCACCAAAACCCAAACATAAACTGGAAGTAGCTTTTAAGTATCTGAGAATCCACTTAACTGCTTCCCAATGTTCTCTACCAGGATTTGATAAATACCTGCTCACAACGCCAACTGCATGAGCTATATCTGGCCGTGTACAAACCATTGCGTACATAAGACTCCCTACAGCAGAGGAGTAGGGAACTGCTGCCATATCATCTCTTCCTTCTTTAGTAGAAGGACTCATACGCTTCGTCAACTTAAAATGACTGGCCAGTGGTGTGCTAACTGGTTTAGCATCACCCATGTTGAACCTTGCAAGCACCCGTTCAACATACTTCTCTTGTGACAACCACAACTTCTTGGCTTTCCTGTCACGAATAATCTTCATGCCCAAAATTTGCTTGGCTGGGCCTAAATCCTTCATATCAAAGGATTTGAACAATTCACCCTTGAGCCTGTAAATCATGTTAGCATCTTGCCCAACTATCAACATATCATCTACATATAGTAACAGAATAATGAAGTTACCACATGGGAATTTTTTCACATACACACAATGATCTGCAACTGTTCTGTTGTAACCTTGATCCATCATGAATGAATCAAACTTCTTGTACCATTGCCTTGGAGCTTGTTTCAGGCCGTACAAGCTTTTCTTTAACTTGCAAACCAAGTGCTCTTTCCCTTTAACTTCAAATCCCTCTGGCTGCTCCATGTAGATTTCTTCCTTCAAATCACCATGAAGAAAAGCAGTCTTCACATCTAACTGTTCAAGCTCAAGATCCATATTAGCTACTAACCCCAAAACTACTCGAATTGAAGTCATCTTTACAACTGGAGAAAAAATCTCATCAAAATCAATACCTTGCTTTTGAGCAAAACCCTTGACAACCAATCGAGCCTTGTACTTCACTAGTTTGTCACCGTCTCTTTTCAGCTTGAACACCCATTTATTCCTCAAGGCTTTCTTGCCTTTTGGAAGTGTAGTCAACTCATAAGTGTGATTCTTGTACAAAGAATCCATCTCATCTTGCATTGCTCCCAGCCAATTGCTCTTCTCCTTATGAGTCTCGACTTCTTGAAAATTCTCTGGCTCCCCCTGCTCAGCAATTAAAAGATATTCGGATGAAGGATACCTGACTGATGGCACATGCACTCTTGTGGATCTCCTGAGTTGAGGTTCTTCAATATCAAGATGAGGGAGTTGCTCCCCCTGCTCAATACCCTCTACATCCGACCCATTATCATGATGCAAATCTGTATCAGTCTCCTCTTCATTCTGAACTCTTTCTCCACCTGTGACATTTTGTAATGGAGAAGAAATCCCGCTGAGGCTTGGAACTCTATCATCTCTGGGCTGTGTGACGCTATAAAAATCCTCATAATTCTGGTGCTCATGAAACACCACATCTCTGCTTCTGAATAATTTTTTTTGAACTGGATCCCATAACCTGTAACCAAACTTTTCATCTCCATATCCAACAAATACACATGGAGTAGATTTGTCATCAAGCTTTGATCTGTGCTCCTTGGGAATATGTGCAAAAGCCTTGCATCCAAATATCCTCAAGTAAGAATATGACACATCCTTACCACTCCATATTTTCTCTGGAATCTGAAAATCCAACGGTGCTGATGGAGATCTATTAATCAGGTAGCAAGCAGTACGGACAGCTTCACTCCAGAATGGCTTAGGCAGTTTAGCCATTCTCAGCATGCATCGAACACGCTCCATAATAGTGCGGTTCATTCTTTCTGCCACACCATTATGCTGAGGGGTGCCAGGAACAGTCTGCTCATGTCGAATGCCATGTGTATCGCAATATGCCGCAAACTCCTTTGAAGTGTATTCCCCTCCGTTGTCACTGCGAAGACACTTCAATAATTTTCCAGTCTCCCTTTCAACCATAGCATGGAAACTCTGAAAGTACTGGAACACCTGGTCTTTTGTTTTCAACAAATACACCCACACTTTTCGCGAAGCATCATCAATAAAAGTAGCAAAATATCTATTGCCACCTAGAGACTCAACCTCAATGGGACCACAAACATCTGAATGTACTATCTCAAGTATCTTAGATTTTCTTTTAGAGGAGCTACTAAAAGAAACTCTATTTTGCTTACCAAATAAACAATAATCACACGGGCTTAAATTAGTACCTTTAGCAAAAGGAATGAGGGACCTTTTTGCTAACATCTGCAACCCTTTCTCACTCATGTGCCCGAGCCTTTTATGCCACAGATTTAGTGAAGATTCATCTTCAACTGTATTCACTTCACTAGAACACATTTTCACATGAGCCTTGTACAATGAACAGCAAGCAACACCTCTTGCAACAACCATTGCACCCTTGGTAAGCTTCCACTTTCCGTTGCCAAAGTGATTATCATAGCCTTCCCTATCCAAGGCCATACCAGAGATCAAGTTGAGACGCAAATCTGGAACATGTCTGACGTCCCTCAGAGTAATAGTGCAACCAACGTCTGTCTGAATGCAAACATCACCAATTCCAATAATCTTGGAACGATCAGTGTTACCCATTCTCACATGGCCAAAGTCTCCAGCTTTGTACTTCATGAAGAATTCCTTCTTGGGCGTGGCATGATACGAAGCACCTGTATCAATAACCCAATCAACTTTCTGATCATCAACATGTAAGCATTCTTCTTCCTCGAATGAAAGAATCACAACATCCTCGGTAACCGTAGCTGCAGTATTCTTGTCCTCAACTTTTCCTTGCTCACCAGTTTTCTGCTTGTCTAACCAGATCTTGCAATTTCTTTTGTAGTGGCCTTCCTTGTTACAATGGAAGCACCTGAATGTACCGCCATCTCTGGTCTTTGACTTGCTCCTATGATTTCTGCTTTTGCTGTGATGCGAGTTTCCCTTGTGAGATCCTCTGAAATTGCTTCTACCTCTGTTTTCTGCTACAAGTGCTTGTGTCTCAAAATTCATACCTTGCTCCTTTCGCCTTGTTTCTTCATTGTGTATACTGTCCTTGACCATCTGCATAGTTATTTTTCCTTCCGGAGCTGAATTGCTTAGTGACACAACTAACGTTTCCCAACTGTTGGGCAACGAACTGAGTAGCAACAACGCTTGAATCTCATCATCAAGATTCAACTTCATGGTAGACAACTGGTTCACCAATCCTTGGAACTCACTCATGTGCTCGGATACACTGCTACCATCTCTGTACTTCAGGTTCACGATCTTCCGAATCACAAATGTTTTATTCTGTGCATTCTTCTTCTCGTACATGGACTCTAATGTAGTCCAAAGAGAATTTGCATCCGTTTCCTGCGAAACATGGTGGAACACACTCTGATCGATCCATTGACGAATGTGACCGATCGTCTTTCTGTTCATCTTTTTCCAATCAGCCTCAGATGTATCCGCTGGCTTAACTCCTTTAAGCTCCAACGGTTCATACAAATCCTTACAATAAAGGATGTCTTCCATTCTAGACTTCCAGATCGAAAAATTAGATGATGTCAATTTAATCATGGCGCCACTTGATTCCTCCATTTAATTTATCAAAAACAACTAAGCAACGTGCCTAGCTCTGATACCAATTGTTGGGAAAAATAACCTCCCACTAGAACCGTTTCGGATAAATTAAATGATAAACCACGCCAAATAAATAATACAGTTCCAACAAAAATAATAACTGCAGAAAATATGCCAAACACACAAGACACCAAATTTACGTGGAAAACCCAAATGGGAAAAACCACGGAGAGAGATCTCAGAAATTTACTATGAGAAAATTATACAAACTTGAGAAAATAATATCACTAATTATTTTCTCCCTCTCTGTATCTAAGAAAATAAAATCACTATTTATTTTCTCTCTTCCTCACTTTTTTTCTATAACTCAAATGAGTTATTTTTACCTCCACCCTCAAAACTCTCGGATGAAATCTTTCTGCTCTCCGCACCTCTCTGTATCTCTTTTCTTTTCTCTCGGTTTTCTGGTGTGTATCTCTCTCTGCAACTGATGGCATATATATATACATCACACACACTTAATTGCTGGACGCAGCTTCAGCAAATTAGTTGCTATCAAAACCAAAGAAATCAATGCAGCAGACAAAGGAAGCAGGAAACAAGGGGCCGAAAGCAAAAGAAGGAAAACCAAAACAGCTGCAGGAAGTAAGTAAAGTAACATGGAGAGAAAGTCAAAAAGCAGCGGCTGGGAAATGAATGTAATAAATGATGCACGCGGGATTGGAACCAACAATAGTACACACTCGGTGTGTGTGTGTATATATATATATATATAGTTGTATAAAAAATTAGACAGAAACTAAGGTGATTCTTGAAATTGTTGACGATGGAAGAGGAGAGGGTGTTACTACAGAGCAGTGTGTGGAGCCGGTCAGTAAGTGGCCGGCTGCTAAATGGGTCTGGGTATGTACGTAGCAGCTGCAGGCAGGGCCACAGGGCTAATTAACTATGTAAAGTAGGTTATATTACGTACGTACGTACTTATTAGCTGCCTGGGCCTGCAGTAGGGGCAGCAATGCACAGTACGATCTGTAATCAAGTGTTAAATTTTACAGGAGACCAGAGAAACACTCTCTCTCACACTAAAACTAAAACTTAGCTATATACATATGCAGCATTGGGATAGGCTGTGCTGCGTGGAAGCTTTTCCAAAATATTTGTGATTGGATATATATATATATATATATATAGTGGGTCAGTCGATGATCCATAATTTCCAGTTACTACCTACTGATCAACATTCTTTGTTTTTACTTTTCTTCTTCTTTGTAAAACCTATACTATTAACTTATAACTAACCTTGTAAGAAATGATTGATTCAGGGCTTAAATATTGTCTCGGACGGATGAATGCATGCATGCTTCCAAAAATTGTACGGCAGCAAAAGAATATCCAGATACCATTTAATGAAAAATCGAAATGACGTGGACGGCAGCTAGCTATTTCTAGTCATGCCGGATAGCCACTCCGGCACGTCCACTGGTTGTTCGGCGGATGTTATTGTTGCCAAAACCACAACACAATTTTCATGAATTTTTAAAAAGATGGATTCTGACCAACTCACAAACTCAACAGGCACATAAATAAAACTGTATTAACAAGTTATGTTTGTTGTTTCCTTGGGTTATTGATACTTTAAGCAATGATGAGTAAAATGCATGTCTTGCATGCCATTGATAAATATTTATGGTCTCCTCTTCCCCAAAACTAAGCTTGTAAGGCTTATAAGGTTACTAAGCTTATAGTAACCTTTTGGATAAGTTTCTGTTTGGTACTTAATTAGGATTAATTGGAGAGTAGGAAGGTTCGACTAATGGACATTACGACAAGGTGGTCAGGAAGTCTTGTTCCTCGGTGAGCGAACGGTTGTCCAGCTCGCTGGTGAGCTGACGGGAGTTGCAAGGGGGCGGCCAAGTGCAATGTGTAATTGGGTTTGATGATTTATTAGTAGCCCAATTTTAAATTTTACTAATGTATTAGGCTTGAATTCATGTTATATATAGCAGTTAGAGTTTTTTAGTTATTATAAAATATTATTTTGTATGTGGATTATTGTAGAAAGTGTGAAATATCTAATGAATACATATGACAAATAAGATTAGCTAAATTGGTAAACTTGAGTATATCTTGTAAAGCGTTTGAGTCATTTACTGAATACATCAAACAAGCAGTACTAGTCAAATTAATGTGTTCTTATTTTTTATTTTTAATCTAATTTCTATGTAATCATACTATATTTCTATATTAAATTCTAATAGATCATCCATTATTAATTTTAAAGAAGATCACTCATTCATCTAGTTGAAACGCCCAAGTCCTACCTACATTCACTACAAAAAAATAACCTCTCTGCGACAGCTATCAGTCGCAGATACGTATCAGCGACCGCAGTCGATCGCTGATAGTGGTCGCAGATTATCTGGTTGTTGGCTAGACGCCGGCGATCGACTTATCAGTGACCGACGCAGTCGCTAAAATGATTCAGTTTCAATTTGACGTGACGCTACGTATCAACGACCAGCATCCGCAACCGAATAGCGATCGTTGATAGTATCGGTCGCTAAAAATATATTAGCGAACGCATGCGGTCGCTGATGAGAATTAATTTTTTTTATAAAAAAATTACTTTTTGTAGTCGCTGAAAACTATCAGCACTACATGCGGTCGTTGATACTAAATAAAAAAATGTCTGTTTTGTGGATTTTAAAAAAAAAATTGTACCTGCTTTAGGAGTTATATATATATATATATATATAACTCCTACACGCATTCATAATATCAACTAATTCATTCATTATATCTAAAAATTTATAATACATGCAATCCATTTGAATTGAAATATAAACAAATCAACGTAAAATCTATATACAAAGGTCATCACAATATAAACATCTATGCATACAGTCGTTAAAAAAATAAAAACAATACAAAGTTAGAAAAAGAAGAAAAGAAGAATATAAAAATGTTTTCACGTATCCTCGTCTAAACAAGCTTGTAAAACAAAAGCATAAAACATGTTAAATATATACCAATTAAGTGATTAAAGCCATTGTTGTACGTACTAAGTACTAAAATTACCTATGAGTCATCATGCTGCTGTTCTGCAGTCGCCACTGCATCTGCTAACTCATTAGGATCTAGAAATTGCAGTTGTGCGCCCAGTGTACAAATAAGCTCACGATCTCAACAAATCGCTCTAACACAGTCAGCAACAGTATGCGGCGTCGGCGCGTGACCTGATGACTGAGTAAAATACGTAGCAGAACTACATGTGCCACTTATAGTCGCCCGGCATCGTCATTCTTGGCCTTTGACGTAATTTTTTTACAACCGACACATTCTCGCATAATTGTTAATCTATCTGCAGCCGAGATTGTCCGAGCTCAAACTGTTAGAATGAGATTTTTGTTATGATATAATTTAAACGAGTTTCTAAGCTAAATATGATCCTATACAAGTAATAGTCCTAAAACTAATATGAAAATTTAGTACATATTATATTATAGCAGAGGAAGCTTCTATTAAACTTGTAAGCTATGGTATTGTCTTATTTTTTTTCTTTCTTTCTGTCATTGTAATTTTATTATATTATATTATTGTATAAAGCATCATATGATATTTAAAATTAAATTAGATTATATTATTTTATTATAATTTACATTATTTTATTTTAAATTATGTCTTATAATATTTTTTATTTTTTTATTTTTTCGTTTGTTGTAATTGTATTATATTATATTATTGTATAAAACAACATTGATATTTAAAATTAAAATAGATTATATTATTTTATTCTATTTTAAATTATATTATATTACTTTATTTTAAATTATATTATTTTATTTTATTTGTATTTTTTATTTTATTATATTATGTTATTGTATAAAATATCAGATGATGTCTAAAATTAAAATTAAAATATTTTATTTTAAATTATTATTATTTAATTTAATTTAAAATTATTTAATTTTATTTTTAATTATATCATATTATATTTTTTATTTTTTTCTTTCATTGTAATTTTATTTTATTATATTATTGAATAAAATATAATATAATATTATATTGATAATTGAATTAAATTAAATTATTTTATTTTATTTTAAATTATAATTATTTTACTTTATTTTAAATTATATTATATTATTTTATTTTATTTTAAATTATATCATATTATATTTTTTTTATTTTTTTATTTTTTCTATCACTTTCTAATTGGTTTAGTTTATGTTCTCAAGTATGAATTCTATGAAAATAATTGTTGTATAGAGCCTTAATATAATGCTTACCAGTATTAAGTTACTGTAGGTCAAGGCAATGAGGGTTGTTCAGTATTTTTCGACTACAAAAGATCTGAGCACAAGAAAATCACTGTTTGAGGCAATTAACAATTTGGCAAATCAATTTTTTTTCCAGAGAAGTTACATTATGCTATGATTGTCAATTTTATAAATCACAAATAAAACCCTAAATCTTGTTAAGAATTTGGAACTAACTAATAATAAGATATCACAATATTGAAACAATGGAAATCAAACAAAATAAAAAAAAGAAACTAAGCATACAAGTTAACACCATTAACAAAACATGATTGGTATAATCTAATTTCTCAGATGATTAGTCACCAAAAAAATTCAAGCCCATTATAATCTAACAAATACATATATATTATACACAAACCCATTATACATATTCTTAACATTCATCATAAACATGAAAGTAAAAAAAACAAAAACCTGTTGCAATAATAGGTGGCTATAGCGGCGTCAAAGGTGGCAACGATGACCCGCGGCAAAGGGGACGGTATAGGGCTTCTCATTCTATCTGTTTCTATTTCTCGTTCTTTCTTTTTCTACGTCTGATGCATTTTTATGTGTGATATATCTTAAATGCATCAGCAACCGATATTAGCAACCGTATTCGGTTCGCTGAAACTGTTAGACTTTTCGTCATTAGTGACCCTTTTCAGCGACCGATTGTGGTCACTGATATAGTTTACGTATGTGGCAGTTTTAGTAATCGTCTTGCAGTCGCTGATAGAGTCCATTCGCAGAAAGTTTACACGCCAACAAAAGCACCAATTTCTTAGGCGGCAAAATTGTAATAGCGACCAATCTGCGATCGGAGATTGGTTGCTGAAACTAATAGTGACCAAATTAAATTGCGGTCGTTAAGAAGGACAATTACGACCAATTTATGCGGTCGTTGATATAGTTGGTAGCAGATGACATATTTTCTTGTAGTGATTTATGACACAGCAGAATATGGTTAGATTGTAACACTTTTAACACAAACTTAATTTGAATGTTTAAATGTACCAATAAGAATGTGAGATAAGTTCTTGAATTGACAAAGAAGATACGAACTCACAAAGGGAACAATAGATAATAATATTAATTAATCAAAAGACATATTTATATAGTACTAAACTAGTTTCCTACATCAATTAGAACTAGAAAAATAATTGAATCCTAATCTAAATAAAATTGCTAAACCTACAATCTAAGAAATAAAAGGAATGAATATAAATTTAAACTACCAATTTTTTCTAAATAATAAATAAAAGTGCATCAAATAAATTAAAACTCCATAAAAAATAAAATATATGAAAATTCTATTTTTTCTTGTTATTTTCCACCGCACTAATCTCCCATTCTTAGAAAAAAATTCATTATCGAATTTTAAAACGAATAAGTATTAAGCACTAAGAACAAATTTGCAATATCAAAACTTCATATCTTTTCTTCTCAAATGATAATTATGAAAATAAATGAGAGAAAACCTATCAACATTTTTCAATTTACCTGCACGATAAAGAAATTTTCAGGAATAACAAAATCAATAATTTCAATGTCCTCTAACAACTGCATAGGAACAAGTTTTGAACCAATGATGTCTGCTGTAGTATCTTCATCCTAAGACATCACAAAAAATTTCATACTCCTTTTGATAATAAGTGAGACAACAAGAATTTGTATTTCTTTAACTACACTACCTTTACCCTTAGGTTGATTTTTCTCCAAAATAATACACTTGTGAGCTTTTAAGCATGGTGATTTTTCAATCTATTGTGTACTAATAGGCCTTTACAATACATAACAAAGTACTCTACCTGTTCACGACCATCAATCTCGTACTCATTCAATACAAATTTTAGCTTTGAAGATCTCTTTAAATTATACTTGTTTAATTAGTGATGAAGCAAACAAATTCTTTTCTTTCCACGATGGAAGCTATAGAGACAATTTTAGAACTAAAATATTATTAATGAAAATCATGTAACCATAACCATCCTAGCAAGATATGTCCAATATCCATAGGCAAAATATGAAAGGAAAAAAAAAAAAAAACCCTCAATTGTATAGCTTTTAAATTTAATTGGAACAATACACCAATGCGATACTTTGAGGTATTATTGAGCAAAGGAATCTCAAAAGGATAAAGGATTGGTTCAGACTGAAGATTTAATTCTTTCACAAGTTTAGGTAAAACTATTTTAAAATCACTTTCTTTAATAAGAATAAGTTTACACAAATTTGACTTGTAATGAACATATGTGTGAAAAGTATATTCGAGTCAGTCATTTTGTCGAAGCAATTTGGGAGCAAAAAATATTTCCACCATGGCAAGAGTATTAAAATTCACCAAACAATACAATTTGGGGGTATATTTACTGTATGTATAAAATATTGGGGTAAAATATAAAAATATTTAAAACTTAAGGGTTGAATTAAGAAATAATATGAGAGAAACTAAGGGGTACAAAGTCAATATTTGCCAAATTAAATTCCTCTCCTTGTCGCAACGACTAAGGGCAAAAGAAAATTCTACCGATGACGAATATGCGGTTTCAATGAATCTTTTTTTTTATAAATGAAAATTACGCTTAGTCTTTGTATAGGAGTTACGTAATCTTCAATTTTAGGATTTAGTTTTCACCAAAAAAATTCTCGAGATTGTTTGAATATTCCTCAAATCCTATTTAGAAAAAATTTGCTATTATGGAAATGAATGTATCTTGTTTTTAATAGGACATTTATTATATGTCGTAGTCCTAGTATGAGAAATAATCTTATTTTTGATAGTAGTATTATTTTAAAAGTGTCTTATTTTAAATAGAAAGATGAAAGTTATGGGTACTCTATAAATAGAGTCATATGTTTAGTTGATGAAGTGTAGCACAACCAAATATCATGTAGCATCCTAAGAGTTGAGAGAAGGTATGCGGGGGAGGGTTTTTGCATCTGTGCAAGAAGTTATATTGTGGTAGGGCGTAAAACTTGAGAGGACTATTATATTGTAAGCCCATTATTATTTATATAGTGGACATTCGGTGTTTGACCTGTGATTTTTTTCTTTAAGACCATGTTTGTTTGTAAGGATTATAGTCCCGGGATTATAATCCATCCCAGGACTATTAATCCTAGGATTAAATAATCCTAATCACATGTTTGTTTTTTATTGGATTATTTATAGGATAACTTAAAATAATTTCATGTTATGTTTGCTTTTTTAGAATTACTTAAAGGATTAGATAAAAAAATATTTGTTAGACTATTATACCCTTACTAATAATAACATATTTTAAACTATAATTTAAACTTGTTTATACATCAAAAAATGATGAACAATTAAATTTAATTTAATTATCACAAATTAGCACATAAATTATCATATAAATTAACAAATAAATAGTGCAAAATACATGATTTGTGAAATTTAATTTAGTTAACAATTTTTTTAATAAATTAGAAATCAATGTATTAAATTTTGTAGGTTTTGACAATTGTTACAAAACTTTTGTGTTTGTTAACACATTAAATGCTCGTTAAGAAAAAGTGTGATCAATATACTAATTTTGTCTAAATAAGAAATTTAATTTAATTTAATTTATTTAATATATATAGACACACGCACATATGACCAAAACTAAAATTAGAAGAACAATTAGGATTAACTATTTTACTTGACCACCAAAATTTAAAGTCCAAAACTATCTATCCTCATTTAAACTCCAAAGTATAAAACATAGTCAATCCTTAACTGGAAAGGAAAACAAATGTTTTTGATAATAACTAAATTTAAGCATTGTTTCGATATAAAATTTAGAACTAAAATTAAACGGTGTTCCAAAATGACTTAAATCTGTTCGGCCAACTTCACTGTCACATATTGCTTCTTTATCTCAGTTGGCAAGCTTAGGAAAAGGTCGACATCGGCTGGGTTGCTCACTATCTTTGTTGCAGCCATTATCTTCTCTTCGTCGGTGAAAGTACCAATGTTGTCAATGATACCATACACATCTCTACGCGATTTGGCCAAGTCCTGGTCATAGCCAATCCTTTGGGTCATAAGTCCAAGGTGTTGGGTAGTGGTGTTGATCAAACCATTAAGACTATCATGCATTTTTTCCACAGTTTCAAGGAGCACATCTTGGCGCTTAAGCTTTTTGTTCCTTCTATCAGTTGCATTAGAATAACCCGTAGAGCATGAAAATTGAGCATCTTCAGCTTCCTCTTTATCTAGCTCCTCCACTACATCAGCATGAGTCTCAGTATGTTCTCCTGTAGCTCTATCCTTGCCAAAAAATTGTTGCCAGTCCTCATACCACGTCAATGGCTTGTTCCGCAACTTAATTATATCAGCATCTTTTTACATAAATAAAAAACTCAAAATAAAGTCAACAAACATTACGAGCCATAGAGTGCAAATAACCTACACATTTTCTACTTAATAGATAAATATAGTTTTACGTTGCAGTAAGATGTCCACACATCATCATCCTCTATATTCAGCATTTTTTGGCTCTCATTCCACGCAACTATACGTCCAAACCAACATTTCTGCTACATTCACAATAAAATTCCCTTTAATAACACATCCAGGACAATTACGTCAACTATTTACAAAATTACACGGATAGAACATAAGGCACAGTCTGTACCTAATAACTTTACAGAGATAGCCATGACTAGAAAAGTTATCATATGATCAAAACTATCCAGGTAAACTTCTTTGGCATGATAATTTTAGCTACCAACTTTCATTTTTCAGTAGTTTATTTGCAGTACATATTAGTATGTCTTACAAACAATGACAACAGTAACCATCATAACAAATTATACTCCAAAAAGCCGATCCCATAGATAAATAGTAACTGAGTGATACTCTTGATTTAATCCAAGACCATGAATTCATTCTTTTATGTTAATCCATTTTTTGCATCGTATAAGTATGCAAGTCTTTCCTTTACCTCAAAATTCACCTTTTTCAATGCTTTAATTCCAACTTTTCTCTCAACAAAAGAGCATATAGCTAAAGAACATGTACAAACCAAACTAGCAACCAAAACACAATAATAAAAAGCTAAATTCTTCAATTTCAATTATCAACCATAAAAAGTACCTTACAGGTTCATATATATATATATATATATATATATATATATATATATATATATATATATATATATATATATATATATATTCATGGGTTTGGATTGCTCACTTATTTTAACAGCTTTTATTTGTGAAATTACTTTTAATAAACTATCAAATTTTAAATATACTTTGATAATCTTTTAGCCCTGTGTCTATAAAGGTATCTTACAGTTTCTATTTTCTCAAAACTTGTAATTATGGTGCAGGGCTTTGCTGTACCAAAGGATCCGTACAAGAAAAATTTGCTAAATTCTCATTCCATGCATGGACAGCCAGCAGAGCTCAAGCACAGCAGCGTTGTGATTGCCACTATCACAAGTTGCACAAATATATCAAACCCTAGTGTTATGCTTCGGTAGCCCTTGTTGCAAAGAAGGCTTGTGAACTGGGTCTACAGGTCAGTTGCTGTAGAATGAATTATATAATCTCAGGCTTCTACTTTGTATATCCTGAAGTCTTACTTATTTGTCAACTCCAATTCTGATAGCTTATTAAAAGTAATTGTTTCAAAATGATGACAAAATAATAACATATATCCATTCAATTGGAATAGATTTAGATATACACATGAATGATTCCATTTTCTTCATCAGCAAAAATTACAAAAATTACAAAAATGATTTATAACTTTCTTTTCATACCTATCAATGCAAACCCATTTAATACTAACAAACAGATTCAGATATACACATGAATGATTCCATTTTCTTCATCAGCAAAAATTACAAAAGCAAGACTGAACAGTAATTTACAGTGGCACATTCAGTTAAATGTAATTCAAACTCAGGTGACTTGTTTGATTTAGGACCAGAGGCCACTAAACAATCCATATGCAATGTGAGTTTAGTTCCAGTACTTGATCAAAACACAATGTTAAGTAACGAAAGCAAGAAATCTGAAAATACATGAAACGTCCCACCCACAGAACCTCTTAACCGCCACCATCCCAGTAAGAGCTCTGGTTCAAATAGCAATTTAACAATTTTCATATGAATTGATCAGATCCACTACAGGTAACATTCACCAAAATACGAAATTCAAACGATAATTGCTTACCATCCTTAAATGTAGAATTAAAGTATGAGAAATTTGAAACTGATCATGAAACACCCAAAAAGCGAGCGAGAGAGAGGAGATTTACCTTGAATTTGTGAATTTGTTAAGAGGAGAGGTGGAGAGAGAGACTCGAAACTTTCAACCGACACAATACTGGATTAGGTTTAAAATAGAATAAGATAGTATGGTTATTTTATAAAAAGACTGAGGGTAATTTTGTCTAAAAAAAATTAATCCTAAATGGTATGGATTATAATACCATGTTGAACATGGGATTAAATAATCCCCCAACTTAACTTATTTTATAATCTTGGGATTAATAATCTCAAGCCTAAATTTAAAAACAAACAACACACTTGGGATTAATAATCCTATCCCAAGTGTAATCCTTGAAAACAAACATAGCCTAAGGGTTTTGCATGTTAAATGTTATGTAGTTTTAACTCTCTTTATTTTATATTGTTTGGTTTCCATCGACTTAATTCCCAACAAAGATAACGCATGAGATTCAATCAACCATCACCTTATTCGGATACCAATTTATGTGACGTAATATGGTTAGATTGCAACGCTCTAATACAAACATGAGTTGAAAGTTTAAACGTACCAACAAGAATGTGAGATAGGTCATTGAATACACAAGAAATATGCGAACTCACAAGTAGAACAAAAGATAATAATATTAATTAATCAAATTAAAGGGTTATTATTAATAGGTCCTAATAACATATTTATAGTACTAAACTAGTTTCCTACATCAATTAAAACTAGAAAAATAATTGAATCATAATCTAAATAAAATTACTAAACCTAAAGTCCAAGAAATAAAAAGACTGAATATAAATTTAAATTACTTAATTTTTTTAAATAATAAATAAAAATGTATCAAATAAACTACAACTATATAAACAGTAGAATATATAAAATAAAAAAAAAATCTAATTCTTGTCGTTATTTTCCGCTGCATCAAGTTGTAACAGGGCGCCTTTGATTCAAAATTCTGAATTAGCATGCAGTATACATATAGTGTTTTTTAACCGACGCCTAAAATTCAAAACAACTCTAATAATTGTGCTTGATCTTAACCCACCCACCCACCCCCTCAGGCATCTCATAAATCTTGGATACCACGCATACTACTACTTTTTTTTCTTTTCTTTTCTGAATTGAAGATTGGAGCGGGTGGTTTCGCTTCCTTTAATGAGAGCCTATATGTTTTTTTTTATTTAAAATTTTATTTACTGTGATTGACTGTTCTTCTCTTGTATGAACGAGAGTTTGTTTTTTCCCCCTCAAGATAAAGTTTCATTCTCCTCTCTTGTAAAATCTTATTTTTCTCATTACCGAATTATTTTGTCATGATTATTCTTAAAAATAATAAATAATTCGTGTACTAAAATTGACATAATAATAAATTTAAGGACATGATGTCATCTTATCCTAATATCAATGAAAAGGAAAAGAATCCTTTTATGATGGGAAGGAGTACATTTATTTAACCTTTTGGTTTTCGTGGGTAATAAAATAATGCAACTCTCGTCTTGTTCAGATAAGGCCTCCATTTTAAATATCCAGAACTTCTTGGTTGGGCCTAAGCCCGAAAAAAGATTCGAAAGCAATCCAAGGCCCTCCTACTCCAGATTGTCTACAAACTCCCAGCCAATTTACACGGAAACAACGCCACTACTCTCCTTTCTTACATCTCCTTTTCACACTTTTTCTCCACTCAACGAGAGAGAGAGAGAGAGAGAGAGACCCTCACTCCACTCGGTTACGAAGCCTGATTCCTCCAATCAAAAGCCCTAATTTCCCATTTACCCCCAAATGCAGCCACGAAAAAACCCTCCTCAGCCGGACTTCGACCTGCCACTACTCGCCGCCATAAAAGTAAAGGCCTCGTCCCCACGCTTTCCACCACCCACTACGCCGCACGCAAGCGATACACCCACCGCTGGCGCCCAACGCAGGATAGGAATCGCCGTTGACCTAAGCGACGAGAGCTCCTTCGCCGTCAAGTGGGCCGTCCATCACTACCTCCGCCCTGGAGATGCCGTGATCCTACTCCACGTCCGGCCTACATCTGTCCTCTACGGCGCCGACTGGGGCTCAGTCGACGTCTCCATCGCCGATACCGACGAGCAATCCCAAAAAAAACTGGAAGATGATTTCGATACCTTCACGACTACCAAAGCAACCGACCTCTCTCAGCCGCTGGTGGATGCTCATATTCCGTTTAAGATTCACATAGTTAAGGATCATGATATGAAGGAGAGACTGTGTTTGGAGGTGGAGAGGCTAGGGCTCTGTGCGGTTATTATGGGGAGCCGAGGGTTTGGTGCGACCAAGAGAGGAATTAATGGGAGGTTGGGGAGTGTTAGCGATTACTGTGTACGTCACTGCGTGTGCCCTGTGGTCGTTGTTAGATATCCCGATGAGAAGGAAGATGCTGGAACTAATGCTGCTGATCCTGTGGTTTCCGTGTCTGCTGTGGCCGTGGATGAGGACGAGTCTCAATATCACGATGCCACTGATTATCGCAAAGGTGAAGGGCCCAAAATTCAATGAAAGAATTATTGCTGTTTCTTGCAGTACAATATAATATTGCTAATGCTGTTTTATTTTTATGTTTTCTATTTCTAATTACTTTAGTCATGATGATATATTTGATGGGTAATTCTAATAATCCTACATGAATTATTTACATGGGAGTTGATTGATGATATGGTTCTTTTAAACAGCTATGAAATGAAAAGTAGGTGTTTGATAGTACCACTTGCAGTAATTTGCATGAGATCTATAATGATGTTTAAAGAAAAGAAGATAGAGAGAAATGATTAATAATGGAGAAACCTTAAGGAAATGTTTAGTTTGTGTAAATAAGAAAAATTCAACAAATGTACCCAAAATAAAAAATTCAACAAATATATGGAGATGGAACACTAGTGAGATACTTTCACCGTCACAATTGCAGGCCACCTCCAACCTTTGCATAAACCCCCTGTAGGTCCAACTTGTATCAACACGAACTAAGGATTCTTAACTGATGTTGTATATTACTTGTGATCGATGAGCTGAATTTCTCTGTTATATTCTTACCTTTTGATTCAACTTATTATTATATATTACTTGTTTTGTGGCAGATACCTAGGTTCACGGTCAACTTATTATTATATATTGCTTGTTTTGTGGCAGATACCTAGGTTCATGGTGTAACACCCTTGGAACGGGTAACTACTTTTGGTGTTATAAATTTTCTTCTGGCTGGATATTGATCTCTTTAATTATTTTGGAGGCTTCCTTAATCAAATCTTTCTTATCCTGGAGTTTGCGGCTTTTCTTATTGAAAAATATCCTACACCCCCCATGGCTGCAAGGTTTTGCTTTTAGATTGTTTTTCCTGAGGATTTCACAAGTCTGACATTTACTTCTGGCCTTTTCTATGGCGCAGAAAATGTAGAAGCTGTTGCATTCTAGAAACTTAGATCGAGTTGTTTAAGATTTAAGATGTTCTTGATTGGTGGATTTGTGTAATGTATGAGCGGTGGGCCTCTTCTTTTCTCCCCTTCATCTTTTACTTTCCACATATTTTAATTACAATAGCTGTATGTTTCATGACTTCCAGAATGTGTTCTACTACCCTCTTTGAGAGAATAGTATCATTTCAATATTTAGCATGCTCTTTTAACTAAGAAATATTGCTCAGTATCGCTGGGGTTTATTTGTTATGATCTAAATTTGATTCCATTTTTCTTCACTTTTGTTGGCATTGATGCTTGCTGATGTGCACTCTCTGTTTGTACTGTGGCATATAACTTGGTTGTGTTGGCCATGCTATTTCATCTGTCAAAGAATACTTCTGTTTGGTTGTTGGGATTTGGGACAACAAAAATCTCTGTTTACCCAAGCAATCAAGTACATGATTATCATGTAATTCCTGTTGTCTCTTACATGATTATCATGTAATTCCTGTTGGCTGTGAATACCTCCTATTTCTCCATCAGTATCATTATTCTTGTGAGTCCTAGAGCTACTCGTATTGACCACCTGTAGTTCCAGCTGGTCTCTGGAAGAATTGCTGAGGAGACGACAAGAGTGGCAAAGGGATAGGGTAGTGGGAGGAAAGCTTGGGACCGGAAGCAGTCCACGGGGTGGGAGATTGACAGAGTTTGCAAAGCAGTGCTCTCGAGTGCTTTGGCCACCAGGAAGTTGGCTGAATGTATTTTCTCATCGCACTCCCAGCACGGTTTTGTTTCATCTGACTCACAGTAAATTTTCGCTGGATGATCCTTACACACATCACACTCCCACTGTGTCCCTATTCTTCTCATTGTTTGCTTCATCTCTCTCTACCTCTGCGTCTGCACTTGGCCTTCCCACCCTTTTTCTCATCGACCTACTACTCCTATTTAATAAGTAGTCTGATTTGTGAATATACATATAGAGGGAGAGAGATTAACAAGTTTGGGGGTGGAACTAATGAAGGTCTATTAGGATAGGAATTGGAGTTAGCGGGCTAACTATGTCAGGTTTACCGGAGGTAACTATGAAAGGTAGGACGTCGTTGATCTCTCCTCTTCCCGACCGGGGACTCGTATGTCCAAACAACGACTATCAATTCTTTTATCATTCGACCAGACTTTTTAGATTGTATTCAAATTTTTCGGGTTCAAGCCACTCTACTAATAAGGGAAAAGCATTAATGTTTTAAGAAAATTATTGTTATAGGTTTATAATGACGGTTTTTATGTGAAAATATTAAAAAGTATTGTGAAAATATCAATTTTCAATTGATTCTGCACGTACATTCCCTAGGCTGTGCACTTATCTCACCATCACTTTTAACAATTATAATCAACTCCTATACAAAAATATCTTTGGAAGCAAATTTTTTTTATAAACAAGTGATGCGTGTGATGAAAGCGAAGAAAGGAGGAAAAATTGAAATTTAGAGTATATTTAAGATTTTTGAATAATATGCAACGTTGTGTGTACGACTGTATATAGAGTAAGCTTTTTTCATAAAAGTCACTCCTATTTATAAAGGACTTGTATTTCTCTCTCTCTCTGTCTCTCTCTCTAATTAAAAAAATATCTTATTTTTATTGATATTCTTATAAAATGATATTACCTCTATTTTAAAATAAGATATACAATTTAATTTTTGAGGTCAAATGATTGCATATTAAATTTTAAATATATGTGAATTTATTTAATTTTAATTGATACAATTAAAATAGTTGTATAGTGTATGACAAAAATTATTATTGCAACTTATTTTATTCTAAGTTTTTATGAGTTATATCAATTTTAACATTTAATATGTTGTCGTTTGATTTTAAAAGTCAAATTGCATTTCTAGTTAATTTTGAAACGGGGGAAGTATAATATCATCAAGTTTGTAATTATAATTTTATTATTATGTTATTACTATTTAACTAACAATTAAACATTATTATTGTGCCATTACTTATTATTTTTATTTTTAGGAGTGAATTAATATGAAACCAAAAACATCTTCCACATTTTGCTCTTTCATGGAACATAGGAATTAAAATATATAGTGAAAGTAAATAATAATAATAATATTGAAAAGTACTCTATATAGAATTTATTTCTTGCAGCTAATTAAGATATTACTCGATGTCATGTATAGTCCATTAATGCAACTTATTAAATTTCCTAAAAAGAAACAAGAAAAATGGCACTTGTGATGTAAGTTGAATTAATTAATTACCCTATTTTTCTTCCTGAATGATCCATCTCTTAGAAGCATCCAGTAAGCCTGGACTCAATGTAAACATGACGACAATACAAAATTGCAATTGATTAAGATCATCGAGCTCCATTACCATCCAAATTAATCGCCTCCCAACATGCATATGCTCGCAATATCCTATTGCATCTCCCAGCTCATCCACTTCAAGTAATATATATATATATATATATATATATATATATATATATATATATAGGCAATTGATCCATAGAAAATATTTATTATAAAATAAAATAGGATAAATAATATTTTTACTATCCATTACTGAGATTAAAAAATTAAGATTCGTCTTTCACTATCGCCATTAATAATAGCGGACGTTGAAATTTTTTAATTCTCTTATCCGTTATTAATAATAGCAAATAACGACTTTTAATTTATTAATAGAAATATATGGGCATAGAAAAAATGTAAGGAACGGTGTTTACATGAGAATAGCATTCGTTAGCTATTATTGAAATACTAATAAATTATTTAATTAATAACTGATGCATGAAATATGTCAATTCAACGAGTGAACACATGAAGTTTTCGGGTATTTAGTAGCGGCTAGCTTATTGTCTCGGGTTTTGCCACTATTTACAGGGGTTATTACGGTAATTTTTTATGTCACTAGAAAGCAGTGTTTTCAGATTCAGAGTGATCATCGAATCGAAAAAATTATCGGGTGAACGGGTGGATCACTAGTCTAATCAATGGTCAGACCGTTATTGAACCGACGACGTCATTAATATGTAATAAATAATAAATAATTAAATATATTAATTATTATTATATATTATATATAATATTTAGTAAATATGTAAAATTAATCAATTATCTACACACAAAAAAAAAAAAATTAAACCAATTTATACAATATTTACTTCATACAATTAAAAAAAAATACTAAATTTATATAAAAAAAAGATATTAAATTATGATCATAACTCAAAATTCAAGACTCAAGAGTAATAAAATCAAATACAAATGAACATAAACATATTTAGGATACATTCAATCAAATTTGATCAAATAAATAAATCTATTTGTACAATATTTACTTAATACAATTCAAATAAATACTAAATCTATATGAAAAGAAATATATTAAATCATGATCATAACTCAAAACTCAATCAATGATATATTTAATCAAGTTCAAATGCTTAAATTTAAATAAATAAAAAAATAGTTAGGGACTCGATAAAATCGGTGACCCGGTGACCGGGTCAACCGGTCCGACCACCGGGTCACTGATTTTTACCAGTTTTTTGGTTTAAACCGGACCGGAGAATCGACCGGTTTTGATTTTTTTTATTGGACCGACGGTTTGGTTCGATTTTTATAACCATGCTAGAAAGTTGTTGACAACTGCCACTCTTAAAATCGGCAAATAATGTGTCTTTTATTCTCGGCCGTTGATCTATAAATGAAAGATTACAAATACGTTTGTTGGAATAATATTCATAACAAGTTTTTGTTATGAATCAGTACCCATATATATATATATATATATATATATATATATATATATATATATATATATCTCTTAAATAACTTATATTTATCAAAATAACATCGTTTTGAAGATTTAAAAAAAAATAATATTAAAAGAAAATGTGTCATGATGTAACATTCTACGGTCCCACTATTTTTTTTTATTTACGAAAATACAATCAAAGAATCTTTAAAACGACGTCGTTTTGATAAAAGTATGCTATTTAAAAATGTATACTTTTGAACCGTCATATATGTATATATATATATATATATATATATATATCACTACTAAATATTAATTATTATTATTATTAAATATTAATTCTAAACTTATGGAAGAGGACAATCTCCTTCCTGGAATTTGCATGGTATATGTGAGGATCTTATACATACAATTATGAGTCATTTTATACTTATTCACTTTTTTTACTCGCATATAAGATAAATGAGTGTAATCACACCTCATTTCATCTTTAATTCAAATGAGTGGGTCATACTCATTTGTCTTATATACGGGATAAGAAAAGTGGATAAGTCTAAAAAATTTCTACAATTATACACACATATATCTATCTATTTATGGGATTGATTTACAGTTAATATTAGTTATTAACATTATTATATCTTATGTATCTCTTATCGTTAATAAAATATTGATGAGTAGATTTTATATCTATTTATTAGGTATTTTTAGACTTAATTAATTGTGAGTTTTTAAGTATTTTAGGTAATTTATTTAATTTTATGCATATTTATGTTTTCAGTAATTTATTATTATTTTTAATTTTATTTCGTAGAAAAATTGAAGCTGATGACATTTATGTAAATAACCTCATCATGCATGGTCTGCGCCATACGTGCATAGGTTCAAATCAGCCGCACAACCGGACGACGTCGTTGGCAGTTCCAGGAGAAGAGGAGAGCAGCTTGCGCCTTGCGCGGTCGGTCAGGAATGAAGAAATGGCCAAGCGCATTGCGCATGCGTCAGTGAAAAGAAAGAAAAGGCGCGTGAGAATGGCGGTTGTGCAGAGAAGAAGGAATAACAATGTTGGGCACATTGTAGTAGCTAGCTGGCAGATTTCAATGCATTAGTTGTAGGCTCCACCACTTTATTCACTCCTTCAGCAAAGTTAATTCTTGATTTTGTTTCCACATGTTGTCCCAGTGAAGCTATTAAAGGAGCAAGCAATAAATTAAATAAATTTCAATTGTAATTTTAAAAAGAAAAATAAATAAGAATTTTTATTTTTTATTATTTAGAATTTTAAATTATATTAAGGTTTGAAAATTATAATTCCTATTAGAGTTAGAAAAATTATGTATCCTATAAATAGAGGGCTTGAGATACAATTGAAAACATACAATCTTTTGCTAAAAAATTCTTTTTAATATTATTTGGTTATTTTCATAGCTATGTTTGGCTAGATTATTTTTCTTAGTTAAAATGACTGAAGCCATCAAGATTAGTACACTGTAAGATCTAATTTATTTTAATTGTTAAATTTATATTTTGAGTATTGAATATTCTTATATGCTTAATTTTTACGATTGATTTGTTTAATTGCTAGGGAGGCCTACTAGTTTATTATACGCATTAATCTACTGCTATTGGTGAAGTAACTAAGTTTAATAATTATTTTGCATATCAAAAGATTATTATATCTTAGAAAAAATATTCATCTAAATTAAATGCAAACAAGTGGCTTTTGTTGTTTAGTTCAACGATCTCTCTAATTCTTACAGCTGTTATTAAATTAAATCTTTAGCAAGTGCCAGAGGTTGTTTAGTAGTAAGGGTATTTAGATAAAGTGATTCTATTTAACTAAAATTAATGAGAGAGGAGAAAAATTATTTTACCTGCGAGTAGTTATTACTACGGTGAATGTTCAAAATATGAATTGAGTTATTCTTGCATCAACGATCAGTTATAAATTATTGATGGTGGATGCTAATTTAAACCAAGACTTTTTCTTCTTATTTATTTCATTAAATTACTTTCATAATTATTTTAGTTAATTTTATTTAAATTATTTCTTTAATTCAACCCCCCCCCCCCCCCCCCCCCCCAATTTTGGTTTACAAAACATAAAATAAAATTAATCATTTTCTGTGAGATCGACTTTCACTTGTATTACTACATATTTATTTTTTAAAGTAAGATTTTATTTTTGGGTGCCTACGATAGCACACTAAATATCTTAACAGATAAAATTTAAATTTTGTTATAGCTTCCAAAGGTTAGAGGTGCGAAAGTAAGGAACTTCAAGGGGTCGAAGGCGTAAATTTATTCCTTCTAAGTTTTCTTTCCTAATTTTTTTCTCAACAATTTTAAATAGTGATTTTTTTTCTTTGAAATGACAAACACCCAAATACAGTGGTATGTATTTGTTGATGCTAGATATAGGTTTGCACCACCAACACTAAATACACAAATACACTTGTATTTGTATTTAGGTAACCAATCATCATAAAAAATGAACAGAAAAATAGGTAAAAATATGGAAAAAAATAAATTCAGGCCTTTAGGGACTTCAAACACCTCCCTACTTCTGTGCCTCTAACCTCTGTAAGCGATTTTTTTTTTTTATAAATCTGATAGTTGAGAAATCATATTGATGGTAAGAGATACATTTGATGGAATAGAGGCATAACTACTTTTAACTATGATCGCTCCCCCCCCCCCCCCCCGAACACTAATGTGGGGAGTGATATATATCTACCACTGACTATGGATCATTTTTTAGTCAATTGATATCTTGTTACTCATCTCAAATAACAATGACTAAGATTAAAGTGGGAGAATTAGTATCCATAAGAAATTCGCGTGGATACTAGTTAGTATCCGCAAGAACTCATTACAAGAAAAACTACTCTCAGAGAGTGAACACATTAATGAACCCCACCGTCGGTCGCTGATGATTCTATTAGTGACTGATATTAGTGACTACAGTTCAAATTGGTAGCTATTAATATTAGCGATCGATATTCGATCGCTAATACAATTTTATTGCCCAATTTCTGGCGCGAATATTGTCGTAAAATATTTTTCGCGACAAAAAACTATCAGCAACAGCAGATCGATTATCAATAATGCCACGTCAAAGAAACGTCAGCGACCGAAGCGCGATCGCGGTTAATGGTCGCTGATTTTCTACAAGCAAAACCTATTAGCGATCGCGAATCGATCGCTAATATTGCCATGTCAAGAAGTATTAGCGACTGACGTGCGGTCGCTGATGTATTAAAGATAAATCGCAGAAACTCAGTTGCCAGTCATAGAAAAGAAATAAAGGAAAAAGAGAGAGAGAGAGAGAGAGAGGGATGTCGCCCACGCACCCACCACCGCCACCGCTATACTTCTGCGCAAAATTGTAAATTTTCTATTATTCTCTATATGAAATATAAATGTATAGTTGTGAATGCATGAATGTATTAATGCATGAATGTATTATTTGGGAGTGTATATATTTAATTAATTGTATAATTGTGGGAATGAGATGTTAGGGTTTGTTGATTTGGGGAAATTGGGAAATTTGTTGGATTGCTCTAGTTGGGGGGCTTTGTTTACAACCATGTATTTTAGCAAATAATTATGATGTTCATATAAAATTGATTATTATGTGTGGATATTGGGTATATGAATTTGTTTTGTGATTTGATAATTTAGCCCTAGTTATATAGTACTAGTAGCTTGATGAGTTTGCTAACTTAATAAAAAGTTAATAAACCTTTGCGGAATTTGTTGGATTGCTCTAGTTTGGGGGCTTTGTTTACAGCCATGCATTTTAGCAAATAATTATGATGTTCATATAAAATTGATTATTATGTGTGGATATTGGGTATATGAATTTGTTTTGTTATTTGATAATTTAGCCCTAGTTATGTACTAATAGTTTGATGAGTTTGCTAACATAATAAAAAGTTAACAAACCTTAATAAATTTGTGTTGTGGTTTGGGTATAACATAATAAATTTGTGTTGTGATTTTAGTATAACATAATAAAATATTTATAATTATATATAATAAAGCTTAAATAAAATAATATCAACTAAGTAGCATTTACTTAGTTGACCCCGCCTAAATAAAATAAAATATAAAGTAATATACTATAATAGAACAAAATAAAATAAAGCAAAATAAATAAAATAAAATAATTTAAAATATCATATCATATTATATACTATAATATAATATGATATAAAATAAAAATGAAAATAAAATAAAAAAGAAAAATAAAATAAATAAAAATAATACAATACAATATAATATAATATAATGATTTTGAATCAGACAACGATTTTCATTAAAATGTATGTTTAGTTTTAGTTGTAGTATGGAGAGTTATATACATGCTCTATATATACTTGTCATATTCATGTACATTTTAGTTTTTAATTGTAGTACTGAACCATTGCAAACTATTCTATGTTATTATTAAGTTGTCATTTTATTTGTTTAATTATTATCATATATCTCATATTAATATGTTTTTTTTTAATAGATGTCTTCTTCAACAACGCTTAAAAATCGCGGCTTAGGTCGAAGTCCTAATTAGATTTTGAATGCCCCGAATAATTATGAGGATCAGATTTTATTATAGGTTCGATCAGACCTGGATACAACGTAAATTATCTACTATATAATATAATTAATTGATATTAACATTGTAATAGATATTAATATAAATTATTGTATATTTTAGGGTTGTGAAGTATATTTCACAGTTATGCTTATAAAACTTGCCCACGCCGACTATTACGTGGGCCAGGACACCTCTCGCCCCACATGAAGGCAGTTTTGTAGGAGTTTTAGGTAATTTTTTTTTGTTAAATTACAAATATTCTAATGACCTAATGTGTAGTATTATTGCATTATATTACAACTGTTTTAATATTATTATTGAATTTTTATTTCAAAAAAAGTACAAGTAGGATGAGGCACATACCGTTGCTATACAGACACTATTATGGCAAAAGTTTGCTTGATACTATGTAGATAGCTGTAAGTTTTTATTTACGTTATATTGTTTATAATTTTTTTTATGTCATTCTTAAGTTTAATTACGTCTTTTTTAAAATTAAAATTTTAACTTGATTAGAAGACAATTACAATCAATTAATGGATGAGCGATATCCCTATGGCAGCCTGCGCCCTATGATAGTTTGATTCATGCATATAAGTACCAAGATTTCATTCATATAAAATATATTTTAGTTTGTCTTGAATTTAATATTAATTTGGTTAGAGATTAGTTTGTATTTATCTGTTGTGTTATGTGTAGTGTTGTGATATGAATACAGGTACAAAATATTTTTGACAAATCCACAAAATAGAATTTTTTTTATAGAAAAACTATCAGTGACCGACTTCGTTCGCTAATACTCATTAGCAACCAATTTTAATAGTGACAGATTTAATTACTGATGGCGGTATCTGACACGTGGCACCACGTCTCTTAACCGCTGACTCGGATTAGGTATAACTTCGGTCGCTGATGTCGATTGCTTATACAACGGTTACTGATATTAGTCGTTAATGTGTTTTTAACGACTAGATTATCTGCGACCGAAATTAACGGTCGAAGTTATTCGCTATTTCCCATCAATGATTAAAATTGGTTGCTGATAGATTTTTTTTGTTATAGTGACTTCTTGCGGATATTTTTGAACATTAAAAAACTCTAAAGGTCAGACCACTCTTTCTTTTTTCTAACCTAACTTTTTTTATTTCTTCAATCAAATACTAAAATTCAATAACATTTTTGTTACAAATCTAAGATTTGACATCTATATATAGTTAGAAATCTCTCATCAAATTTTTTAAAACAAGATCCATTGATATTTTCATAAGTAAAATTTGATATTCCACAAGTTTTTTCTAACATGAGTGTGATGTCCATTTACTATTCATGTAAAAGGAATATTGCGAAATTATCATTTTTATTTATGGAAGTATAAATTTCCATTTTTTCTTATTAGAATCATTTTACCTATAAGTCAAATAATATATTTATAAAAAAAATTAATAAAAAATTTACAATATTATAACTTTAAAATAAGATCACTTTGCATGGGGTGTAGATGTTAGGAGTATTATATATCTGTACTTTAATTAAATAGACAATTTAGTTTGTCCTTTATTTTTTGGTCCTCTATTTTTTTGCAAAAATTATTTTTCCTATAGTATTACTTCTCATATTTTAAGTCAAAAATTACCTTACCTACTTTAGGACAAAAACTAACCAATCTACAAATACATATATATTATACTAGAATCAAGTTTATTAGAGATAAAACACTCATAATAATTATTAATCTTTCCATCAACTTGATATATTATGTCTCAATCTATTGGACCACCCTTACAATAACTTGGTATAATATAATATTTAAGGAGTTCATCACCATCATTGCTCAATTTAATATTAATTTTTTTTTTATATATATAATAATAATAATAATAATAATAATAATAATTGAGTTTTATTATTAAATAAAATATTTTATTATACTATATTGAATTGTTTACAAGCTACTCGCATGAAAGGAATCTCAAAATATTTAGAATTAAAGGTAAAAAAAAGTTCATGTTTTATGTGTAATTATTAGTACAAAATTTTATTTATTTCTAAATAGGAAATTTGAATATATAGATAACTCAAAAATAATATAAAATCTAACTCATAAAAAAAATATGTACAAAAAGTTAACTTAAAGATTAAAATTTTTAATAAAATGAAAAAATTATCATTAAAAATAAGTGAATAATAAATAAAATTTGAAAAAAGTCTAAATATTAAAATCTAAAAAACAAAAAGAGCTAGTTAAGTAAAAAAAAATATTACTTATTCTATTTAAAATATTATATAAAAAAATATTAATTAAAAATAAATATAAAATTTAAAACTCAAGAATAAGATCACGTACTTTGTACGAGATATACTAATAATATTTGACGATATAAATATTGCTTTTTAGATATGGTTTTAACAGTATAATTATTTGCAATGAATTTTATTTTATTGTGTCGTTTACACAATATACGTGTCACTAAATGTATTTTGAGAGAAATTGAATAAAAAAATTTAATAGATGATAGTCTAATCAATATATATATATATATATATATATATATATATATATATATATATATATATATATCAATGTTATTAAAACCGGTTTGGAACCGGCGGTTCGACCGGTTAAACCGGGAACCGGTTCCTTTTTCGGTCCGGTTTGGACCGGTTAACCAGTTTTGGTCAATAACCGGTTGACCCGGTTGACCACCGGTTCAACCGGTAAAACCGGTTAATTGACCCGGTTGAACCGGTTTTGAAGTATTTTTTTTTTCAAATTTTTTTTTACCAATAATATAACATAATTTCACTATATTTTAGCTTACAAAAAATTAGATGTTTTAAATTTTTATTAATTATTAATAATATATATTTTTATGTATTTATGACGTCACTGGTTCAATAACGGTTCGACCACTGGTTGAACCAATGACCCATCCACCCAGAAAATTTTTTCGGTTCGCTGAACGAACCGGTTATGAGAACATTGATATATATATATATATATATATATATATATATATATATATATATATAAATTGAAATTGGGATTGCGATATTCTTCATTACACTTATTTTTTAATTTTTCCAAGTACACATTTAGTAATACAAAAATTACTTTTATTGAATCAATTATTTATGATAAATTTTATTTTGTTGTTAAATATTCGCGATGAATTTTATTTTATTATTAAATATAATTTTTATGTCGTTAAATACATATTGAAAAAAATTGAACAATAATTGTAATGAAAGAGATTCTAATGTAAAAAATTTCGCCGCTAGTTTAAATAATAAATTATATATACTTTTTTCTTGTATGTGCACACAAAATTAGCTTTACTGTTTTTACGAGGCAAAATTAGTTTTTATACCACTAAACTTATCGGGTTTTAGCCGTTAAACCATTAAATTTTTAATTTTTGTAATTAGACTACTTTACTAATTAATTTTTTTTTAATAAGGTCTTTATGTTAAAATCAACTAATAAACGTTATCTCATAATCAGAAATGATATATTTTTTTAAAAATGACATGCAAACATACGTATTTGGCAAAAATGATGCACGTGCTAGTAACGTGACCTGAACTTCAGTCCTCTTTTCAAAAAAGGCACGCCTTAGTCACGTGACCTACACTCCTTTACAAAAACTACAAAATCACCTATCACGACTCATAATCACCAATTGAACGGTGAAATCAAAAGCTAAAATCAAATACCCAAATGAAAAAGAAACACCCAAATGAAAGAACAAATCAACCTTTTTTCTTTCTGTTTCTCCATAGAATCAATCACCACTGATTCCAAATAACAAAAATTAATCAAAAGTCAACCTTTTTTCTATCTGTTTCTCTATATTTACAGACTAAGGGCCTGTTCGTTTCCTCCTTATAAGTCGGTCAACGAACTTATAAGTTGTTAAGTCATTAAACTTGTTCGTTTGTTACTTTTTTTTTGACTTATAAGTCGAAAAAAAAGTCAAAAAAAAGAGTAGGTTTTTGGAACTTAAAAAAAATGACTTATAAGTCATTTTTTTTAAGTTAGTCAACTCTGATGAAAAGACAAAACTGTCCTTCTTTGTTTTTTTAATCTTCTTCTTATTAAAAGACATTTTAGTAATTTTTACATTTTACTTAACTTATAAGTTATTATTACCCGAACACATCCACAACTATTACTTATAATTCCAGACTTATAAATAAAAGTGATACCGAACACTTTTACTTATAAATCTACTAAAATTTTAACTTATAAATCTACTCAAATTATAATTTTAAGTCAAAAAAAAAAAAATTCATTCCCAAACGGCACTTAAATCCAATACACCTTCTAACAAACATAAACTAAAACAGAGCAAATAAGTGGAAGCCAAGGAGCTGTACGACATAGATTGGATTCTCTCCCCTCCATCCGACATCTTAACCAGCCTTTTCCGCCGCCGACTTTCGATTTCCTGTGAATCGCCTGATCGAATCGGCTAGTGAAACCATTTCCGAGGTAGGCTTTGCAAGATGACAGGTGGCGGAGGTGAGATGAGATGAGAAGTGGTGGAGGATCTGTGGCAGAAGTGGTCTTCCGGTGAGGATTTGCGGCAAAAGTGGTGGAGGCGAGATGAGAAGTAGAGGAAGAGGGTTACTGAGTTTACGGTGAAGTGAGATTATGATTTTGATGGTTTTGAGTGTCACGTGACTTTATAGTGATATAATTTTTTTCTTCCTTTTTAACAATTAAAGACATTTTTTAATAAATATTTATGAAAAAATAATGAAAATGAAGTCACCAAAAAATTAACGTTAAAAATAATTTATATTAAAAAAATTATAATTTTTTATGAATTAAATTTTAATTATAGAGAATTTATTCTTTTATATAATTTTAGTTTTATATATTTTATTTTAAATTAATAACATAATAAAAAAAATCAAATCATTTTCCAAATAATAAAAAAAGTCGGACAAGCCACGTGACTTTTTCATGTTATTTTTAAATTAATTAAAAATGTAATGTCAAAAATAAAGATAATTTTCATCTAATTAATTTGATAAAATGATTCAATTATAAAATTTTAATTAATATGATAATCTAATTATAATAAATTAAAATTTTAATAACTTAATATACAAAACACGACAAATATAATGGGATAAAAGCTAATCTTGCCCATTTTAGTTTTTACCACGTCACAAAACCAACTCGCACAAGGCAAAAACCATAAATGACACGGAAAAATAACAAGTCGGATGACTATATAGCCACCACCCTTTTTTTGTATAATAAAATACTCTTTTTATTCTACATTTTGAAATTCATTTTTAAACGAAAACTTTTGGAATAATCTTATATTTTTAAATCTATCCCTATATAAACTAAGAGTTTAGTAGTGATATTGTGATATTAAATATGATACTAAAAAAATAATGACAAACTAAGAAAATTATGTCATTTGATGATCCTAAAATAATTTAGCTCCAATTTTAGAATAGACCCAAAAAAATTAATGCATATTTGTTTTATCTTTCGGAACGAAGGGTAGTTGCAAATTAATGTTTGAGTTTTAAATACTTTGTTTGTAAATTGAGAAAAAATTGATCAAATATTTATTTTGAAGTAACTAAAATAAACACAGTAGTATAGATATAAATAAATTATTTTATTTTTTAAAAATTAATATTTTTATAAAATTTTATTTACATAAATAATAAATAGAGTCCACTCTCGATTCTCTGTCTTCTTTACTAAAATAATTTTTAGATTCTAAGCATTTGCTTTCTCACTAAACGAGTAGCAGTATAGATGATATAAATATCTGTTGTTCGGAAATGCTAATAATAATGGCTGCTCCCCGTTTCATTTTTATGTTTTACTCCCTAATTTCATTGTCGGGCCTCTTAGAATTCTGCACCGCGGCTGATGCTGATAGGCATGAGCTACACTTGAACGAATCCATCACCACTGGCGACTCTTTGGTATCTGCAAACCAACGCTTTGAGCTGGGCTTCTTCAAGCCCAGCAGTACAAATAACAGGTCCTACTTAGGAATTTGGTACAAGAAATCCCCTCATATCGTCGCCTGGGTCGCCAACCGGGAAAATCCACTCACGGATTCACCTGGAATTCTAACTATCGGCCCAGATGGCAAACTCATCATTCTCAATTCAACCAACAGCATCATCTGGTCATCTAATTCTTCTTCTTCTTCTTCAACAGCCCCACAGAATTCAGTTGCGCAGTTATTGGATTCTGGGAATCTCGTTCTCAAACAAAACGGCAATGGCAACTCAGAAACAGAAAGATACTTATGGCAAAGCTTTGATTATCCAGGTGATACACTTTTACCTGGCATGAAGATTGGTTGGGACTGGGTTACGGGCAAGGCCCGAAAATTGACATCATGGAAAGACTCAAATGACCCATCTCCAGGAAACTTCGATTATGGAATGGATCTTCTCGGACTGCCTCAACTTGTTCTTCGCGAAGGATCCGAAAAGAAATTCCGTAACGGGGTATGGAATGGAATTCGATTCAGTGGCATTTACAAATCGTTAGCAACTCACCCGGTGTTCAATTATGTTTATGCTAATAACAGCAATGAGATTTACTTCTTTTATGAGTTTACAAACAATCCGGTTATCACAAGGCTTACACTGAATCAGTCCGGCATACTGCAGCGGTATGCAATCAATGAAGGCAGCTCGGAATGGGCTTTCGTGTATGCGACACCAAGCGACTTTTGCGACGAATATAATGTGTGCGGTGCTAATGGTATTTGCAAAGTTGACAAGAATCCCAATTGCGAGTGCTTGCATGGTTTCTTTCCGAAATCGGAAAAGGAATGGAATGTTTTTGATAGGAGCAGCGGGTGCGTGAGGAGAAGGCCACTGGATTGCCAGAAGAGCGATGGATTTCTGGAGATTAAAAATGTGAAATTGCCGGATCTTCTGGCCAACCAGTTTGGGTTGAACAAGAGCATGAACCTCAATGAATGCGAGAGAGAGTGCCTGAAAAATTGTTCCTGTACAGCTTATGCAAATTCGGATATTCGTGGAAGAGGCAGTGGCTGTTTGATTTGGATTGGCGATCTTATTGATGTTAAAGAGTTGTATGTTGCAGAAGGTAGTGAGCAGAACATGTATATACGCTTGGCAGCTTCAGAACTAGGTAATTATCTCTTCATATCAATCATTGCCTCAATCAATATACCAGGAACGTACGTACCTCAATTCCAAAATAAAAAGATAACTTGCCTTTGCATTTTACAAAAAATAAGCGTGATCTTATATTTTGGAATTATCTTATATTTTGGAACGAAGGGAGATAGGGAGTATTAGCAATTGGGTTAATTTGCTTTTCATTTTGTACGTACCTTTATAAAGGCATGCCAGTTCTAGTGATAAATAAGACTAACTTATGATCTATACTTCCAGAGCATGATATGAAGAAGAAAACAATATTGATGGTTGCAGTCATATCCGCAGTTTCAGGGATGCTTTCCCTTATCTTCTTAATCTGGTGTAGGATTCAAAAGTTGAAAAGGAGAAGAGGTAAATTAAGTCATTCTTTTATACA
Organism: Hedera helix; assembly: GCA_947179155.2. Lineage (NCBI taxonomy): Eukaryota > Viridiplantae > Streptophyta > Magnoliopsida > Apiales > Araliaceae > Hedera > Hedera helix. The sequence continues at coordinate 60,818,391 of OX359266.1, forward strand.
TTTTTAAGCTCTAAATAAACCCTCATCAGTTTTATTATGTGATTGTGCTGTTAAGTGGTGTGAAATCAATACATATAACGGTATTTTATATATCATAAACAATTTAATCAAAATGCAGATGACTTTCTCATTTTATGTGTTCAGAAAGAAACAAAGAAAACATAGACCTACCGTTGTTCGATCTAGCTACAATAGCAAGTGCTACCAACAACTTCTCTAGCACAAATATGATTGGGGCCGGCGGCTTTGGTTCTGTTTACAAGGTAATGAATGAAATGTCAGGTCTTTAATTTTAAATTAAGGAAAAAATTAATAAACATCATTGTGACACTTCTATATTAAACATTGTAGGGTAAGTTATCTACTGGACAAGAGATTGCAGTGAAGAGGCTTTCCAAAGATTCAGGACAAGGTGCTCAAGAGTTCAAGAACGAAATTATTTTAATTTCTAAACTTCAGCACAGAAACCTAGTCAAGATTGTAGGTTGTTGCCTTGAAGGGAAAGAGAAGATATTGGTTTATGAGTATATGCCTAACCAAAGTTTGGACTATTTCATCTTTGGTAAGATTGTTGATTTCCGGAGTCCCAGACTCCCAGTTTTAGTAATAATTTAGAAGGGATATAGCACTAATTTTGGGTAATGTAATGTAGATTGGAAAAGAACCATACTCAATTGGCAAAATCGCTTTGAAATTGCTATGGGTATTGCGAAGGGACTTGCATACCTTCATCATGATTCCAGATTAAGAATAATACATCGTGATCTCAAAGCCAGCAATGTTTTACTTGATAAGGAGCTAAACCCCAAAATCTCAGACTTTGGCATTGCGAGGATTTTTGGAGGTGATCAAAATGAAGCGAAAACGAAGATTGTAATTGGAACATAGTAAGTATCCCTAAAAAGTATGGAGTGCAATAATATGTACTTACATTTGTATTATAATAATTAGTGTATTATTATGCTTTGATGCAATGCAGTGGTTATATGTCACCGGAATACGTAATTGATGGAAAATTTTCAGCAAAGTCTGATGTCTTTAGTTATGGCGTGCTTCTTTTAGAGATAGTGAGTGGCAAAAGGAACACTAAATTTTGCAATCCAGAACACTATCATAGTCTTTTGGGATATGTAAGTACTTATTATTATTATTATCCTAGAAAGAAGGTAGGTTGTTTCAGAAAATATTTTTTAGGGATAATTTATATCATGTATGTTTGGTTTGAATTGTAGGCATGGGTGTTGTGGAAGGAAGGCAAGGCCCTTGAAATTATGGAGAGGTGTTTGGAAGATTCATATGTTGAGGCTCAAGTTGAAAGGTGTATTCAAATCAGTCTACTGTGCGTGCAGAGACTCCCAAAAGATAGACCTACAATGTCATCAGTAGTTTGTATGCTCGGAAATGAGGGCATAGCATTGCCTGAACCTAAACAACCTGGTTTCTTTATAGAAAAATGTATGGTTCAGTCCGAGACAACAATTAAAGAATGCACCTGCGGAAATCAAGTAACAATAACGATTCCGGAACCAAGATAGATAGATAGCACACTACATTTAAAGTTATGTGTATTAATTAATTGAAGCACCAAGTCAACGTACTATTTTAAATTCATTGCCACTTGTATGTAAGGTTGCTTGCCAAATTTCTTATATATAAAGTTATGGAGTTGTTCTCGGCTTTCAGTCTGTGTCTGTCTTTTGGTTAGAAAGGTGAAGTTGTCATTGGGTGGTTGGATTGGGGCCGTCTGTCCTGTGGTTTAGAAAGAGAAAAACTAACTGGTTGGAGTTGTTACGACCGTGAAAACGGAACACTTAATCTATTAGAGAACATGAATTTAATTATGAACAACTAATTAACGGCACGCTCGGCTGATAAAGACAGAATGCAGAAATAATTATTGAGGAGGATGGATTTGTGAAATAAAAGGATTCAGATAAGGAAATGCATGACTGTATCATGCATGATGTATTGAAGGAACGACGGAGACACAAAATAATAATAATAATAATAGCGGTCAAATTTGGGTAGCTACTATTTTTTATTTTTTTTCCCGGTCTTTGATTGTTCGATCGGGGATTGACCAAACAGCCGCCTTGTGTCGGTCAGTGATCATGTACTCTCTCACACAGTCACAACAAAAGCTTGACTTTGTCTCCCCCATGCGATTGTCAACTTAAATAATTAGTATGGAAAGCTGCATGGTCTATTTAATTATTTTCTAACAAAAATAAAACAAAATAGTTGCTTGATGGATGGATGATACAGCAGCCCAGCCATCTTATTAAAGCACATCAGAGCTTGCTTTTGAATAAAAAAATATAGAATAATTAACACCTAACAAGATCATAATTGTAGGTGATAGATTATTAATATATATGAGAAAATTCAATGTATAATATTAAAAATATAGAAAAATCAGCTTTGTCGTCGTATTGACAACAGACTAGACATCTATCCTGCTGTCCGTCCTGTGTAGTGAGTTTTTTTCTTTTTTTCCTTGTCCATTTTCAATGACTTTAGGAGTACGTAGGTAAGTAGTACGTGTAGACAATTATTATATATATATATATATATATGACTCTGTCTATTAATCAATAATCATAACGCATATGTTCATCATCTCTCTGGTCTAAATTCCATCACCTTCATTTTCGACAAAGTAGTAGGCGGGCGTTTAGTTTAGTAATGATAATACGATAAATTTAAAAAAAAAATTATTTTTTATAATACAAATTAATATTTTCATTAAATTTCAAGGGACATTGTCAAATTATTATTTTTGCTCATAGAGAACTATCATTTTTCCCTTGTGATTATGTCATTTTATAATATACTAGTATATAGTTCCATCAAAAGAGATTGGACACTTTTTTAAAACAATAAAAGTAAATAAAAAATAAAAAAATTAGGCAAATGGATTAAAATGTTCTAGTTAGGTGCTGTTTGATAAAATTCTGTATTAAGATCTGAATAATTTAGATATCTGAATAATATAGAGCATCTGAATAGAATTGTATCTGAATGAAAAAATGTTGTTTGATAATCAATTTTTTCAGATGTCTGAATAACAGTATTTTACCATTTTAACCCTATGAACAGTTGAACATTATAATAATAATAATAATAATAATAATAATAATAATAATAATAATTATACTAATAATAATTATAATTATTAATAATAATTATAATAATAATAATAATATTAATTATAATAATAATAATTATTATTATAAAAATAATAATTATAATATTAATGATAGTGCTAATAATAATACTAATAATAATAATTATTATAATAAAAATTATGATAATAATAATTATAATAATAATAATAATCATAATTATAATTATTATAATAATAATAATTATTATTATAATATTAATATTAATAAAAATAATAATAATTATAATAATAATAATTATACTAATAATAATTATAATTAATAATAATAATTATAGTAATAATAATATTAATTATAATAATTATAATTATTATTAATAATAATTATTATTACTATAATTATTATTATTATTAATAATTATTATATTAATATTAATAAAAATAATTATTATTATAATAATAATTATACTAAAAATAATTATAATTAATAATAATAATTATAGTAATAATAATATTAATTATAATAATTATTATTATTATAAAAATAATAATAATTATATTAAAAATAGTACTACTACTACTACTACTACTACTACTACTACTAATAATAATAATAATAATAATAATCATAATTATAATAATAATAATAATAATAATCATAATTATAATAATACTAATAATAATACTAATAATAATAATAATAATAATAATAATAATAATAATAATAATAATAATAATAATAATGATAATGCTAATAATAATAATACTAATAATAATAATAATTATTATTATAATATTAATAATAATAAAAATAATAATTATTACAATAATAATTATACTAATAATAATTATAATTAATAATAATAATTATAGTAATAATAATATTAATTATAATAATTATTATTATTATTATTATAAAAATAATAATAATTATATTAAAAATAGTACTAATAATAATAATAATAATAATAATTATTATTATTATAATTATAATAAAAATTATGATAATAATAATTATAATAATAATAATCATAATAATAATCATAATTATTATTATTATTATTATTATTATTATAAAAATAATAATAATAATAATAATATTTATTATTATAATAATAATAATAATATTGAGTGTTGGATATAAAAGGAATTTGTTAATATTGAAGAGGATATTTTTGTCCAAGTTCATTAAGATGCTCCTCTTAATGGTTTAGATTTGATTTTGTATCTCAACCATTTAGAGGCATTCAGATGTAACAAAAAAAAAAACAAACAACTTTGTTCCTCTTAGCGATTAAGAGGTTGTCCATTAAGAGCTATTAAGACACAAACAAACAGCACCTTAATCTGCTCCATGAAGAGTTTAAAACGAAAAGACCAACAAAGGCTATTAAGAAATTGTAGCGATTCTTAGAGGCCCATCTTTATACCATTTAAGGCCCGAGGCCCAGCCTATCAAACTAACCTGAATTGCTTAGTGATGATCTATTAATACTCTCTCGCCGTCATTGTCCCAATCTCCGAGCATCCGTTCGCGGTCGCCGGAAGAAAACTTTCCGGGATAGTCTAGTTTAGTTACATTTCCTCAAACAAGATTTGGAGAGCCCTAGCTTAGCTTAGCTTAGCTGCCTACGAACCTGAAAGGTTGAAGCTGTCATTCTATTTGTCAAGCACAAAATCTACACAATCAACTGTTTGATATTTACACATACAACTTTAACGACCGAGCATTGCTTTATAATTCTTCTTACCTCCTGAACAGCAGTCACAGATTCTCCGTTGATTTTAAAGCGGATAACATAAATATCTTATTATTATTGAGTTCGTAGGGATGACGTTAAAGTGCAAATTTTTTTTTCAAAATAATCTATAGCCAATGATTCATAGCTAGTGTTTGCCAAGTGTATTTTTTTAGCTAACGTATCTGAGACAATTGAGAGAATGATCCAACAGTTTTAACTTTTTTCCAACTATTACAGATGGTAGCGGGTTGCAAAAAAATTAAAAAGTCCCTAACAGCAAGTTTAATTAACGAGTAAACATGCTTACCATGCTGCTACCTTAGTAAACGGCACGCCAACACGAGGCGTTTTGGTAACAGTGCTAACCGTTACCTTAGGTAGCGACAACAATAACCACACCTCTATAAGCTGTTGTTTTACTAACCCTCCCCAACCCCAACCCCAACCCCAACCCCAACCCTAAACATAAACAATTTGATGCATACTGCAAACGACTGCTGGAAAATTTTTCTTGGTTTCTGCCATCGCTACATTATGAAGGAAGAAGGAGAAGATCAACATAAAATTTTCCATACCCTTGCTCGATTTTTGCAATATTGATTCAACTTGTAAGTAAGGTTTATTTTGACTGAATATTTTATTATAAAATGTTTCTTATGATGAATTTTTTTTATGAAATAATTTTTGAAAAAAAATATACAAATTTTGCACAACAAATTATTAAACTAATTAGTATTATATAGTATAATGTTAGTGTATGCTGTTGTTGATTGAATTTTTTTTATGAAATATATTTGTAGACACCCAAATTTTGCACTTTTGTACTAACCCTGGCAGGAGGGCAAAACCGTCATTTGACCCGACGAGCGAAAAGGAAGGTGGACCCCAACACGAAGCCACCCCAACAACTTACGGTCAAAGCCGCCACAGCAAACAACGAGCATCAGGCAAGGCAAAAAGCTAATCCCGAAGAACCTGTTCGGATCACCAAAGACGACAAATGGCCACTACGCTTACGATGTTCGGGGGTCTCGCTCCCCGGTGAGCGAGCGGCTGCCCAGCTCGCCGATGAGCTGGCGGGGGGGTAGGGGGCAGCGCCCCCTGAAAGCCAAGCACAATTATCAAATTCCATATCAAGTCGCATCCCTCCGAACTAGTCTCCCAGAATAATATGGCACGTTTTTCGGGGATTTCCGGACTGCAAAAATACAGCTTTCCAAAATAATACCGCAGAAATTGGCGAATTAAGACCGCGTGGCACGAAAATCGAAAAAAACAAGCCGGACGGCCGCGAATGCAACCGCTGCCACCGACAGACGTGACAGGCACGAGGCTCGAGAACGGCACACGACAGCCGAGGCGGCGGCCAGGCGGCCACAGCAGGCAGCCGCAGATGCATCTGCGGCCAGCCGCAGATGCATCTGCGGCTGCCTGCTGAAGCCTATATGCGGCCATTTTCCACCCGAGAGCAAGAAGAGAAGGAAAAAAAGGAAAGAAAAAATAGATTTTTAGAGAGAGAGAGAGGCGCGGGAGAAGAGAGAAAAAGATAGAAAAGAGAGAAACATTGTGAGATTTCTTCATCTTGTGTTCAATTTTTACTAGGTATTGTATCCTATTTCGATTTTCAAGTGTTAAAGCGTATCTTTCATCATTTGAAATGTAAAGAAATCCAAGTTCATAGCATTTGTGGTTCTATATAGTTAGATCTAGTTCTCATTTTATCTTATTGTCTAAGTTGTTATAGATCTAATATTTGTGCATTTGTTGGGTGGATCTACTGTTAGATCCGAAAATATTTGGTGCATTGCTATTTAATATAGTTTGATTTTGTATATGTTGAAGTTAGATCCGATGTAGTCGATATATGTTTGGATCTATGGATTAGGGATGGTTAGAGAGGATTTGTGGCGGATAGAATCTCCTCCTAACCTCCCGATGATATCCTTTTAAGGTTATTTTATAGTTTTTACGTATGTAGCAATGGCGATGCACTTGTGTTGTAAATATGTAATTTTTGGGCCTTAAAGCGATATCGATACCGAAAATCGGGTTTAAGGCCCCGTAATAGTGAAACATGTGATTGTAGGCGTTTGGGGTTATTTGGATGGCTTACATGCCCGTGAATAACCGCAACGCTATTTTTAATGCTTGATTTTCCTTTTGACACGAGAAAACGATTTTGGAATGAAAGGATAAAGGTTTTTTATAAAATCAAGCAAATTAGGATATTAGATTCACGAGGTTTAAAATTAAGAGTCTTGGGCGAACTTTAACCCGTGTTTGGCAAAAAGACTCCATTTGGTTTTAAAAGGTCATAAGAAACGCTTTTGCAAATAAATCAATGTTTTCATTAAACTTTGTGCATAGGGTTAAAGAGTTCTAGAAGTTGCCCTCGTTTTATTTATATTAACTGTTAGAAGGCAATGTATAGTCTCGATTCCTATTTGACAAAAGTTTAAAACTATTGTTTTCTAAAATGACATCTAAATAAAAAAAACCTCAACGCTTTCGAAATTAAAATCAATCTTTCTTATAAAAAGCGAAGCCTCGTCATTTGGGTCAAAGAACGTCCAAAACACTTTCCAGATAAATACTTTTGCCATATAAAATAAAAGCAAACTTTTTTTATGCAAAACGCACCACAAACGTCCATTTAGGCACACACACACACACACACACACACACACATTTTAGGATTTAAAAGGATAGGAAAACATCGAGATTGCGGTAACCGTGTTTCACGGAAGTCGGGGGGTGCCTAACACCTTCCCCTCGCTTAAGCAAGCCCCCGAACTCTATGAATTTCGGTTTGCGGACCAATTAATCGGAGTCACATATGAGCCAGCGATTACGAAAACAAATTCGGATGAGTTGGTACATCCATTTCAAATATACCAACTGGCGACTCTGGTCAATTGGCTCATAAAAAATCGATCTTTCAAAACCCGTCGACACTAAGCCGACCCTTTTCAAAATCACATTTAATTCAAAAGGCTAAAATTGGAAAGGGACATTTTTAATTATTAAAAAAACGAGACAACGAAAATCCCGGCGTCGACAGCTGGCGACTCTGCTGGGGACATTAGAGGGCTTAAGCCGCATTTTAAATCTCGATGTTTTACTATCCTTTAAAAATTCAAAAATGTGTGTGCTTTATTTACGTCGATTTACCTTTTGTGTGCGTATGAATGAATGTGCGAGTTTTGTGATTGCTTTGCGAATGCTTTATTTTAATATCATCATATGCATACGGTGAGGTACGATGAATGTATGATGAATGTATGTTGAGCAGTTCCTCCTCCTGAGGCAAACCCGTCGGATGTGGATTACTGGACTCAAAGGGGTGCTCCCCGGCGAGGCTCAGGAAAAGCATCCACTCAGATCCAATCCAATTGAAAGATCGGATTTATTCCCTTCGAGTATGTTGCGAAGATCTGGGAACCTTCATGCCGAAAAGCCCGCGAGAATAACTTAGGGTAGGTCAGCCTCAGATAAACCCAACGCATGGAAAGTCTCTTCATGCCCTTTTACGCTTTACGTGCATGATATCATACTGTAGTCAATCATTTTGCACCAACCAATTTTTGTCAAAATAAAAGTCATACTGTAGTCAATCCTTTTGTACCAACCAAATTTTGTCAAAATAAAAAGTACTAACCTCTGTTTTACAGGGACAGCTCCAAGCATCATAAATTGCACAATGTCATTACTTTGGTTTAAATAAAGGGATACTGACCCTGTTTTGCAGAAAAAGATTATAAAACTCAAAAAAAAAAAAAAAAAAAACACAAAAATATGTGCTTTAGCATGCATCCACCAATGTCATTTCCCGGAACTGAACCTTGGCGTATTTTAATTGCAGGATTGCTCCCCAAACCCGTCTCCGATCTAAGAAAGCCAGAGAATCAACAGTCGAGATGGCTGAGAACCCTAATCCTGACCTGGCTCCCGTATCTCGGGAAGAGTTCAATGCTGTGAAAAACCAAATGACCGAGCTGACCATGTTGCTCAAGGAGCATTTCAAACTAAAATCAGGGCCACAGCTCAAGGACCCGGCGGGGCCATCATCCCAAGGAAACGCACTGACCCCAGAAACTCCAAAAGTAGAGCTACCAAAGCAAGTCATTATCATCCCTGAAGACGAGGTGGCCAGTGGGGTTAGTAAGAAGATAAAGCAGATGGAGGAAGCCATCAAAACGATGAAGGGGATCGGGTCATATGGCAGTGTTAACTATTCCGACCTGTGTATCTTTCCGGGAACCAGATACCCCGAGAAGTTCAAGCTCCCTGAATTTGAAAAGTACAACGGGTCGGGGGATCCATACACGCATCTGAAAGTATTCATCGGAGAACTTGGGGCATATGCTGAGGACGAGTCGTTGAGAATGCAGTTATTCCAGAAAAGCCTGGCAGGGGAGGCTAGGACCTGGTATGCGAGGCTGGATAATGCTAAGATTCACAATTGGGAGGAGCTGGCCCACGCCTTTCTGACGCAATACAGCTTTCAATCCCAAATGGCTCCAGACCGATACCAGATGACAAAGATCAGAAAACAGACCAGTGAATCCTTCAGAGACTATGCTCAACGGTGGAGGAGGATGGCAGCCCAAGTGAACCCACCCATGAGTGAGGCAGAAATGGTCATGACTTTCATTGATATCCAGGAGGCTCCCTATTATGAAAGAGTAATGGCGGGAATAGGAAAACCTTTTGCGGAGATGATCAAGCATGGGGAAATGGCTGAGATGGGTTTGAAGTCAGGAAAGATCCGAGACCTCACTGCTCTTGAAGCTGTTGCTGAACAAATACAAAGCGGAAACTATGGTAGTACTTCCTGGAGACCACATGAGAGCAAAGAGGAAGATGTGTCCCTGGTCTTGCAAGGGCTATCTGGGAAAGCAATGACCAGCCCTCCTGTCCGCATGCAAAGGAATGAGCCCCCGCGTCAGTCAAATTTCAACGATCAAAGGTATGAAGGGCGAAGGAGATTTGAAAATGCCCGAGATAGGGAATTCACCCCGTTGGGAGATCCATTAGAGCAAATTTTGGCCGTGTTAATCACCCAAAAGAAGATTACGGAGCTGGCACCACCGACTGACCCAAAGGGGAAGAAGCATGACCCAAGCAAGAAATGTGCCTATCATTCCGGGTCCCCGGGGCATGACACTCAGGAATGCTGGGCGTTGAAACATAAGATACAGAACTTGATCGATAGGGGGGACATTGTAGTTCAGCGACCAGATGTCAACGCCAACCATCTGCCACAATACGGAACAAATGAGGTAAGCATGATTGGGTCAGGAAATATCGTGGTGGATCCTAATCGCAAATACATCCGAAAGGTCGAAGAATACCCCCCAATGAGCGAAACAAATGTCCTTGAAAGGGAATGTCTGGAGGAGGTTAAGGTCATTAGGCAAGAAATGAAGTTGGTCAGGCATCAAATGAAGCAATTAGCAGACCTGGTGGTACACCAACATAATCTGACGAGGCAACTCTTCACCCAATTACTGAGAGACCAGACGGGAGAAGAGGACAAACAAGTTTCAAACCAGGATCCCTCCCACGAAAACCAGCTGGCTCAAGAAGATCAAAACAGATTGAAAGGACAGGGAAGTGAACATAATAAAGATGTCAGACGATCCCACCAGTGGAGCCTTGATAACCGCTCGGATAGAGGTGAACCCTCGAAAGGGAAAGATCAAGCAGCATTCTCCAGAGATCGAAAGTTCACCCCTTTGAGCAAATCAAAAGCGGAAATATTGCATCTTCTGATCAGCCGGGGAAAGATTAGGGAGTTGCTGCCACAAACCGACCCCAACTCTAAAAGATACGATCCTACGAGAATATGCCTCTATCATTCCAACTCACCAGGGCATGATACTGAAGAGTGTTGGGCGTTGCGGCACAAGATCCAAAATCTTATCGAAAGAGGAGAGCTAAAAATGGCAAACGATATTGAGATCACCGCAATGGGGAACCCGAACACCGACGAATGGATTGACGAGCCTCCGCGAACTATGAAATGGTGAACTTAAATGATACGATTGCGAGTCCCAAAAAAGGGGTGGGGATGTTATTGGCTGCTTAATATTATGCCTCGTTTTATTTTCTATGCATTATTATGTTATGTTTTCTTAAAAAAAAAAAAAAAGAAAAAGAAAAAAAAAAAAAAAAAAAAAAAAAAAAAAAAAAAAAAAAAAAAAAAAAAAAAAAAAAAAAAAAAAAAAAAAGCAATCTGGTGTGCAATGAAAGGCCTGAACTACGAAAGACCTGATCTCCTCTTCCTATAGGAGTACGTAGGCAGCCACTTTGGCGCGGTCTAATCTTTGCAAAAATTCTATAGAATCCTTCGATGGTTTTACAGTTAACGATCAATGACTCAGACAAACCTGTTCTCCTGTCAACCCATCGGAGTGCACTTCCTACCTGATCAAAAGCAAAGGATTTTGGGTTTCCAACATTTCATCGGCCCACCTGTCAGAAACACCACGAAGCAATGACCTTGACAACAATCAGGACTGGGGCAATGTTGAAATCGATGACGACTCGACACTGGGGCATTCATCAACCATCCATGGAAAGGTAGTGCGCAATTTAACATCTATGGTACGATCTCATCAGCGTACAATAACATCATCAGAGCTGTACGATCAATTGGTCCTTTCCAGTCAGAGCTCTTTCAGAATACGAGGACCCACAGGTAAGATACAACTCATCTCAGTTATTTATTTCTTTCCTGTCTTCATGTACATATATTAAAACTGTACATAGTTTAACTCTAACATTACTTTTGGAAAGAGAAAATTTTATTTGACTTGTTAGGAATCGAATTAATTCTGACAAGCATCTGTGGAGCAGACTCGTGAGTATAATTAGATGATTAAAACTGATCAACCTATTAAAACTGTACAAAGACCTGATTTCGAAGTGTCGTTCGAAGCAGAATCCACCTCATAGGCAAGTCTGCACTTTGCGTTTGCGCCAACTTTCAGATGTGGGGTATAAAGCTATGACGATAAGGATGACAGTTGATGCAGAGTCGGAAGATAAATAAAAGTGAACCAAATGTCTCGAATCGTGGCCTGAATTATTCGAGCAATTAAGCCTGAGGGGTGTCTTTACACCTGGCGCCCTAAAGTCATCTGATTTGGGAGTCGCCGGCCCAACACTCGTTACATGGGTAATTCAGAGCCTAAGAAAACGAGCATTACAGCTGCAGAGACCTGAGCAGATTCGAATCGTGGCAAGGGTTATTCGAGTAATTTAAGCCTGAAGGGTGTCTCTACACCTGGTGCCCTAAAGTCGTCTGATTTGGGAGTCACCGGCCCCAACGCTCGCTACATGGGTAACTCAAGCCTAAGAAAACGAATCTTGCACAAGGTCAGACGAGGAATGAATGCAGTAAACCACCTAACTTGTATCGAAGCGTGACCTTTGTTACTCGAGCAAGTAAACCCGAAGGGGTGTCTTTACACCTAATGCCCTAAAGCCGCATGGTTTGGGAGTCATTGGTCCAAAGCTCGTTAAATGGGTAACTCTGAATAGCCTAAGAAAACGAGACAAGTTAAGTGGACACGAAAAGGAAAAGGCGTAGTCGAAAAAAGAAAGAGAAAAAAATGTTCGATCAGAGAAAGAAGAGGCTCGTCTAAAGTCATGGAAAAGAAACCCCTATCGAAGGATGCATCGCACAGTGCACTTGCCATATGACGTTAATTCTGTGAATAACGATATCGAGAATGAAGACAAAATACATCTGATAAAGGAAGGTAGTTTTGAATTTGATCATACTCACGTATATTGACCATGAATACTTAAATGTTTTTATTATGATTTCCTAACTCGTCAGATGAAAAAAGAAAAAAGAAAAAAAAAAAAAAAAAAAAAAAAAAAAAAAAAAAAAAAGAAAAGTGAAATCGAGAGTGAATTAATACATTCGCAATTCATTCAATGTCAAATTAATCCACTCACGATTTACGAAAAAAGAGATCCATCTCGATGTCGAGTTTCTTTAACGATAAGACACAAACATCACAAACACGAGCCAAATTACATAATCATGAGCATTCCATTTTATCTGCTCAACTGTTGAGATGTTTAGTAATATCGAAGTTAACCCCGCCGACCCGAACGGTCGAGCATTTAGCGTTTGTTGCTTGTGCAGGATATGAATCGGTGTAGGTAACTCGGCATGACCAACGAAATGACTTCCCGTACGAATCCGCGACAAAAACATGAGTAAGGCTGGGGCATTTTAAAGATCATGGAAATGAAAGGAGCACAGGTCTATATCAAACTCCTCATCAACAAACCTTCCCCCACGACCATCAATGGATTTTGACAAACTCAGCATGATGTACGTTAACATTACCTCGATACTCAAGCAAGCATATGCAAGAGCGATATAATTCCTGACGTCAGAGCTGGTCAATTAAAAGGCAAGGAAGGGCAACATGGTCGTCGGTCATCGAAAAAAGAGGAGCCAAGTGGACTGCATTAATCAGATGAAAGTCAAAGAGCTATAAAGGCATACGACTAACGGACCAGGGGATCACCTAGATATCAACCCAGAATCTAGGCATAATCCTCTAGCATAAGAGGAAGTCCCTGCACCCCAAATTCAAAGACATGACGATCTGCGAGCAGGATGAGAAGCCCTGGATGAGTCGATTGGGCATTCAAAACGACATATACAATTCCCCAACAGAGAAACGATCAGGGGCATGCGATTCAACGAACAAACCTTGAAGTCCAGAAACTGTCCTCCCAAATAAGGCATGACACAACTGAGTAGTAAAAAAGGAACGACACGTGGAAAATTGTATCATTTGACTAAACAGGGGTCATTTCCTTCCAAGCATAACTATTGATCCATGCATAACATCTGCGCATCCATGTATATATAAAAATAAAATATACATGAAAGAAAAATCACAGGTACGAGACTGTCAGCGTCACGAATACCGGTGCCATTTATCAGAGGAACATGACAGCGGAAAACTTCCACGATCCGATGCGCCCAGAATCTATGAAACATCAAGGAAATTGCAAAATGACTGTCCGAAACACCCTCAGCTAATCAACAAGGATAACAACTCAAAAGCGATGGCTGTCAAGAGCGATCTACGAGGACGAACCCCAAGAATGACAAGTCAAACCAAAAGAAGTGGCTGGCAAAAGCGATTTACGAGGACGAATCCTAGGGAGGCCCCACAAACTAATCAGGTACGCTTTCCTTTTGAATTTCCTCTAGAGTTATTGCATTTTTATGATGTACAATACGATGCGAGTCCATTTAAGATAGTACACAGCGATTCCAGAGACGAGACCTGGCAATTACAATAATGACCCGACAGTGAAAACCTGACCAAACCAAAAAACGACCAGTCATATACAATACCTGACCAAACCAAAAGCGACCAGTCAGAAACGATACCTGACCAAGCCAAAAATGACCAGTCAGATACGATACCTGACCAACTCAAAAATGACCCGCCAGTTAAAAGAACTGGCCGTCCAAAATGACCAGTCAGTGAAAATCCCTGACCGTCCAACATGACCCGCCAGTCAAAAGAACTGGCCGTCCAAAATGACCAGTCAGTGAAAATCCCTGACCGTCCAACATGACCCGCCAGTCAAAAGAACTGGCCGTCCAAAATGACCAGTCAGTGAAAATCCCTGACCGTCCAACATGACCCGTCAGTCAAGAGAACTGACCGTCCAAACATGACCCGTCAGTCAAAAGGACTGACCGTCCAAACATGACCCGTCAGTCAAAAGAACTGACCGTCCAAACATGACCCGTCAGTCAAAAGAACTGGCCGTCCAAAATGACCAGTCAGTGAAAATCCCTGACCATCCAACATGACCCGTCAGTCAAAAGAACTGGCCGTCCAAAACGACCAGTCAGTGAAAATCCCTGACCGTCCAAACATGACCAGTCAGTGAAAATCCCTGACCGTCCAACATGACCCGTCAGTCAAAAGAACTGACCGTCCAAACATGACCCGTCAGTCAAAAGAACTGACCGCCCAAACATGACCCGTCAGTCAAAGGAAACTGACCGTCCAAACATGACCCGTCAGTCAAAGGAAACTGACCGTCCAAACGTGACCCGTCAGTCAAAGGAAACTGACCGTCCAAACATGACCAGTCAGATACAAGAACTGACCGTCCAAACATGACCCGTCAGTGAAAATCTCTGACCGTCCAAACATGACCAGTCAGATACAAGAACTGACCGTCCAAACATGACCCGTCAGTGAAAATCCCTGACCGTCCAAACATGACCCGTCAGATACAAGAACTGACCGTCCAAAAATGACCCGTCAGTGCAAATTCCTGACCGTCCAACAACGAACCGTTGGGAAAAGATCCGACGATGACCAAAACAATGCGATGCAATGTGCAATGCGATGCGATATACGACTTCATATGCGATGTAACGCGTTTTTGATTTAGTATGATATGCGATTTGATATTTAATATGCGATATGCGATAAGCAAGAGAAAATAATTTTAGCGAATATGCGATGCGAGTCCAGTTGAGGCAGTAACCGGTAATATTAGTGTTGCGTCATTAACGTATATATGTTGCATCAATGATATATATGTTGCATCATTAAAATATGTACTGTCATCATCATGCATTGGGTGCCTACTTCTTTATCATGTTCATTTCACTTACCATTCCATAAACATGATAAAGAGGGGCAGCTGTAGACACCCAAATTTTGCACTTTTGTACTAACCCTGGCAGGAGGGCAAAACCGTCATTTGACCCGACGAGCGAAAAGGAAGGTGGACCCCAACACGAAGCCACCCCAACAACTTACGGTCAAAGCCGCCACAGCAAACAACGAGCATCAGGCAAGGCAAAAAGCTAATCCCGAAGAACCTGTTCGGATCACCAAAGACGACAAATGGCCACTACGCTTACGATGTTCGGGGGTCTCGCTCCCCGGTGAGCGAGCGGCTGCCCAGCTCGCCGATGAGCTGGCGGGGGGGTAGGGGGCAGCGCCCCCTGAAAGCCAAGCACAATTATCAAATTCCATATCAAGTCGCATCCCTCCGAACTAGTCTCCCAGAATAATATGGCACGTTTTTCGGGGATTTCCGGACTGCAAAAATACAGCTTTCCAAAATAATACCGCAGAAATTGGCGAATTAAGACCGCGTGGCACGAAAATCGAAAAAAACAAGCCGGACGGCCGCGAATGCAACCGCTGCCACCGACAGACGTGACAGGCACGAGGCTCGAGAACGGCACACGACAGCCGAGGCGGCGGCCAGGCGGCCACAGCAGGCAGCCGCAGATGCATCTGCGGCCAGCCGCAGATGCATCTGCGGCTGCCTGCTGAAGCCTATATGCGGCCATTTTCCACCCGAGAGCAAGAAGAGAAGGAAAAAAAGGAAAGAAAAAATAGATTTTTAGAGAGAGAGAGAGGCGCGGGAGAAGAGAGAAAAAGATAGAAAAGAGAGAAACATTGTGAGATTTCTTCATCTTGTGTTCAATTTTTACTAGGTATTGTATCCTATTTCGATTTTCAAGTGTTAAAGCGTATCTTTCATCATTTGAAATGTAAAGAAATCCAAGTTCATAGCATTTGTGGTTCTATATAGTTAGATCTAGTTCTCATTTTATCTTATTGTCTAAGTTGTTATAGATCTAATATTTGTGCATTTGTTGGGTGGATCTACTGTTAGATCCGAAAATATTTGGTGCATTGCTATTTAATATAGTTTGATTTTGTATATGTTGAAGTTAGATCCGATGTAGTCGATATATGTTTGGATCTATGGATTAGGGATGGTTAGAGAGGATTTGTGGCGGATAGAATCTCCTCCTAACCTCCCGATGATATCCTTTTAAGGTTATTTTATAGTTTTTACGTATGTAGCAATGGCGATGCACTTGTGTTGTAAATATGTAATTTTTGGGCCTTAAAGCGATATCGATACCGAAAATCGGGTTTAAGGCCCCGTAATAGTGAAACATGTGATTGTAGGCGTTTGGGGTTATTTGGATGGCTTACATGCCCGTGAATAACCGCAACGCTATTTTTAATGCTTGATTTTCCTTTTGACACGAGAAAACGATTTTGGAATGAAAGGATAAAGGTTTTTTATAAAATCAAGCAAATTAGGATATTAGATTCACGAGGTTTAAAATTAAGAGTCTTGGGCGAACTTTAACCCGTGTTTGGCAAAAAGACTCCATTTGGTTTTAAAAGGTCATAAGAAACGCTTTTGCAAATAAATCAATGTTTTCATTAAACTTTGTGCATAGGGTTAAAGAGTTCTAGAAGTTGCCCTCGTTTTATTTATATTAACTGTTAGAAGGCAATGTATAGTCTCGATTCCTATTTGACAAAAGTTTAAAACTATTGTTTTCTAAAATGACATCTAAATAAAAAAAACCTCAACGCTTTCGAAATTAAAATCAATCTTTCTTATAAAAAGCGAAGCCTCGTCATTTGGGTCAAAGAACGTCCAAAACACTTTCCAGATAAATACTATTGCCATATAAAATAAAAGCAAACTTTTTTTATGCAAAACGCACCACAAACGTCCATTTAGGCACACACACACACACACACACACACACACATTTTAGGATTTAAAAGGATAGGAAAACATCGAGATTGCGGTAACCGTGTTTCACGGAAGTCGGGGGGTGCCTAACACCTTCCCCTCGCTTAAGCAAGCCCCCGAACTCTATGAATTTCGGTTTGCGGACCAATTAATCGGAGTCACATATGAGCCAGCGATTACGAAAACAAATTCGGATGAGTTGGTACATCCATTTCAAATATACCAACTGGCGACTCTGGTCAATTGGCTCATAAAAAATCGATCTTTCAAAACCCGTCGACACTAAGCCGACCCTTTTCAAAATCACATTTAATTCAAAAGGCTAAAATTGGAAAGGGACATTTTTAATTATTAAAAAAACGAGACAACGAAAATCCCGGCGTCGACAATATTTATGAAATTAATATACCAATTTGATACAATAAATAAATAAATTAGACCTATATAATATAATGGCAGTGTGTGGTGCTCTTGATTGGGAAATTATTTATGAAATATATGTTTGAAAAAAAATAAAAATTTGTTACAAAAAAATATTAAATTAATTTGTAATATATAGTATAATAGTAGTGCATGGTGTTGTTGATTGAAAAAAAAAATTGCATTTTTTTATTATAGGTCAAATATGGATGATTAGAATGCTGGGCCAATGGATAAAACTGTACTTTTTGATCAAAATAATCATGTGTCAGAGGATATATGGGAGAGTAATGATAGAGATAAATTAAACACAACTCAATCAACATCTCAGACATATGATCAATGGGAGTTGATTGATGCGTAAATTTTTTTTACTTTAAATATGTGGGTTTGATGTTTTTACCCATCCGACTATTATCACACTAACTGATCGAAGTCTCATGTATGCCTTAGTTGAAAGATGGCGACCTGAGACAAACACATTTTATTCAAACTGTGAGAAAATTATTATTACATTAGAGGATGCTCATTTTATACTTGGGTTGCCTGTATTGGGATAACCATTAACTGCTCTCTTTTTTTATATACCTTTATTATATTTTAAGGAATCTTTTGGGTTTGTCGCTATCGCTGAATATCAGACAGTAAAGAAAGAAATGGTATTTTCTTAGTTTGGCTACAGAAAAATTTCGGTAGCTGCCCTGCAAATACAACTAAGGAGGAGGTTGAGGGTCACATGAAGATATACATTCTTTGGTTGTGAGGGGCTATATTATTTTCAACAAGGTAAAAGAATAGTGTACACCCTAGGTGTATATATTTTATAGCTAATATAAAAGATTGTGTAACATATGCTTGTGGTGCGACTTTGTTAGAATACTTGTACAGAGGACTGTATACAACTAGTAGGAGATCTAGTAATTATCTAGATGATTATGTTTCATTACTAAAAATCTGGGCGTACAAGCGACTAATTGTTGGAAGGCCAAACCCTAGAAAAAATTCTAATTTTTGGTTACCTAAGGTAAGGACCTGAGCATGTTATCATCCCTAGGAAAAAATTTCCAGTAATCGTTTACAGTATGCATCAAATTGCTTATATTTAGGGCTGAGGAGGGTTAGTAAAACGAAAACGTGTATGACTTTGTTTATTGTTGCCGCTATTTAAGGTAGCGGTTAGCAGTGTTGCACGTGTCCTCCACTTGTTAACTAAGCTAGCGGCTAGTAGTTTTGATTAAAACGACCACGTTTGGCGTGCCTTTTAGTAAAGTAGTGGCTTGGTAAACATGTCCACTAGTTAACTTAGCTAGTGGTTTGAGACTTTTAAATTTTTATTTGCAACCTCTTACCATATATAACGGCCGGGAAAAAGTTAAATCGTTGGAGCATCCTCTCAACTGTATCAAATGCATTAGCTAAAAAAATGCACTTGACAAACACTAACTATAAATCATTGCATATATATATATATATAAAATATTAAAAGCAAGGAAATTGATTAATTGAATGAACATATGAATTAACTCATCAATTAAAATGAGTTAATTCATTCTAATTGATGAGTTAATTCAGATAATTATTAGTGCATTTAATAAAAAGGAAAAATGTGAAAGGTTTTTTCTTAAACTACAAAAAGTTATATATAATTTTAATCAAATAAAAGTAATTAATTTCTCTCAAATTATGGACATATAACATTAAAAAGTTCCAACTTGAAAATTATTTGTAATTATCAATCACACAATAATATGTAGTTATTCTAGAAATATTAAAAATTATATGTAGTTTTAAAATCAAATAAATTTGATTAAATTTTCTTAAATTGTGGACATAAAAATATATAAAGTTTATTCTTAATAATTAATTTATAATTTAAATCACTAAATAATATAAGTAATTAAAATCTCATAGGATATTAATAAAAAAAATTAAATATTTATAAAAAAATGATACAAACTAATTTGTAACTCACACGAAGTATCAAACCCGTCTTAATTAAAGTAAAGATGTTATTTTGACAAAGATATTTAGTATTCATTATTTAGCACAAAAAAATTAAAATTAAAATTCATTGAACCCGCGTACCCGAATATGGCTCTTACGAGGTAGATTTTTTTTTACTGAAAATCAAGATTTACAATTATGGGTGTCATCTGTCATGTTATGCTCGCCCATTCCTCCTCCGCGTGTGTCTATATATATAAACATTTATACTTTTAACAGAATAAAATAAACGATAAAAATTAAGAAAATGGTTATTTTCTCTCCTTTTTAAATAATATAAATAATTACATATTTTTTAATATATAATATTTTTATATATTTATAAGGGTATTTATACTCATTTATATATATACATATATATATATATTAACTGATCCCTGGCTAGCGTTGGCTAGGAGCATCGTTCCAGATAACGCATTTATAGCCGTCCAATATATGATTTAAGGGTTGGTACTGGCCATTGACCGCTACTCCCGCTAGCTGTCAGTACCACTCTTACAAGCGGTCACTGCAATTACTAAATAACCCTTACTTTTAAATTCCTTGTGGTCGTTGGTCTTAACAGGGGCTAGTCAGGACGACTGCTGCTAGGACCAGCGGCCACAAGGAATTTAAAACTACACGTTGTCATTTATATTGGCCGCTACTCCCACTAGCAACCGATCTAGTCAAATTACAGATCTAAACAGATCTAACACGACAAACGTTTGCTGCAGAGAAACAGATCGAGAAGGAGAAGAAGAAAGTGAGACTGACCGCTACTCTATTGTTCTCACACCACTACAAAATTCCATTTTCAATCAATTCATTCACTTCAAATAGTGGTAAGAATTTTTTTATCGATTATTTTTACAAATTGTTGTAAAAACAAAAAGATTATTATTGTTATATATATAAACCTATAGTAAATTGTGTAATATATCTGTATACAAATTGAGTAATAATTGTATGTTAATCAATTATATTTAGACATGTACTATGAGTTATATTATTGTTTTTGGTAATTTATTTAAAGAAAATTTGTGAAGTCACTGGGTATTATATATAAAAATTTGGAAAAATAATATAGTATAATTAGTATTTATGTATTAGTTATATTAATGTTATTGGTAATTTATTTAAAGAAATTTTGTTAAGTTATTGGGTATTATGTATAAAAATTTGGAAATAACAATATAGTATAATTAGTGTTTATGCATATGCATTAAAAAATTCCTCATGCATATTTTTAGACATGTAATTTTTGTTTTATTGTTGTTGTTGGTATTGTTAGGTAAATATGGACAGTTGCCTTCCTGGACCCATTGACCACAATGTTCTGTATGACCAAGAAAGACATGTTTCAGAGGATGTATGGAACGAAGTTGATTGAGGTACACTAATGCCCACCCAAACCACTGCTATTATATATGATAAATGGGAATTGACCAAAATGCAAAAAAAAAAAAACTATTAAAGAGGTGGCGGTTTAGGGTTTTTACTCATCCAGTAGTAATAACTAAAACGGATGCCACTCTTGTGCCTGCTCTAATTGAGAGATGGCGTTCGAAAACAAATACCTTTCATATGAGGTGTGGGGAAATAACAATTACATTAGAGGATGTCCATTTTAATTTTGGGTTATCGGGATTAGGAAATCCATTAACTTGTTCGCCATTTGATGCACCACTAATATATTTTAGAGAAATTTTTGGGGATGACATGGCTAAGGAATGGAATAATATGAAAAAAAGACGTGGTATTTTCCTTGTTTGGTTGCATGAATTTTTTTCTAAATGCCCACAAAATTCAAGTAGGGATGTGGTTAGGCGTTATACAAAGGCATATCTCCTTTTGAAATGCGGGGCAATTTTATTTCTAACAAGGTCAAAAAATAATATACACCTTAGGTACATGTACTTTATTTCTGATTCAAGTAAGATTGCCACATATGCATGGGGTACCGCATGTTTGGCTTATTTATACCAAGATTTGTACTTAGCTACTAGAAAAGGTATTAAATTTGTAAATGGCTGTATGAATTTGTTATAAATTTGGTCATACGAGCGTTTTGTGGTTGGAAGGCCTAACCCTAGGCCTGATTCATTATTTTGGCTCCCTAGCGCAATGACGTGGGCATATTTCGAGAAACATCAATATCCTGAAAGGCGAGAGAATCCCAATCACCATCCGACTTTTTACCAGGGCGAATTTGATAGGCAACCTAGGTGGGAAGTAGTGTAGAGGCCGTATCAGTGATGAGATGATGACTGGAATGGGTTTAACTATAAGGTTAGAATGGCAGGATTCGGTCGGATCCCATTGATTCATTTTGATGTAGTAGAATATCAGATGCACGACCAAGTCATGAGGCTATACGGGCATGTACAAGGTATTCTGTCACCCGGCCGAAAGATATGATTATCTTAGACTACCCATGGAATAGAAATTCTTCACCTATGCAGGATATCTAAGTCCCTATCACCCAGTCTGAATTTCTAGAGCTTACTCAGATTACATAAGAAGCTGCATCTGCTTTCATTGGGGATGAGGATATAGAAGTCCCCCTACCTACTGAATATGGACCCAAAGGCTCTATAACAAAGAGATTGTGTGGCCAAAAGATCCAAATGATCAATGAGTACTTCTTCTCCCCAACTCCTGCCAATCCCCAGTTGTTTCCCATCTCGCACTCCCACAAGTGGTACACGTTGACCTACACATATATAAGTTCTTTGCAACCAGGCCTTTGGATATTAGAGTATGTGATGGACGCCTATATGTGTCTCTTAGGGGATCGTGAAAAAAAATATCGGCTTGTGGGGATACAAAGGTGGGCCAAATTTGGGTTCTTAACCTCATATTTCATGCATTCAGGGAAATGTGCATTGTCTGCATGTGACGAAAATCATGCAACAGAATTCTGCAATTCATATATTCAACCTTAAATGGGACCACTAATACATGAGTGTGATTATCTCATTATGCCTGTTTGCTCACACCCACTAACCATCATTTTGTGTTTCTAGTGTTTATGGTTAAAGATTGGAATATCGTTATCCTCGACCCGCTATATAATACATGAAGGTCATTGAAATGTACAAAAAGTATGGCGATGTCACGGTTAGGGGTGAGCATGGTGCGGTTTGGTGCGGTTTGAAGCCCAAACTGCACATGAAACCGCTTAGGTGCGGTTTGACAAATTCAAAACCGCACATGAAACCACTTGTGATTGGTGCGGTGCGGTTTTGAATCGTTTGGTGCGGTTTCGTTTGGTGCGGTTTCGGTTCCAAAACCAATTGAAATAATTAAATTTTATGTAATTTAAATTAACAATTTAGCATCACACAATATTAAATACTACTTTGATAATACACAATTTTACTTATAATATTTTGTCTAAACAAAAGCAAAATAGAATCTAAAAACATGAATAATGATTTATCCTTCTATATGAAAATTCTAAATAGAGATAATTATAATTTGCGATAATTCTAAATATTTGTACGTCTTGATATGCTTCATTTAATAGTACATGGTGCGGTGCGGTTTCTTAGATGCGGTTTTGCTCAGAAACCAAACCCAAATCGCATTTGCGGTTTTTCAACCACCTAAAACCGCCACATACGTCGAAACCGTTGGTGCGATTTTAATTGGTGCGGTTTGTGCGGTTTTTGGTGCGGTTTCGGAGGCAATTCGGTTTCTTGCTCACCCCTAGTCACGGTACGTGTTATTTTTGTATTTTCAATTAAATGCCTTATTTAATATTTATGTACTAATGAGGTTTCTTTTATTATAGATACAACGGATAAATATGAAATCTTTTTTCTAGAAATATTAAAAATTTAGTTTTCAAATCAAATCAATGTGAATACAATTTTAAAAATACGAATAAAATTAAAATAAAGTTCAAAAAAATAAAATAATAATTTTAAAACATATAAAATAAAAATAAAATAAAAATTTTAAAATACTAATAAAATTAAAATAACCTTAAAAAAATATATTAAAAGAATTAAAAATATCAAATTAAAATTTAAAAATACAAATTAAATTACAATGAACTTTAAAAATTACAATAAAGTAAGTAAAATAATTCATTATTTTGCTATTAATTCAAAATAAAAATATAAAACTAAAATTATTAAAAGAATTTAGAACAAAATATTAAAAATTTTAAAATACAAAAAAAAATTAAAACAAAATTTTAAAAATACAAAGAAAATTAAAATAAACTTGAAAAATTATAATATAAAATTCAAAACAAAATAATAAAACTTAAAAAAAAATAAAATTAACATAACTTGGAAATTACAACAAATTTTTTTTTTAAAAAAAATAAAATTTCAAAAATAAAAAACTAAATTAAAATGAACTTGAAAAGCTAGAATAAAAAATTTAAAAATAAAAAAATAAAAAAATAAAATTTGAAAATATAAAATAAACTTTTTATTTTGTATTTTTTAATTTTATTTTGTATTTAAAAAAATTATCATTTTTAATTGTAATTTTCAATTTTATTTTAATTTCATTAAGTACTTTTAATCATTTTAATTTTTAAATATTTTCAATAAAATATTTTATATTTTCAAAAATAATTATTTTCAAATATTTTTTATTGTAATTTTTCAAGTTCATTTTAATTTAATTTGTTTTTTTTTAAAATGCATTATTTTATTTTAAATTTCTTGTTTTAATTTCCAAGTTATTTTTATTTTATTTTATTTAAAAATTTATTATGTTGTTTTCAATTTTATATTATAATTTTCAAGTTTATTTTAATTTTATTTGTATTTTTGAAAGTTTGTTTTAATTTTTTTTAGTATTTTGAAAAATTTATTATTTTGTTTTAAATTCTTTTAAATAATTTAATTTTTTATTTTTATTTTGAATTAATAAAATATGAATTAATTATTTTACTTAATTTATCATAATTTTTCAAGTTCATTGTAATTTAATTTGTATGTTTAAAATTTAAATTTAATTTATTTTTATATTTTTAATTCTTTTATTATAATTTTTCAAGGTTATTTTAATTTTATTTGTATTTTTCATATTTTATTTTATTTTTATTTTATATTTTTTAAGTTATTATTTTAAATTCTTTTATTGTAATTATTGAAGTTTATTTTAATTTTATTTTTATTTTAAAATTTTAATTTTGTATATATTTTTAAAAAAAATTAAATTCTTTTAATGTAATTTTTCAAGTTTATTTTTATTTTATTTGTATTTTTAAAATTTAATTGTAATTTTATTTGGGAGCTAATTAATTAAAGTCATGCCATTATTTGTTTATTAATTTACTTTGTAAATTCATTTTATAAGACCAAGCAAATGTTGTAATGTCCTAGAATTTCCACATCTTTATTAATTAAATTATTAATTTAATTTCCAACGAGTTATTTTTACGAGATTATTTAAATCTTTTTATGTGATTAATTAATTATGTGATTAAATAATTATGTAATTAATTACTAAAATTAATTAAAGGGGGTCACTAATATGTTATTAAATTAGTGAACAAACCCTAAAGTTTTAGTATCAAATTAATTGATAAGTTTCCTATTAATTAAATATTCAATTAAATTGAATATAATGAGTGAATTAAATATAATAAATTAATTAATATGATTATTAATTAATGTAAATAATGTGAAATATTAATAAATAATATTTATAAGTCCATTTAGTAATTTAATACTAATGGGTTAAAATATTTAATTATTTATTCAATCTAATTATTTATTTAATCATGGATTGAATAATTAATGTGTAAATTATTAAATTAGCCCAACATGGGTCAATTAGTAGCCCAAGTGGGGAATAATAAAATTTGACAATTTAGTAGCCCAAACAATTTAATAGAAGCCCAATTGGTATTTTAAATTAAAGCCCAATGATTGGCCCACTTGGAAAAATAATTAAATAACTTATTAATTAATTAAAAGGTGACTTAGGACAATTATTTTGGGACAAATCACACACCCATCAGCCGAGCATCATGTGAATGAGGAGAGAGAAAATGATTTCTTTTATTTTATTTTATTTATTTATTTAATTAAAGGTTGCTTGTTTTGATTTTTGGGAAAGTCTTTTCCCACAAAATCCTCACCAACCTAGTATGGGCTAGCTTTCTTGTGTAAGTATCATTGTTATCTCATGATGGCAATTTTCATAGATATAGATTTTATATCTCTCCAAATTGTAAGTATACTTACAATTTAGGAGCTTGTATTGGTCATTTTTTTTTCTTCCATTTTCCAAGCTAGAGAGAGTTTGAGAGCAAAATATTTTGAGAGAGAGCAAGAGAAGGAGAAGGAGTGCTAAGCTAGTGCATGTCATCTTCTTTCACAACATACTTTGGGAGAAAAAGAAGAATAGCCATTAAATCAAGGTAATGGTTATTTTAAATGAAATTTTGTTTTTAAATAAAATAAATCATCATGTTAGTATAAACATGTTAATATGGTTATTAATGTGTAGTGGTAATATATATGTCATGCTTGAGTTTAATATGCTTGGTTTGTATTTTGGTATATTTTATATGCTAAAATATGTATTTAATAGTGTGTAAACAAGTTTTGGAATTTATGTCCAAAAATATTTTTTATAAAACTTAGGTTTGATGTGCTAATATTATAGAACATTAAATCATGAGAAAAACAAAGTTTGAATCACTCAAAATGGAGTTATATACAAAAAGTTATGATTTATGGTAGTTTATATGATGTAAAATTTTTTATAAAAAAATAATGATATTAAATCATGAAAAATTATTTTTTCATGTTATAAATTAATATAAGGTGATTGGTAATTTTTTTGGATTTTTATTGAAGAGTTAAAGATTTATTGAAGGTATAATTTTAATTAAAGTGTGTATAGCCGGAACTGCTCACATTCTGCTAGGAAGAAAAAAATTTTAACACTGGCCGCGCAATGCGCGAGGTACTGTTCACCGAGGACGCGGAGCCAAACGACGTCGTTTGGCGTCCGTAGAAAATTCACTCCGCGCGTACGCGCGGAAGCCGTTTCCGGCTTTTCAAAAACGGCGTCGTTTTGACCCGTAACAAACTAAAACGCGCGCAATGCGCGGTAAGAAACTTTTCGGCGGAATTACGATTCTGCCCCTACGTGTTTTTCTTGGCAGAATTACCATTTTGCCCTCCGATCAGTTTTCTGATTATTTACAGAATTGCCATCGGTCCGGATTTTTCAACTTAATTACGAAAATGTCATTCGGGTTAATTTTAATTAATTTAAATATTTAAAAATTAATTTAAAATTATAACAAAAATAATAATAATTCAAAAATAATATTGGGGAGGATATTTTTCATTAAGTTTAATATTTAAATATTTTAAATATTAATCTAGTTAGCTAAACCATGGTTAAGTTAAATAAATTTATTATTTATTTATTATTTTAAATGTTAATAATAAATAAAGATGATAAATTAGCAATTATTATTAAATGTCTATTAAATAATACTTAAAGAGAGATAAAATTTATAAATTAATTATTTATTATTTAAAAATTATTAAATAATAAATAAGGATAATTAAGTAATTAATTATTATTTAATTAGCATTAAATAACGATTAATGAAAATTAAATTATTAGAGTAATAATTTATTATTTAATTAAAATAATAAATAAGAATGATTTGATTATTATTTAACCTTAAATAATAATTAAAATTAATTAAATAATTAATTATTATTTAATTGACCTTAAATAATAATTAAAGGGGATTAAGATTAGTAAACTATTATTTAATTTCCTTAATTAAATAATAAGTAAGGTTAATTACTTAGTTAATTATTGGTTGATTAACATTAAATTAAAGAAGGTTAAAATTAAGTTAATAATTATTTATTATTTAATAATAAGTAAGTACAATTAGTTATTATTTATTTTAAATAATAACTAGAGTTAATTAATTAATTTCTATTTAATCAATATTAAATAGTAATTAAAAAGAGATTGAGTTAATAAAATAAATTGAATTTAATTAAACAATTATAATAAGTTGTTTAAGGGTTTAATAAGTGTTCAACACTTAAGAAAAATATTTTTCTAACTTATTAAATTATTAACCTAAAATGATTAAGTGTCTATAAGGTTAATAATATTGTTTTGACTAATGTAAATTATGTGTTAGTACTTATGTGTGGTAAATAAGTTCGTTATTAAGCGTATAGTTATGCAAATACGCCGTACTAATTATTAGACCGACTTTATTAATGTTAGGTCTTTCAAAGCAAGTTAGTTAAAGCTAGACAATTATTGTAGCTGAGCAAACAGGCAAGTTCTCTAACCCTACTCAATTATTATCGTTGAACAAGTTTCCATACTTGTATTTATTGTTAAAACTTGAAGTGGTTTAATTATTTAAAATTATTCCACATCCATATTGTTTATACAATCGCACTTAGTGCATTTGAAGCTTGTTAGTTCTTGATTCATGAACTGTATTAAAAATGTCTGAAGCTAATAGTTCAGCTAGACATTGCGTTTCTAAATTCAATAACTTGAATACTTTTAAAAGCTTATCCAAACCATTGCTGGGTGCGGATTTCTTATATTAAGTCTGAGAATTGAACAACCCTAAATTAGGGGATTTTGTGTCGGGAAACCGACTTTGGGCGCCAGTGACTAAATGTACTGCATATACAGCGGGTTGAATAGGCTGATCCCCTTGAAAACCAAACAACTCAAAGGGTCAGAGGAAACTCTATTATACCCTAGTTAGTTCAGGGTCCTTAGTGACCACTCAGCATTTTAAGATTCAAATATTCTGTTTATTAAAATTTGAATTCTGTTTCATTCACAATTGTTATATCTATTGTTGAATCATTGATGATATTTCCCATTCATTCATGATATATTAAATCTTTATGATTGTTCTAAACTTGCTGAGCAAACTAGTTGCTCATTCTTGCTATATCATGAACCATTTTTCAGATAATCCTGATTGCTCAAAGAAGGATAAGGGAAAAGGAAAGGCCAGAGCTTAAGTAGTTTATGCATGCTAATTAGATGCTTAAATTTGTGTTTACTGTTGTTAAACCTTTTGTAATTCCTTATGATAGGAACTGTTTATGTTAAGGTTAATAGACCCTGGTATTGTAACCTCTTTGTAAGGGAACCAATATGTATTATTCCGCGATATTTAAATGCAATGTATGTATTTAATTGTTAGTAATGTGTTGAATAGTGAGAACCAAACTCGAGGTTATGGAACCCGGATTTGGGGTCGTCACAAATGTAGCTGGCCATGTCATTTTTACATTTTTTTTCTCCTATTTTTTTTGTCTTCCATATATGAAAATATTTAAATCAATTTAACGTATGTTCTGTAATATCCCGGATATTTAAATGAATTAGAAATAAAATATTTAATATTTAATAAAGGTTGGAGTTTGATAACCTAGTAGTGATAGATAAATAGAGGTCCAAATTAAATTTAACGGACTAACTTAGATATGGTGATATCAAAAATTTTGATAAGTTAGCAAGTAAAGTGATAATTCAATAAACTTGACTAACAGCAAATCTAATTAAATTAAGAGAATTAATTAGTGGAGTTATGTAATTATGCGACGTGGTTGCGTGTAAATTAAATATGTATTTATATGAATATATATATATGCGTGCATATTTAGTAACATAATTTAATGGTTAATTAAATTGTGATAAATAGATAGATTAATATTAAATTAATCCGAATTGAATTAAAAGGTTTATTGTGGAATTAATTTATTCATTAATCAACAATTATGCAAATTGTTGATAAATTATTTGTGAGGAATAATTATGTAATTTATATAATTATAAATTATATAAAGTAGTTGAATTAATTAAGGGAGATTAGTAATTGTATATATGTACAACCTTTAATTTCATATATATGTACATATATATAAAGGGTTTAAATTAATTGAGAAATTTTAAATAGTAATTGAATATATTAAATGAATATATTCTATAATTAAATAAATCATTGTAAATGATTTATGAGAGTGAGAAATTTAATTATACAATTATTTGTGTAATATTAATTAAATAATTTAATAAATTATTTAAATAAGAAATTGAGTAAATATATTATTATTTTAATGTATTTTCGGGTAAATGGAATTATTTCCATAATTGATGAGAAATGAATTATTTAATGTAAATGTATTAAATAATTTAATTTATGGCGTAAATAAAATATATTAAATTATATATTGTATTTATTTAAATTTCATAATTTATTGTGAAATTATTTTTGAGGTAAGGTGATGTGTATAAATAATATATATAGATTATATATATTATTATTAGCAAACACACTCTAAAGTTTTAATATCAAAATAATTGACAAGTTGTCATTAATTAAATATTCAATTAAATTGAATATAATGAGTGAATTAAATTTTTATAAATTAATTAATATGATAATTAATTTATGTAAATAATATAAAATATTATTAATAATATTATTAGTCCATTTAGTAATTTAATATTAATGGGTTAGAGTATTTAATTGATTAATCAATTCAATTATTATTTAATTATGGATTGGATAATTAATGTGTAACAAAATTAATAATTAATCATTTGGGATATAATTAAATAGCCCAATGATAAATTAAATGGACTTGACAATTTAGTAGCCCAAACAAGTTAATTAGAGCCCAATTGGTATTTTAAATTAAAGCCCAATGATTGGCCCACTTGAAAAATACTTAATAAAACTATTAATTCTTAAAAAGTGAAAAGTGACATTTATTTTGGGACACCAACAATGCTTGTTGCCGGCAAGTTGGAGAGAAAGAGAGTGAAATGTGTGATTGTTATTTTATTATTTATTTATTTAATAATTAGGTTGCTTGTTTTAATTTTTTGGTGAGTCTTTTCCCACAAAATCCTCACCAACTAAGGCATGGGTTAGCTTTCTTGTGTAAGCATCCAATAGCTAGCTTGTGTTGGTCTAATTTCATAGATATAAGATATATATCTATACATCATGTAAGATTTAAGTAATTAGAGAGAGAGAAATGTTAGTCATTTCTTCTTCTTTCACTTTTCAAATTAGAGAGAAAATTATTTGAGAGCAAGGATATGGAAGGAGAAGGAATTCTTGGTTCATGTCATCCTCCTTCACAACCCATTTTGAAAGAAAAAAATGAAGATAGCCATTAAAATGAGGTAATGGTTATTTTAAATGAAGTTTATTTATTTAATAAATAAATTATCATGTTTGTATAAACATGTTATTATAGTTAATAATGTGTAGTAGTAATATTTATGTCATTCTTGAGTTTAATATGCTTGGTGTATATTTTGGTATATTTTGTATGCTAAAATATGTGTTTAGTAGTGTATAAACAAGTCTTGGAATTTATGACAAAAAAATAATTTTTATAATATTTAGATTTAATATTATAATATTATAGAACATTAAATCACGAGAAAAACAAAGTTTGAATCACTCAAAATGGAGTTATACACAAAAAGTTATGATTTGTGGTAGTTTATGTGATGTAAAAATTTTTATAAAATTTTTTAATATTAAATCATGAAAAAATTAAATTTTCATGTTATAAATTGATATTAAGTGATTGGTAATTTTTTCGGATTTTTAAAGTTTACTTGAAGGTATAATTTTTATTAAAGTAGTGTATTAAAACTACTATTCACAATCTGCTAAGGGGAAAGAAAAAGGGGGTGCCGCGCAATGCGCGCGACCCTGTTCACTGTCGGCCGCGGACCGAAAAACGACGTCGTTTTGGCGTGTAAGAAATTTCTTCCGCGCGCTATGCGCGGAAGCCAGCTCGGTGCCCATAAAACGGCATCGTTTGGGACCAAACTTTGTCGGTGCGCGCAATGCGCGGTAATAAATTTTTTGGCGGAAATTACCATAATGCCCCTCCGTTCGGTTTTCTAATTAATTACGAAATTGTCATCGGTCCGGTTTTTCAGTTTATTTACGATTTTTCCATTCTGGATAATTTAAATTAATTTAAATGTTTAAAAATTAATTTAAAATTATAACAAAAATATTAATAATACAAAAATGATATTTAGGTGTTGAATATTATATTTTTCAAATATAATAAGTATTTAGGATTAATATTTAAATGTTGTAAATATTAATCTAGTTAGTTTAATATTATATTTTTCAAATATAATAAGTATTTAGGATTAATATTTAAATGTTGTAAATATTAATCTAGTTAGTTTAATATTATATTTTTTTTTTCAAATATAATAAGTATTTAGGATTAATATTTAAATGTTGTAAATATTAATCTAGTTAGTTTAATATTATATATATTTTTTAAATATAATAAGTATTTAGGATTAATATTTAAATGTTGTAAATATTAATCTAGTTAATATTATATCTTCTGAATTTATGATTAAACTAATTATTATTTAATTAATATTAAATAATAAACAAGGATGATAAATTAATTAATTATTATTTAATTACTATTAAATAATAATTAAAGACAACTAAGATTGATTATTTAATTATTTATTATTTGATTAACTTTAAATAATAAATAAATTTAGTTAGTTATTATTTATTATTAAATAATAACTAATGATATTTGAGTATTTACTATATAATTTTATTATTTATTATTTAATTAACTTTAAATAATAAATGAATCTAGTTAATTAGTTATTATTTATTATTAAATAATAACTAAAGATATTTGATTATTTTTAATATAATATAATTATTTATTATTTGATTAATTTTAAATAATAAATAAATCTTGTAAGTTATTATTTATTATTACATAATAACTAAATGTAGTTAATTACTTACTATTTAATTAATGATAAATAGTAATTAAATGAAATTAGATTTAATGAAATAAAGAAAATGTCTTTTAACTCTTTTGTTTAAACAATTATAATAAATTGTTTAATAGTTTAATAAGTGTCCAACACTTAAGAAAAATATTTTCTAATTTATTAAATTATTAACCTAATTTGATTGAGAGTCTATAAGGTTAATAATATTGTTTTGACTGATGTAAATTATGTGTTAGTACTTGTTTGTGGTAGATAAGTTTCTTAATTAGCGTATAGTTGTACAAATACGCTGTACTAATTATTAGACCAACTTTACTAATGTTAGGTCTTTCAAAGCCAGTTAGTTAAAGCTAGACATTAATTGTAGCTGAGCAAACAGGCAAGTTTCCTAAACCCTACTCAATTTATATTCGAGCAGGATACATTATTTTATTGTTCAAGTTCCTAACTCAAACTCAAGTTGTTACGTTTCAAGTATGCTATGGTTTAATTCTGTATAATTATTTCACCTCTTTAAATTGTTGATTCTCACATAGTGCTTGTTGCATGTGTTCATTAGGTATGAAAGGCTGATCACCTTCATTACCATAAGGTTCAGTTAAATTTTTTCATGGTCATTATTGACACTCAACATTACTTGATTCAGTCATTCAATTATTGAAATTATGATTCGTACTCTTTCACAATTATTATATTGTTGAAAATCCGAAAGCTTGTTCTTTCTTTCAATCATGATATATCGTTATTGTATTTAAACTTGCTGAGCAAAGTCGTTGCTCACTCTTGCTATATCATGATAACAAATTTCAGAATAATACGAATGTCCGAGGAGAGACGGAGACAGAAGCAAAAGACAAGATTATAGTGTTATTCATTATAACTAAATTGTTATATGATGTAAGTAATTTTGTAAACCTTTTTATGAATCTAAAGGTATATATATGTAAGTTAAGGTTAGAAACCTTGGGAAATGTTGTAGAATAAACAATTTATGTTTATATATTCCGCATTAGTTATAGAACATGTATGAAGATGATGTATCGTGACGTACCAAGTCTAAGGTTAAAGGAACCCGGATTTGGGGTCGTCACAGGTTGGTATCAGAGCTGATAGGTTATAGTTCTTAGGTAGTAGTACCTTAGGCTATAATCATGGAAAGATAATAAAGACAGTGAGATGATAAACTCAGATAGAGTTTAGAAATGAACATACACAGTTCATAAAGGAGAAAATAAATCTATATAGATACATAGATATATGAAAAGATTCAAAGAAGGATCTTCAAAGAGTGTAATCCAAATAAATGGAATAAGAATCAGGGAACACTTGATTCAAGAATTTAAAAAGAGAAGGATCGTACAGTAAATGATCAGAGATGAATGATAAGATGATAGAATTAAACGATCCTAGAATAAAGGAGAAATAGTACAGTGAAATCAATTTTGATATAAGATCCCGATGATCATAGTAAAATCATGGAATGACAAATGGTCTATTAAATGATTAAAGAAGTGGTTTTGATAGCATGGTGCTATAACAATGAAGATACTGAAATAGTAACAAGTGGATTCTTGAAGTGTTGAGTGTGATAAGGTATGAATTGACAAAATTCATATCAAGTTAAGAGAAGTTAGAGGTTTGTAGGTTTTTAATTGAGGACTCATATTAGTGGCTGAGTTGTACAATTTCTTGTATGGGCAGGAGATTGTGTTTGGTTTGACGACCACTTGGCTTCCTATAATGATAATCAA
This sequence comes from Hedera helix, assembly GCA_947179155.2. Classification (NCBI taxonomy): domain Eukaryota; kingdom Viridiplantae; phylum Streptophyta; class Magnoliopsida; order Apiales; family Araliaceae; genus Hedera; species Hedera helix. The sequence continues at coordinate 60,852,827 of OX359266.1, forward strand.
CTGAAACCTGGTGTCGCGCTATTCACTATATGTATGTTGAGAAGGTGATTCTTTTCTCATGTGTATAACGGATAGGTAGAGGATGTTAAGATAAGTTCGTGTTCTGAGAACTGACACGCATAGTAAGTTCGTGACTCATAGTCATGTGGTGGAGCCCCTCAGCGAATGGGCGACTTTGGCCTGACTAGGACAAGTTCCTCAAACCATATAATTGTGGTAAGTTGCTGAGCCCAAATACGTGGTAAGTTTGATGAACAGTAGGTATGGATAGAGTTAAGTAGTCAGGTTAAGGCTATAATGGATATAGTTATTAAGCTGGAAAAGAATGTGGAGGAAAAATTTGAAGTGTTTTGAGATTTTAGGATATTCCAAATCTTCTAGCTATGCTAGACTTTGAAATTCTTAAAAATCGTGCCAAATTCGCACTTTTGTGCTTTTGAAAAGACAAATGTATTTTTGAAATCATTAATGCATTCAGTGCAGAGATGATAACCGATGGAGTCATCAATGCAGAGTAACCTAGTGTTGGATGTATTTTTAAGCCCACTATGGTATGATGTAATATGACAAAGTCAAAATGATTTTTAGTATTTTGAAACGTTTAAAGAAGAGTCTATGCTAATTGTTTCGGCAAGACAAATTGATTTGAAAATATCAAAATGTATTTATAAAATCATCACACGCCATTAAAGTCATGGTGCAGAGATGAAAAAGACGGAATCCTCAACGCACTGTTGCAACGGTGCGGTATCATGAAGTCCTATAAATGAATTTTAGTACTTTAACTAATCTGAAATGATTTTTTTGAATCGTAATATACGAACAGTTCAATGATGTGAGTCTATGTCATTTATTTTGACTGGACACTTTTGGTCAGAAATGACTCAAGTTTTATTTTCCAATCCAACTTATGCTGGAGCGGAATTTTGTAGTAAGTCTGAGGTGAACAACCCCGTAATGGGGGATATGTCAGAGCCATGAATAAAGAACCCGCGAGGGGGCGCCCAACAGTGGTGGCATGCTGATATGGGTTGGTAAATCCAAAGAGTTCGACCCCGTGAGAAGTCGTTGTGCACAACGCAGAAGTACGATAGGCTGATCACCTAGCGTACACTTATGGAATATTTTCAGTCTTTGTGATTGATAAACACTCTGTTTATAAGTATTTACAGGGATAAATACTATTTATTCGGAATTCAGTTAATTCCATGTTCACAGTCTTGATGACTCCTCAGCATATTATGAAAGTTTTAATGAATATTTTGATTTTTAATTTATTCTTCTGTAAGATATTGATTTTCAATTTATTCTTCTGCAAGATATTCCATTGTTCTGGAATTATGAGTTTAGAAGTATGAACTTCCTAGAAAAGGGTGGTCATAGACTTTGATGAGTAAAGAGTTATACTCAGAGATGAAAATTGGTAGAAATGTGTATGAGATAATTTCGGGGACGAAATTTTTAGAAGAAGGGGTGAATGTAATATCCCGGATATTTAAATGAATTAGAAATAAAATATTTAATATTTAATAAAGGTTGGAGTTTGATAACCTAGTAGTAATAGATAAATAGAGGTCCAAATTAAATTTAACGGACTAACTTAGATATGGTGATATCAAAATTTTTGATAAGTTAGCAAGTAAAGTGATAATTCAATAAACTTGACTAACAGCAAATCTAATTAAATTACGAGAATTAATTAGTGGAGTTATGTAATTATGCGACGTGGTTGCGTGTAAATTAAATATGTATTTATATGAATATATATATATATATGCGTGCATATTTAGTAACATAATTTAATGGTTAATTAAATTGTGATAAATAGATAGATTAATATTAAATTAATCCGAATTGAATTAAAAGGTTTATTGTGGAATTAATTTATTCATTAATCAACAATTATGCAAATTGTTGATAAATTATTTGTGAGGAATAATTATGTAATTTATATAATTATAAATTATATAAAGTAGTTGAATTAATTAAGGGAGATTAGTAATTGTATATATGTACAACCTTTAATTTCATATATATGTACATATATATAAAGGGTTTAAATTAATTGAGAAATTTTAAATAGTAATTGAATATATTAAATGAATATATTCTATAATTAAATAAATCATTGTAAATGATTTATGAGAGTGAGAAATTTAATTATACAATTATTTGTGTAATATTAATTAAATAATTTAATAAATTATTTAAATAAGAAATTGAGTAAATATATTATTATTTTAATGTATTTTCGGGTAAATGGAATTATTTCCATAATTGATGAGAAATGAATTATTTAATGTAAATGTATTAAATAATTTAATTTATGGCGTAAATAAAATATATTAAATTATATATTGTATTTATTTAAATTTCATAATTTATTGTGAAATTATTTTTGAGGTAAGGTGATGTGTATAAATAATATATATAGATTATATATATTATTATTAGCAAACACACTCTAAAGTTTTAATATCAAAATAATTGACAAGTTGTCATTAATTAAATATTCAATTAAATTGAATATAATGAGTGAATTAAATTTTTATAAATTAATTAATATGATAATTAATTTATGTAAATAATATAAAATATTATTAATAATATTATTAGTCCATTTAGTAATTTAATATTAATGGGTTAGAGTATTTAATTGATTAATCAATTCAATTATTATTTAATTATGGATTGGATAATTAATGTGTAACAAAATTAATAATTAATCATTTGGGATATAATTAAATAGCCCAATGATAAATTAAATGGACTTGACAATTTAGTAGCCCAAACAAGTTAATTAGAGCCCAATTGGTATTTTAAATTAAAGCCCAATGATTGGCCCACTTGAAAAATACTTAATAAAACTATTAATTCTTAAAAAGTGAAAAGTGACATTTATTTTGGGACACCAACAATGCTTGTTGCCGGCAAGTTGGAGAGAAAGAGAGTGAAATGTGTGATTGTTATTTTATTATTTATTTATTTAATAATTAGGTTGCTTGTTTTAATTTTTTGGTGAGTCTTTTCCCACAAAATCCTCACCAACTAAGGCATGGGTTAGCTTTCTTGTGTAAGCATCCAATAGCTAGCTTGTGTTGGTCTAATTTCATAGATATAAGATATATATCTATACATCATGTAAGATTTAAGTAATTAGAGAGAGAGAAATGTTAGTCATTTCTTCTTCTTTCACTTTTCAAATTAGAGAGAAAATTATTTGAGAGCAAGGATATGGAAGGAGAAGGAATTCTTGGTTCATGTCATCCTCCTTCACAACCCATTTTGAAAGAAAAAAATGAAGATAGCCATTAAAATGAGGTAATGGTTATTTTAAATGAAGTTTATTTATTTAATAAATAAATTATCATGTTTGTATAAACATGTTATTATAGTTAATAATGTGTAGTAGTAATATTTATGTCATTCTTGAGTTTAATATGCTTGGTGTATATTTTGGTATATTTTGTATGCTAAAATATGTGTTTAGTAGTGTATAAACAAGTCTTGGAATTTATGACAAAAAAATAATTTTTATAATATTTAGATTTAATATTATAATATTATAGAACATTAAATCACGAGAAAAACAAAGTTTGAATCACTCAAAATGGAGTTATACACAAAAAGTTATGATTTGTGGTAGTTTATGTGATGTAAAAATTTTTATAAAATTTTTTAATATTAAATCATGAAAAAATTAAATTTTCATGTTATAAATTGATATTAAGTGATTGGTAATTTTTTCGGATTTTTAAAGTTTACTTGAAGGTATAATTTTTATTAAAGTAGTGTATTAAAACTACTATTCACAATCTGCTAAGGGGAAAGAAAAAGGGGGTGCCGCGCAATGCGCGCGACCCTGTTCACTGTCGGCCGCGGACCAAAAAACGACATCGTTTTGGCGTGTAAGAAATTTCTTCCGCGCGCTATGCGCGGAAGCCAGCTCGGTGCCCATAAAACGGCATCGTTTGGGACCAAACTTTGTCGGTGCGCGCAATGCGCGGTAACAAATTTTTTGGCGGAAATTACCATAATGCCCCTCCGTTCGGTTTTCTAATTAATTACGAAATTGTCATCGGTCCGGTTTTTCAGTTTATTTACGATTTTTCCATTCTGGATAATTTAAATTAATTTAAATGTTTAAAAATTAATTTAAAATTATAACAAAAATATTAATAATACAAAAATGATATTTAGGTGTTGAATATTATATTTTTCAAATATAATAAGTATTTAGGATTAATATTTAAATGTTGTAAATATTAATCTAGTTAGTTTAATATTATATTTTTCAAATATAATAAGTATTTAGGATTAATATTTAAATGTTGTAAATATTAATCTAGTTAGTTTAATATTATATATTTTTTTTCAAATATAATAAGTATTTAGGATTAATATTTAAATGTTGTAAATATTAATCTAGTTAGTTTAATATTATATTTTTTTTTATAAATATAATAAGTATTTAGGATTAATATTTAAATGTTGTAAATATTAATCTAGTTAATATTATATCTTCTGAATTTATGATTAAACTAATTATTATTTAATTAATATTAAATAATAAACAAGGATGATAAATTAATTAATTATTATTTAATTACTATTAAATAATAATTAAAGACAACTAAGATTGATTATTTAATTATTTATTATTTGATTAACTTTAAATAATAAATAAATTTAGTTAGTTATTATTTATTATTAAATAATAACTAATGATATTTGAGTATTTACTATATAATTTTATTATTTATTATTTAATTAACTTTAAATAATAAATGAATCTAGTTAATTAGTTATTATTTATTATTAAATAATAACTAAAGATATTTGATTATTTTTAATATAATATAATTATTTATTATTTGATTAATTTTAAATAATAAATAAATCTTGTAAGTTATTATTTATTATTACATAATAACTAAATGTAGTTAATTACTTACTATTTAATTAATGATAAATAGTAATTAAATGAAATTAGATTTAATGAAATAAAGAAAATGTCTTTTAACTCTTTTGTTTAAACAATTATAATAAATTGTTTAATAGTTTAATAAGTGTCCAACACTTAAGAAAAATATTTTCTAATTTATTAAATTATTAACCTAATTTGATTGAGAGTCTATAAGGTTAATAATATTGTTTTGACTGATGTAAATTATGTGTTAGTACTTATTTGTGGTAGATAAGTTTCTTAATTAGCGTATAGTTGTACAAATACGCTGTACTAATTATTAGACCAACTTTACATTGTTAGGTCTTTCAAAGCCAGTTAGTTAAAGCTAGACATTAATTGTAACTGAGTAAACAGGCAAGTTTCCTAAACCCTACTCAATTTATATTCGAGCAGGATACATTATTTTATTGTTCAAGTTCCTAACTCAAACTCAAGTTGTTACGTTTCAAGTATGCTATGGTTTAATTCTGTATAATTATTTCACCTCTTTAAATTATTGATTCGCACATAGTGCTTGTTGCATGTGTTCATTAGGTATGAAAGGCTGATCACCTTCATTACCATAAGGTTCAGTTAAATTTTTTCATGGTCATTATTGACACTCAACATTACTTGATTCAGTCATTCAATTATTGAAATTATGATTCGTACTCTTTCACAATTATTATATTGTTGAAAATCCGAAAGCTTGTTCTTTCTTTCAATCATGATATATCGTTATTGTATTTAAACTTGCTGAGCAAAGTCGTTGCTCACTCTTGCTATATCATGATAACAAATTTCAGAATAATACGAATGTCCGAGGAGAGACGGAGACAGAAGCAAAAGACAAGATTATAGTGTTATTCATTATAACTAAATTGTTATATGATGTAAGTAATTTTGTAAACCTTTTTATGAATCTAAAGGTATATATATGTAAGTTAAGGTTAGAAACCTTGGGAAATGTTGTAGAATAAACAATTTATGTTTATATATTCCGCATTAGTTATAGAACATGTATGAAGATGATGTATCGTGACGTACCAAGTCTAAGGTTAAAGGAACCCGGATTTGGGGTCGTCACATGTTCAATCTTATTAACGGAATGGTATAATTTTAAAATTTTAATTAGTTTAATGTGATAATTTATAAAATTAAAAGTTCAGTGGTTGGTGTATTAAGTAAAACGTAATTATGCGTAAAAGATGGATGAATGGATTGTGCGGCATATTGCTTGATAAAAATAAAGAAACACACTCAATATAATACAAAAAGTTTACTATATAGAGCAAGAGAGGAACAGACAACAAACAGCACTAAAAAATTTTAGCACTAAATAAGTTTAGCACATATAATATATATATACTATAGCAATATAATTTGAATTTGAAAGAGAAGAGTAATCATTGGTACTTGCAGCTACGGATTGTTTGGTAACCAAGAGATTTGAAGGGTTGTGGATTGTAAAGATGGAATTTGGTGACCAAAAAGTTTGGGGTTATTTTTTTTTATGGTTAAATAGAATTTTATTTATAAGTAAGGTTTATTATTAAATTTTAGGGTTAAAAGACCATTTCTAAAATATAGGGTTGAGATATAATTTTGTACTATTTATTATATACATAAATATGTAAAACATCCTACGATATGTCTTCGCTCCTTATTTTCTTTTTTGCTGTTATGGTATCTGCTGCTGTGGAGGATATGATATCAAGATGGAGAATAAAGTGGAGCAAAACAAAATGACGGTACTGACTTCCATTAATGATTTTCTCATTCATTCCTCTTTCTATCACGTATTCATTCATATACTAGTAATTTAAGGGCAAGTCTTGATAGTTGGTAGAATGGATAGAGATGCATTTGATAGCAAGCAATGTAGATTGTAGGCAGCCTCATAAATTGTCAAACTTGAAAGTCTATTCTCCCTCCCTGTAATACAAGAGTCAACATATCGCCAAATTGGTCCAAAGTGGCGGGTCTAAGGTTACGGAATCAAATGGCAAGGTTTCTTATTAAGGCTCTTGATAAAATGAATTTAAATCATTAAATTTTTTGAATTGATAATGGACCACGTCGCCAAGTACGTGTACCACTCTTTTTTTTATTTAACAACTGTTCAGTTAAAGGATTGAATGGTGTTAATAAGCTAGTTGATCATCAGATCAAATTCACTACTATAACTTTGATCGGGTTGCAGATACAATTATTGTGTGTACATAGTTGTACTTATGAATGCTCTTATTGACTTGGTCCCTTCTCAGTTTTTATGTGGAGGAGTAGTATTTTGGATTTTGGGATAACTGGTGTCGTCTTTTGGATGCATCAGGGAGCCTAAAGTTAGACCTCGACTCTGAGAGCCAAGATATTCTGATATGATATTGTGGGCTTGATTCGATGGAAATTTGGTGCATCAGATTTTTTTGGTTTTTATTTTTCTGTTTCAATTTCGTTTGGTGATTGAAATAGAATTATTTTGTTGATCAAGTTTATTTATGTTACACTTCGCAAATATTCATAGAAGAGTAGAAGAAGAATTAACTATCTCAGTGGTTGGGCACTAAAAGATGAGAGCGAGGATGCAGAAATTGCAGAATCATACCGATGTTTAAAGCACTCGGGCTGGCTCCTGATATATGGCTTTTGAGGATGACGACAATGGTGAGTAATGAAAATCATTGTTACAATGCTGGACGAAACCAAAACCGGTAGATAGTGTAGTCTTATTGTGAGAAATTAATTTAAACCTCTTAATTCCAGGACTGGAGCCGAGAAATTGTTTGAAATTAAGAGAGAATAGCGGACACTCTTCGCCATTTGATCACACTCTTGCTTGAATGTTGAGTTCAAATAAGTCCTTCCAAACCATTGGAACAGTTTCATCAACAATGGATGGCCGGGCTGGCTGGCTGGCTCCATTTCCTTTGCATATTGAAAATCGCAACTTGTCTACGTTTGGGCCAATGTTTATAGGTCATCACAAACGTAGCACTTTCTACTGTATGGCCTGACGTAGCTTTTTTGGCAAAGTCGACTCAGAGGATTATTGTAATTTGCCTAATTGACTAAGTCAACTCAGAATATTGTTCTTATTAAAGCTTGAGCATATGATGATGGAATGGACTGAGGCGGACATTTAAAATTCATCAGATAACAAGAGTCAATAAAGACCGTGTGAACTGTCCACAATATTATCCCCTTCTTTATATATAGCTAGGTGAAGAATAGACGCACCGAGAATAGTGGTTGTCTGCTAGCCTCCTTCCTTTATGGATGGACCTGGTACACTTAGCATCGCATATAACCCTATAAAAATATAGATCGTTTTAATTTCCCTCAAAACTTCATATACTTTTCCTCTTGTAGCCAAGTAGAAATGCAATTAATTATCCCATTTTCCGAAAACACTTCCAAACATTAGGCAATTATTTTATTCGAGTATATATATAGAAAAATTGTCCTCTTAACGTCAACAAAACCAATTTTTGGACGTAGATAAATTCAACAGAGAGTGTTTTCCTATCGAGCCTCTAATAGTGTAATGGTGACTTCATTGAATGAAGTTGGAGCATTTTGGCTCGATGAAAATTCACCAACAGAATTATTTCTTTCAGTGAAAAAACCAGGCTGTTTAGGCTGAGGCAATACAACTTCACTACCCAACATCATAACAACATATGACATACTTGGCCTATCTTTTGGATCTTGTTGGACACATAACAAACTTATGTGGACTGACCGTAGCACTTCAGAAAGATGGCCTAATTGTGCATCAATCAATTCCTCAGACCTGCCCGCTTTATATAGCTTCCATGCCTACAATTCCAAATTAAATTAGGTTGGGTCATATATTAGAAAGATATTAACTAAGCTCAACCGCTTACATGTCCCAGAAGGTTATGATGGTGGTCCGAATGAAAGAATCCTCTGTTTCTCCTCCCAATCACAATCTCCAGCACCAAAACACCAAAGCTAAACACATCTGATTTCACTGAGAAAAGTCCATCCAGTTGATACTCTGGAGACATGTAGCCACTGCAAGAGAAATCCACAAGTCAATAATCATTGGATTAGAAAATGCTATGTTATAATTAATTAATGCAGACTCTTACTATGTGCCAACCACTCTACTCGTATTTGCTACTGTCTCGTCTCCTCCAAAAATTCTAGCCATGCCAAAGTCCGAAATCTTTGGGTTCAAGTCTTTATCTAATAAAATGTTGCCAGCTTTAAGATCCCTATGGATGATTCTTAATCTCGAGTCTTGATGGAGATAGAGAAGACCCCGAGCAATCCCATTGATAATGTGAAAGCGTGTAGGCCAATCAAGGAATTTGCTTCGTGTTTCATCTGCTCAAAACTTGTTAAAGTTAGTCCATGATTGACATTGAGAGAGAAGTTTCAATTATTTTTTGTCGCGATAGAGTGACAGAGGCAAACCAAAAATAAAGGAGTCCAAGCCTCTGTTTGGCATATACTCATAGATCAACATCTTCTCCTCTTCACAAATGCAGCATCCTACAAGCTTCACCAGATTACGGTGTTGGAGTTTTGCAATACAGACTACTTCATTCTTAAATTCATTGCGTCCTTGCCTTGAATCCTTTGAGAGCCTCTTCACAGCTATTTCTTTCCCATCTTCCAATATACCCTGAATTTACATTCATTCATTATCACTTCTAACTCTTATCGTTAAAGTCGAGGGAGAAACTGTAAAGTTTACATTATAATTCACCTTGTAAACGGGGCCAAATCCACCCTCTCCAAGCTTATTGTTCATGGAAAAGTTATCAGTAGCAGTCACTATTGCATCCAAGTCGAACAGTGGTAGGTCTACATCTTCCTTGTCTGGTTCTTTAGTTTCTTGTTGTTCAGGGTTATGTCTTCCTGTGAAGTAGAGAATACAACGCGTGAAAGGATCTACTTCTATATGGATAAAGTTTTCCAATAGCAGAAAATATTAGCAATCTTTAAACTAAAAGACTAAACTACTGTGAGATATTACCTTCCTTTTGCTGCCTCTTGTTCTTCTTCTTCTTTTGCCTCGTATACAGTATTAGGCTTAGGCCTAGCAGGAGCATTCCTATCGATAGTATTAAGCCGATTATGATTTTCTCTTTTTTCTTTCCCTTAGAGCCACCTACGGTGATTAATGAATGTTCCATGCAAACAAAATCATTCCATTTGTAAAGCACACGTGCCTAATCGAATTGGAAATGGACTATATATGGTAGACAAAAAATTCCAGGAAAAATATGGAGGTTTTTAATTGAGTAGTAACATAAATAAAATAAAAAATACCCCCGAGTCTTTCTACAAGTTGAGTAGTAACATAAATAAAATTCGAATGGCAGCTTGCATATATGATTCATGCATATGTTGGGAGTAGTAACATATATACCTAACACGGAGGATGCCACCCTTATGTAGATATCTTGACCACTTTCAGGGAATTCTCTCATATCAATCAGGTCACCAAACCAAAGCAAGCAGCCACTTCCACCCCTTCTTATGTCTAAATATGTATAGGCCATACAAGAGCAGTTTTTCAAGCATGTCATGCTACACTCCTTAATACTCATGGTCTTGTTGATCCAGGAATTCTGCGTGTCTGGCAATTTAATGCGAGAATACTTGAAAAATCCATCACCATTTTGGCAATCCAAGGGTGTCTCCCGGACACACCCATTCGACCAATCAGCCATGTTCCAATCCCTCGGGTATTTGGGCACAAATTTTTCCAAACACCCACAAAATGGGGAATTTGCAATGTTGCAGCTACCATATTTACCGCACAATCCATAAATATCACAGTTATCTGTTGGTGCATTTAGGTAAATCACCCAACCCTGAGTTCGATCAACCCATGCCCAGCGCTGTCCAACACCATTCTGATTCAGGACAAACCTTGAAAAGATTGAGCTGTTGGTAAGCTCATACATATAATACACTTCCTTCTGACTAAACACAAAACTAAATCTGTAGATGGTGTTTGGTCTCAAATTTGGCGATCCACTAAACCCAATGCCATTCCAAGATCCAAGCCTGGACTTGTTAACCGAACCATTCTTAATAATGAATTGGGGATATCCACGAGGATCACATATAAATGTAAAGTCACCCGGAGCTGGGTCATCGGCACTCTTCCAGGACGATAAATACCGGTCTAGTCCAGTCGCCCTGTCGATTCCAAACTTCATGCCCGGTAAAAGTGTGTCACTGGGATAATCAAAACTCTGCCACAGCAAATTATCATTACCATCTTTTAAAACAAGATTCCCTGTATCCAGAAGTTGAGCGACTGGATTATGAGGCGATGTTGATGAAATGGAGGACCAAATGATGCTATTTGTAAGATTGAGAAGGGCCAGAATTCCTTGATTGGTGACTGTTAAAACACCGGACGAATCGTGGAGCGGGGCGTTTCTGTTAGCAACCCAAACCACTGTACCACGACCTACCTTCTTGTACCATATTCCCAAGTATCGACCTTGGGAACTCCCAGGACTAAAAAATCCAAGTTCAAAGATTTCTGTAGCAGAAACTATGCTCTCACCATCTTTAATTGTTTGATTTGCGACTATGGTGTCTACTGCACCCAACAGTTGTAAGGTTGGTAGTAGGTAGAACCAGAATAAAAGTACCATAATTACTTCCATTGATGTTCTGTTGTATAATTTTCTTTAGGGTTTTCTTTATACCATCACATGTTTTACATTTTTTAATGCTGATCCAGTTTTCTAGAAAGTAGAAAAGACTTGACGACACAAACAGCTAACAGGTTAATAAAAAATAAAAAATAAAAAAGACTTTCATTAATAGTATCAGACATAGTCAGGCTGTCTTCACTTTGATTAAAGGACTTGCCCTTTCAATCACAACGACTTTTCCAAGTGTTGGTCATGTTACGTTGTTCCGCGATAATCCGGCAGATTTACCTTCTTCAATACTATATATATATATATATATATATATATATATATGTATATATATATATATATATATGTATGAAAATGATCCATAACAAGCGTTTGCTATGGACACTATTCCAACAAACGCATCTTTAACCGTTGAAATAATAATGTTAAAGGATGAGATGATTTTCATCCGTTATCTAAGATAACGGGTAGGACAAAAAATAAAATTTCATAATCCACCTGGCATCTTAGTTAGCGGGTGGAGTGAATTTTTTTCCACTTGTCATCTTAGTTGACGGATGGAGAATTTTTTATTTTTTTTTTAAACTTAGTTTAAACAAAAACAAAAAAAAAGAATGTCGGGTGGACTATGATTTTTTTTTTTTGTCCTACCCGTTATCTTAGATAGCGGGTGAAAATCATCTCATCCTTTAACATTATTATTTCAACGGTTGAAGATGCGTTTGCTGGAATAGTGTCCATAGCAAACGCTTGTTATGGATCATTCCCCATATATATATATATATGAGATTGCATTCATGGTAAATGGTTATTAATGACAACCAAAATTCACATGCCGCAAGTGAGAATTGAGACAGGGTCATAAAACGTAAAAATTGATTTGCCACAAGAAAGGATAGTAGCAAGGCTTGCCGTAAGAAGGAGTAGCGGCATGGTCAATTTACAGCCAAAAATGCCCTCTGCATTGGTTGCCGAAACAATGTCGTGGAACAACGTAACATGACCAACACTTGGAAAAGTGATTATGATTGTGATTGAAAGTGCAAGCCCTTGGGGTGTGTGTGTATATATATATAGGGAGTGAACCATAACAAGTAATTGTTATGGACCAAAAACTGGCATACACCATCTATATTATTGAAAATAAGAAGGAAAGATCAAGATTAGAAACTAAAAATCGACGTCCGCTACTATACTAATAGAAGCGGACGCGTTTTGATATAATATTTAGGGTTTGGTTTAATGTTTGACTTTCAAATCGACGACCGTTATTAGCAGTAGCGGACGTTTTTTTTTTTTTAAACGTTCACTACTAATAGTAGCGGAAGTGTATTAATCTTGGTCATTCGTTCTTATTTTCAATAGTAGAGATGGTGTATGCCAGTTTTTAGTCCATAAAAACTACTTGTTATGGATCATTCCCTTATATATATATATATATAGAATGATCTATAGCAAATGGTTGTTATGGGCACTATTCCAACAAAACGACGTCATTTAAAAAAAAAAAAATTCCCCGGTCTCCCTTTTTTCCGCCACCACTTCCCTTGCCTCGCCGCCCGCCATCTACCATCATACTTCCAAGTCTACCAAGGTATTTGATTTCCTATTTGCAAATTAAAAGAAGAGAGAGTGCAATGAATTGTGAGGTACAAATGTACGCTTGCTATTCTCCTTCCCCCAATTGTTGAGAAACAAATTAGAAATGATAACGCTTCCTGAAACTCACTTGCATAACCTGACTTCTAGCTAGGTATTGGTTCCCTCATTGAAATCATGCTTTATGTATTATTGTAATTTTCAATGTTAGAAATATATAGAAGAACACCTTGATCCTTAGAGTGTATTAGTAGTGTAGTTGTCAGAATATTACAATATGCGATACGTATCGTACGATACGGAGACAATTCGATACATATCGCAGGGTGAATCGAAAATGACACCGTATCGTATGATTCAATTATGATTCGATACGATACAATGCACAATACTTTTTAAAAGCAACACCATTTCAATTGAAGAGTCTCAAGTCACTTTCTATAAGCAGATATATAAATCTGCACTTATTAATTTAAATTATTTTTTTTTGTTTTATAAATTAAAGGTGGATCTGAATTCTTTCCTTCTCTTGTTACTCTATAAAAATTACTGAAATAATATCTAATAAATCAATTTAGAGTATTTTGGCTAATGTTTAACTTTAAAATTTATTTTTAGTCTATAATAATATTTATTTTTAGTCTACAATAATATTATTTTTGACTACTTTTATATATAGTTAAGCTTGTGTTTTATATGTTTAAATATGAGTTAATATATGTTTTGTCACTGTACTAAGGGCCGATTTTTATTGTGGTTATTGATTTTTTTTTTTTTGTTACAAACGCATTATTATAGTCATAAAAAGTTACAAAATGGTCATTCGTTAAAATTTTGTCTAAAAGAGTGACGAAAATTGCTGAGTAGACTAACGGTTAATACGTGTTACTCTTGCGGCATATGGGACCAAGCTTACGTTGATCCTTTAATCTTAATAAAATTAATGAAGATAATATAGACATTTAACAATCATTTTCTTCCTAAAATTTAAAACAAAAATCCCAAACTCATCACCACCATCTCACCATCACCCACCCACTACCAGTCATTACCAACACCTGCCACTCACCCATCGCCGCACAATTTCAACCAACAAACTCATTATATCTACTTATAAAATTCCACCATCTCTCTAGATCAAGATCCATTACTTTGTCTCTCTCAGTATATATATGTAGGGCTTTTATTTTCTTTATAAGATAAGGGAGAAAAGACGCTCAGGATTTGAAAAAATATGAATTAATCCACACAAAAAGTAACAAACAAGATGGGATCATAAGCTTCACAAAACTAAGAAAGTACAGAGATTTTTTTCGACTTCTTTTTGCTCTCTTCATAGCAGAAGTTGTAACTTCAGTTTGACCATAGACATCATTCATCGATCGTTTTCCATTTGTGTTTACATCTTTGGAAAAATAAAAAAAACTAGCAACACACATATGTATCAATTGCAAAATCAAAAAAAAAAAAAAAACTCCCTAAACAAAAACTAAAAAATCATTCTCAGTGTTGTACACTTGCCTTCCTAATTCTTTTGTAACTTTGGATTTTGATTTGGGTTTAAGGTTTGGGAAAAACGAAGAACAACAATAATTTGGGTGGATGGGATGAATTGATATGTGTCATGTGCAGAGCAAATGATGATACACATGGCAAAAATTGTCATATCATTAATAATAGACAGTTGTGTCAGCGATTAAATCTCACGCGACATACACGATCAAAAAAATTCGTCACTTTTTTGGACGAAAAGTTGATGAATGACTATTTTGTAATTTTTTTAGAGTATAATAATGCTTTTGTAACAAAAAAAGAGTTGATAATCACAATAAAAATCGACCTCTAGTACAATTATCAAAACATATATTAACCCCGTTTAAATATAAATTACTACTTTTTTTTAAAAAAATTCATATCGTACGATACGTTACATGAAACACGATATGAGATTTTTCAATACACGATACGATTCACAATTTGACAGCTATAATTAGTAGTGTGTTTCTGTAGTTTATGTTTTTTAACTCGAAAATCAAATAACTGGAATGCTTCATCTCGTAAGCAGACTTGTTTGATCGAATGCTTTTTCTCTCCTATTTCATTACTTTTCGGGTTTGATTATGCAGTCATAACATAGAATTTAGAGTGAGTTCTCTATAAAGTTTTTCTTCGAATTATGAAGTTGGAAACGAATGATTTATATTAACCATCGTCGCTTGAGTTTCCTAATGTGTATGAAATCGTCTCTGTTTACATATAATTTCAAATTTTAAGTTTTATGTGATATTATACAAGTTGTTTTATGATTGCCAATTGCTTTGCATGAAAATTCTACCTGACCATGTTTTGTAACTTGGTAGACTTGGAAGTATGATGGTGGTAGGGCGACAGGGGAAGTGGTGGAGGAGAGGGAGATTGAAATTTTTTTTTGACTCATCTGCTACTCCTTTAACGACCAATCAAAGCGACGCCGTTTTGACTTTAACGACCAATCAAAGCGACGCCGTTTTGACTAGCTACTACTCTTTGTAGCGTCTGCGCCAATTTTTTTTAAAGGACATTGTTTTTCCTAGCCGCTACTCTTTGTAGCAGTTGGGCAAAAAAATATCTGAGATGTTATTTGGGTTGACATTAAAGTAATTTGTTTTGCACACCAGTCAACTCCCATTAATCATATGTCTGAGATGTTATTTGGTTTGACATTAATTTACCTCTATCATTACCCTCTCATATATCATCCGACACATAATTTTGTTGATCATAAAATACAGTATTATCCATTGGCCCAGGATTCCAATTATCCATATTTGACCTATAATAAACAAAATAAATATTTCTCAATCAACAACACCATACACAACCATTATGTACAAAATAACAACAATGAATTTAAAAAATTTTGTATTAAATTTGATTAATTTTTTTCAAAAAAAAAAAGAAAAATTAAAAATTTCAACAAAGAAACATTCAAAGATAAAAATATTTGGTCAGTATTAACCTTACTTGCATGTTGAATCAATGTTGCAGAATGAAATGGGTTGTTATATGTAAATGAAACCCTAATTTTCTTACTTCTCCTTCTTCGTTGTTTGTGTGCGACAAAAAGAGTTTCTTTGTTTCAGCAAATGGTTGGCAAATGTGCATAAGGCCTCTAGGTTAGCTTTAAAGAAACTGAAATGGCGTCGTTTGAGATGCCAGTCGCAACTAAGACTAGCGGCCAGAAAACGGTGTTGTTTTTCGGGCCGCTACTCTTAGTAGAGTAGCAGCTGGTGTTAAAACAAAACAAAGTTATTTTGTCTTAAGACAGTCGCTATTCTTATTAGTGTATGACCCTTAATTTTTGAAACGACGTCGTTTTTCGTGAAGAATACATACCGAATTTTTTTTTACTCGCCAGAATAAAAAATTACTCCTTGCTGCCACTAGCCACTTGGAATAGCGGCTAGGGATAAAAAAGTAATTTCACCCAGCTGTTACACCCAATAGCGGTTGGAAGAATCTTTTTTTCAAGTGGTTGGGAAAAAGTTGAAATTATTTTGGACCTTTAGATTATTAGATCAACAGTGTAAGATACGTTTTCAAGAATAGCATCCATAACAACTATTTACTATAAATCATTTATCATATATATATATATATATATATATATATATTGACGTCTAATTTTCACTCTTGCCGTAATCACCTGTCAGCAAGATACCTACACACGTAACAAACCGTTACCACCTCACAAGACAGTCGTGGCTTGGACCGTCTGGAGATGCTCCGGTGTAAGAGTAAGTTCAGGCGAATAACGTCACAATGAAGGACTTTAGTTGTTAGCTGGAATCTCTTAGAAGTTTGATAGCTTAATGTTTGTATTGTAAAAAGATGAATTACCCTTGTAATTGTGAAGTTGATAGTATATAACCCATCCATGCATCGTAAGATGTCTAGTCATACCCTCATGAGTGTAAACATGACGTTCTCATTCACCTGTTCCACTTGGTCCGTTGGGGGAAGATACTAGCATGGGCTGTTCCCTGTGTCAGTCCGTCAAAGTGGACAAAAATGGCCCAAACGTCCTATCAACCGCCTTAAGAAGAAAAGATCTCAGACCTCGGGCCACGGGCCCAATAGAAAGGAGAGAAGCCTGACCCGACCCAAATCTCATGCGAAGAAGGCCCCCTGGCCCAAGAAGATAGGTTCAAAGCCCAAAGAAATCACACCCCAACATTGCCCCCCACCCTTCTACCTTTTTGAAAGTAAAAAATAGAAGGGTAACTCCTCCTATTACATAGGAATTTAACATAAAATTCGGGATATTAAACCTGATCTTCCGGGTAACGGCTAAACAGGGATGACGTCACCCCACACGCGCCTCCGATCTAAATACCCCATTTTCAAACCAAACACTATCACAACAATTATCTTCGTCAAAACAGTAGATCGTCTTTTCTCTCTCCTGTAACTGTACACCGCTACCCGTATCCACAGGGTCGATCAACGAGCACCCCCCAATCCTGTTCCTCTTCAAAAATCCCCACCTCAACTTCCGATTACTCAAATCTCCATAGCCAGAATCTTTCCCTCTCGTTTAAACCCAAAATGACATCCTCAACTGGCGCCGCTGCGGCAACCTCTTCGTCATCAGAAGCGAATCTATTCCGGCCACCCCCCTTGACCACCCTCATCCCCAATCCGTCCGGATCGAAAACTAGGACAAGGGAACTGGAGATTAGAAAGATGTTCGAAGACATCACCACCTTCTCTCACACCAACACCCAATCGACGGTCAGTAATGAAGCCATTGAAGGTTTCAAATCCGAGTTCCAATTTCCCGGAGAATATTCTCTAAGGGCCCCCAGTCCAAATGAAAAAATGTACTGGAGACCCACCGGTCCTCAACTAGCAGTTCCGACCCAGGTACTCCGAAACGGGGTTAGATTCCCTCTTCATCCCTTCATCTCCGATTTCCATGATTTCGTCGGAATCGGACTCGCCCAACTGGTTCCGAACTCATACATTCACCTAGTCTGCTTCATCGCTGCCTGTAAGTAGTTCGGCATCAAGCTCAGCCTTGACTACTTTTTTCATATATTTTCCCTAACCAAAACTAAAGAACAGGGATTCCGATCCCTCAACCGCCTCCCCAACCAAAGAGCCTGGATGCTCCCCCCTTCCAGTAACAAGGGCTGGCACAACAATTGGTTTTTCGTGTTCAGCCTTGACACTCATCTTCTGCAACCTTGGGGAAACCCAGAAAGGCCGGTTATAGACGACATCGTAGAAGATAGAGAGGGTGAATTAGAACGGTTCTGCCAAACCATCCCCTCTGAGCCTTGGGACATCAGCCTTCTTTCCAACCTATAGTGGTTGCATGATCATGAATGTAAGTTCTTTCATTCCTTTGGAAACCCCTTCTGCTCTATTAATTATCCTAATCTTCCTCTATTCTTCGTGTTTCAGTAGTGATCTACAAGACCCAGTCGAATGTCCCAAGAACGCATCTACTCATCCGGTCCGCCCCCCAGGCCCTTCCCCATCGTACCGAAGCCCCCCAGCCTCCCAGGAAACAAGTTGAAGCCCCCTAGCCTTCGAGGAAACAAGTCGAAGTTCCCCAGCCTTCCAGGAAACAAACTGAGGCCCCCCAACCTTCCAGAAGACAAACCAACCCCTCATCCGAAGTCCCTCTCGGAAAGAATGCCTTGAACCTAACCGACCTCGAGAAGCAACAGCTTCGCAGAAAGAAACGCCGACGGGTATCCAAGGCGTCCGAAGGTAACCCGACTAACGCCGACCCCATTTATGTCCAACCTCTAAACTTCATCCGACCCCTTTCTCCATCCCCTCCCCGCTCTCCCTCCCCAGGCATAGGAGATAGAGATGCGTCGCCCCACATTCCATCACCTCTTAAACCATTATCCTCAGTGCGTGCTGAACCCGAACCCTCCCCAACAGAGGACACACCCTCAGAACCAAGGCATCACGACAAGGCCACCGATGTCGAACCCTCCCCAAGTGTGCCTCGATCCTCCCCCAATAAAGCCAACCCTCCTGATTCGGTACCTCCCTTCTCTCATTTACCTTTATTTCCCTCTGACTCCTCTTCTCCTTTCCTGAAGGAATTGTACAATTACTTCAACCTTCCGGCCGATGACCAATGTGACGCCTCCAAATCTGGGCCCACACAGCCCAAACTTGAGTCGTCAAAATACTACAACAAAATTATTACAACAAAGCACAACGTACAACAATACAGTGTATAATAATACACAACTAAGTCTTCACTATTATTGCCACACTATTTTACAAAACGTGAAGACTATGATAACTATTCCTCGGACCCTCACTCCATTCCCCGGCTAGACCCTGTTATGTTTTCATCTCCTGTTGAAAAACAATGGAACAAAAGAAAGGGTGAGCTCAAATAGCCCAGTAAAGAATATCATGACTAAGATAATGACGAATAAATTATCATTAGTCTTCAACAGTTGAGTTCTTGATAGAATACAATAGACTACAAGGTTTATATCAAAAACTGCAGTTAAATTCTTAAACAACGTTCAGATCAATAATAGCAGCGGAATGAGTAATCTATTAGAAGAATAATGCAGACTATAATGTCCACTCGGTTCTCTTTTTAGGAAAAACATCATCAACTTTTATCATCTGAAATATCATTAGTCAAGATAATACAAATTCACAGTTCCTGATCATAATCATGCACATCAACAGTTCATCTTTGTACTACGGGCCAAAGATATTCAATATAGCACCAACGGTCATGATTATACCAGATTCAGCCTTTGGTCATAATCATACCAAACAACAGTTCATCTTTGCACTACGGGCCAAAGAGAACATTCATCACGTGCCATAAAAGACACCGAACAGATGTATTGCCTTTAACCTATTATATCGCCTTTAACCTATCATCTGTTCAACAAATATATCACATCTGTGCCCCCGGCCACAGATATTCACAACAGCTTGATTTTTGGATGATTAGAATGATATAAATGATGAACAGAAGAAATAGGATAACAATAAGTATCGGAAGTTTACTTTGTACAGATTCAAATAATGTCCAAATTGTCAACATGATGTGGAGTGAAATTCAAGATCCACAGTTCAGAATAACGGTTACAATTCAATAGAAATGTTCACGTAAATAGGAAGGTTCAGTTGAAATAATGAAGTTCAATTATTATGGAACATATAATATTTTCAGGAATTATAGAAGCAATAGTTCCATAATAAATTTCGATTTAGGAGTATGAAAGAAAATAATATCCCTTACCGTAGCAGGTTTGATTAACAAAAGGTGAAGGAAATTAATACAAAGGGTTATTCACCAACAGGCGGCAATCCGCTCCGTAAGGTTATTCCCACAATTTAATAGAATTTGAGTACAAAGAGTTATTCACCAAACAGGCGGCAATCCGCTCTGTAAGGTTATTCTCAGAGATTAATAATGAATGAATACGAAAGGTTATTCACCAACAGGCGGCAATCCGCTCCGTAAGGTTATTCCCACAATTTAATACATGGAAATAAAAGGCACATCTTATGAGTAAGAAAGAAACAATATTATTTTTGAGAATCAAATAATGATAATCCCTTACCATAGTACGTTTGAATAATGGAAGATGAAAAAGATGGTATCCCTTACCTCAACACGTGACTGGATATTGATTTAAATGAGGTTGATTAACTTGAACAGTACACGTATACTTATAGATCTTCACAAATACTCAAGATGACTTAAGCACACTTAGAGAGAACTTTCACAAGAAGTATTTAGAGAGAGAAAGAAAGAACAAGTAAGGAAGTTTATGAAAAATCCTTAAGTTAAGGCTTCTATTTATAGCCAAAAATCTTATCATTCATTTAATCTAAACCATTCATTTAAAGATCATCTTTTAATCTACACTATCCATTTCAAATATTATATTATCTTTAATCTACACCATTCATTTCATATCACCTAATAATCACCTAACTTTATATTATAAACAAATCAATTTAATTATTCAACAATAATTCACACTTTAATCTACACCATTCATTTCATATCACCTAATAATCACCTAACTTTATATTATAAACAAATCAATTCAATTATTCAACAATAATTCACACTTTAATCTACACCATTCATTTCATATCACCTAATAATCACCTAACTTTATATTATAAACAAATAACTTTATCAATTCAATTATTATGACTAATTGTTATAAATACAGTATAGTTAGCTCTTAGATATCAAGTCAATAAATTAATGAAATACAACTGTTTAAATAACATCATAATAGAGATAACAATAATGTAAAATAAAGCATACGTTACTGTGTAATGACAATTATTGATTCAATAATGTGAATTACTGTGCATATGTTACTGTGACAATTATTAGGTTCAATAATTTTAAAAACAGTGCAACAACAATTATTGACTCAATGATATAAAATACAGTGTAATGACAATTATTAAATCAATAATGCAAAATACTGTGTAACAACAATTATTGAATTGATAATATAAAATATTATGCAGTGACAATTATCGATGAAATGATGCGTAACAGTTACGGTGTCAATTATCAGACCAAAAATATGAGACACTATGCAATACCGTGTGTTACTGTAGAGTACCGAGTGCTACAGAAAATACCAATAACTACCGTATGCTACTATTCTTTTATCACCGGTATTTTAACAGTTCCGTTGACTATTTTTATTTAAAAAGGTTATTTCTGTCGTTTTCTATATCCGACAAATATTCCGTTGTGGGGTCCACCAATAATTTGTTATTTCGGCGCCGTCGGACCAAACGAATATTCCTCGACCAAACGAATATTCCCCGACAAAGCGAATATTGTCCGACAAAATAAAATTTGCACATAACATCCTTAACTTTTAACTTTATCGATTTAACCACTTACTGTTTAAAAAAAATATCTATATGAAGAAAAATTAAATTTTGTATTTCATAAAATTCGGGGTCTTACAACCAACATTTCAATTCATCAGACCTCAACAGCTTGGTGAGCGCCACCAGTCTCCACCTTGGTCAGGTATAGCTCTTGTAATGTCTTCGATTTACTTGGTTTCTTATGAAGATTTACTGATACCTCGTTGTCTTGACCAGGCATTGGGAGGCTTCAGCCGCCTTATGAAGTTCCATGAGAAGAACCCCCACCCGGCCGAAGTCATCCACCAGCTCCAAGCAGAGATGCAAGAGCTGCACTCCCAACATGCTCAGCTTCACAAGGAACACAACCAACTTCAGCACGATCACTCCTCCCTTCACGAGCAAAGTGACCAAAAAGACGTCCTGATTCAGTCCTTGCAGGTTCAACTGGCCGAGTTGAAGGCATCCAACCGATCTTGGGAGGACAAGTTGAACGATGTGATGAAAGAAAGAACCACACTTCTGCAAGAACGGGCCGAGCGCAACAAGCTAATAGAAGGGCTTAAAAAAGAGGGATCTAAACTGGCCGCGCAAGTGGGGGTCTTGACGAAGGACAACACTAAGAAGGATGAAGCCCTTCAAATGTCTGCGGCGGCTAACAAGCTCCTAGAGGAAGAGAACCTCAGACTGAAGACCCAGGTTGCAACAGTTGGGGAAGACAGTCGCCAGAGGATCATGAAGGAGTACAAGAGATCGAAGGAGCTAACCGAGGCCATCGTGGATCAGTACAATAAGGGGTATCTCTTTGCCAAAAATAATTTTCTGCAAGAGACCCCCAGTTTGCATTAGTACTATTGAGGGCCTCTGCTTCCTTCCGTGACCATCTCCAACGTGACTGACCTTGTTTGAACATGCTGAGTTGACTTCTGTTTTACACACTCACAAAAAAATTATTTATAAATTATATATTTTTTAAGGGTATATTTTGAAAACTGATATTTTTATAGTGAAAAATGTTATTTTTACATGTGAGTTTTATTTTTTATCTATATCGACAGTTTTAAAATCGTCGCTATATATTTATAATTATATTTTATATATTAAAATCGTCGTTATAGACCTATTGCGACACTTTATATGTAAAAAGTATATAATAACGGTTTTAAAATCGGCGTTATAGATAAAAAATTAAGCCTACATATAAAAATAATAAAAATCACTGTAAAAATATTAGTGTGCTATATTTTTTGTTTCATCTTTTATCTTTAACGTTTAGCTTTGATAGAAATGACATGAGATACTTGTAATAATACACTAAAGAGTTTAATATTCAAATAAATATAAATAAACTTTTTTTTTTTAAAACAGGAGAAATATTATCATATACATATGGTATCATGATAACACTTCGCAAGTTTCAACCATTATATAAGTAAATAGTTTTGTTATATACGCATAATTCGTCTTAATTTTTGTTGTGATCAGATATAATTATTTCTAGAGTTAGTAACAATACATTCTTCATTTTAAAATAGAAAATCAAGTTTGAATTTTTAAAGTTAATATGAGATATTTTTAATTCAATTTAATGTGATCTTTTTAACTTTTGAAATAATAAAATTTATAGTTAGTAATATTTTTTAAATAATTTATAATTGAATTTTTAAAATCATATGAATACATATCAATTTTAAATTAAAAATAAGTATTTTTAGAAAATAAAAAATTATCCTATATTGAAAGATGGAAGTTGTATTTTATAATGGGGTTAAATCCATTTTTTCACACTGTACTCAATCCTAATTTATAAATATATCACTTGATTGAAATTTTTAACGATAAACTCATTAAATTGCTTATTTTTTATAAACTGTCATAAATTTTGTCAAAACAAGTTGGTTTTTAACGAAAAAATTAAAAAATAATATTTTTATCGGGTTAAATTCACTTTTTCCCATTGTACTCTACCCCAGTTTACAAATATATCACTAGATCCCTCAAATTAATAGAATTATTAAGATATATGTTTTTCTACCATGTTTTTCATTTATTTAATTTTAATTGTTTAATTTGTTTCAACTTTCAAATTTACTTTAATTTTTCAACGAAGAGGACATTATTATTATTATTATTATTATTATTTGGGCAACGAAGAAGGTATTATTAGGAAACTGATATTTCCGCAGGCTTTTTTGTTATTTCTGCAAGATTTACCTATAGCGACGGTTTTAAAACAGTCGCTATAGACCTATGGCAACACTTTTCACATGTAAAGTGTTGTAATAGGTCTATAACGACGGTTTTAATATGTAAAGTGTAGTCATAGATATATAGCAACAATTTTAAAATCGTCGCTATAGGTAAAAAATGGAGTCCACCTACGAAAATAACAAAAAAGCCTGTGGAAATAACAGTTCCCTATTATTATTATTATTGGTAACGGAGAGAGTATTATTATTATTATTATTATTATTATTATTCAACTCAAGGAAAAAATGTGTTTCAAGTTATTAAAATTATTAAGATATATGTTTTACTTTTATTTTTCACAAATTTTTAATGAGTAGATATTATTTGACAAGCTCATGTGGATTATTACAATATCAATTCAGTGATACATTTGTAAATCGGGATCGAGTATAGTGAGGAAAAATATATTTAACCAGATAAAAATATTATTTTTTAATTTTTTTGTTAAAATTTAACTTGTTTTGACGGAATTTATAACGGTTTATAAATAATAAGCTGTTCAATTAATTGACGATTAAATTTTTTAGTCTAACAATGCATTTATAAACTAGAATCGAGTGCAATCGAAAAAAATAGATTTAATCCCATTACAAAGTCAAATCCCAACAAAAATTAGTCAGAGCATTTCGTTTCTCGTAAGTAACACGAGTTAATGAAAATTTACATAGTTATCTAGTGATTGAGTGGCCATGTATTTATTTGTCAGAAACACATTCCACGAATGTGGTCGGTCCACTGAAACTTTAGTTGAGAATTTATTTATTTATTTTATTTTAAATAAATAGTGGAGTATGTTATGTATATATGATTCGCAATACAAGCCAGAGCTAGCTAGATCTTAGATAGCAGCAGCAACATTAACATGATTAATGACGACGACGAGACTTCCTCTGTGGCTATTATGCCAAAGTCAAAATATCATCCATCCGTGCCTTCAGATCTTTGTTAGGAGTTTAGATCTCTGCATATTTATTAGATACAACTCCAAAAACTTTAACGACGTATGTATGATCTGATTGGGTCACTAAAGCAAAAGGCCTGGGTAGGTGTATTTTCGAAATCCAACAAATGCATGCTTCATTGTACCGTTCAATCCAAGGCCCAATCTAGTACTTGTTGTTTGTGTTTAGTTGGGGCTCGGCTCAAAAACGTCCCTGGATTTGGATTTATTCAAACTCCCACCCAGCCACCCACTATTCCGCGTTTATTATTGTATAAGAGTATTATTATGGATCCTTTCTCAACTGCTTCGGACGAAGACGATGATAAATCCGGCCATGAAAGCCCCGCACTCCCTCCTCCGTCTAAGCTACCCAAACCCGAAAACCCTAGTACCTCCCACTTCAATTCCTTACCCGTTATTCGCCCCAATTATCGAAGCGAGAGTGAGCTGCCTTGGCTTCGCGGCCCCTCCACCTGATCCGAATGTTCTTCATCACCCTCGCGTTCTTTACTCTCTCTGTTATTCCACTTTTTGCGAAATTTGATAATATCTGTTTGGTTGCTAAGAGAATAAACAAATAGAAAGAGAGAGTTTCATTACACAAAATCACTTCAGGGTTCCTAATTTGGGACAACTTTAGGGTATGAAATATTGTTCACTTAATACAGAATTGCCTAATTTTTGTTAATATATGTGAATGCACAAGAGTCAAATGCCTAATTATTGTTAATGTATGTGAATGCGAAAGAGTCAAATGCCTAATTATTGTTAATATATGTGAATGCACAAGAGTCAAATACGGCAGCAAACACAAATCAGTGAGCACCTTGAGCTGTGATGTGTATAGCAGAGCTATGGTGTTTATATTGATTCACACTTTCTGTGTAAGTTTATATAAAGAGGCACCCATTCTACTTATCCAAGAATAGCGGCATCGGTTGTAAGGGCAAAACACATCAGAAATTTAACTTCAATTACTACAATAACTCGTATGTGCCGAGTTCATTTAGATTTGTAGACTTGCAAGAATGTCTAAATTCTGTGTTGGAATTAAGGCTTTGTTTTTTTTTTAAGTTCCTATAAAGTTGCAAGCTTGCTAATTTAAAGATGCAAAGTCTATATTTCAGTCGTGCTACTAGATCATTTGCTGGAACATGTAATTTTTTATTCCAACTATAGGAAGTATTTCAGACTCAAGTATACGAAATGATATATTATCCACTTTGAGACAACAAAGAAAGGGCCATGCACTTCTCGACCAGCTACCTGAGAGGTTCTCGATATCAGTTACTGGTCATGCGAAGGCTGTCAATTCTCTGCAGTGGTCATCAACTCATCGTGAGTACTCTATTTCAAATTAAATACTCAATATTTTTATTTTTTTACCTTTTTCTTGGGTAGTTCCTTTAATATATTTACTTAATGATTTTCTTTATGTCTTACTTTATTTTTATTTCTCTGAAGGTAACAGGAGAGATAAACCTTGATAATTTGCATATGTCTGGCTACAGTTTTAAAAGTGTACTTATTAGTCAATAATGTGGAATCCAGTGTCTGAACTCTGAAGTATAATTTTTTTTTTTTTTTGTAGAATCTTGCCCGGGGATAAATCTTTGAAAGATTTAATAATCCACATATATTCTTAAATGAATGGGAAAGAGCATTTTATTACAATTTTGCCTTCTGTTGCTAGTCTGATGACAGAATATAAAAACAGTGAATAAATGCAATACATATTCTATTAGCAATATACTTGTGCTGTGTTTTTTGTCCCCTTATTAGCTGTCTGTATAAAGATATACCTTGTTCGCAACATTACTTTCATAGGAAAATTTTGCTTCATTTTTTGTTTTGATGGTGATAATCTTTTGCCTAGACTGGTTTAACGCAAACGCAAAATTTGATCCATTGTTTGACTGAATGGTTATAGTATTTCAGACTGTGGGAGAATTTGACTATTTGCTACTTAAGCATCTGAAGTCATTCTTAAATCAGATACTTAAGCATGACATACTTAAGCTTGGGGATGGAACAATAAGCTTTGATTGATCACTTATGTTTGTTTGACAGAATAATAAACAGGACTGATTCACTCGAATCAAGGGCTGCAAAAATTTATCAAAATCAAACTTCAAAATTGAAATTATAATGGCTGGGATTTAAATTAGATGGGAAAATCAGTTTGCCAACATTTTTCTCCACAATGTCTAACCTTGATCATAGTCCTTAATGATTGCCATATGTGATGTGATTGATGGGTAGGTTTTATACTTACGTATTGGATGTATCTGATCTTGCATTATTGTGTATTTCTCAAGTATTCCAGTTGCTTTTCATGTGTTCTGCATTTTGTTGATGGTTAATGCAGTTGGTTTCAAAAAGGGATCAAAGGAAGGCAAGAACTGGATAGCAGTCAATATCAAAACTGAAGTCCTGGCACGGCTGCGCCAGGGTCATGAAGGAATGCAGCGCGAGGCGCGCCGTGGACGAAAACTGCAGCTGAAGTTTCTGTAAGGACAGCGTGGGGCGCGCTGGTTGCAAGGTATAGGGTGGCGCGGCCGCACCATTTCTATTAGGTTTAGGACTGAATGTAGGCTGGTTAGGTTTATATTAGTTTATAAATACTTCTTTTGTAAGGTTTTAAGCTCTCTCTCGATTATTATTATTGATTTTGGAGCGAACTTGAAGGCATGTCAGGCTAAGTATTTTTATTCAGTTCTAAGAGATGTTGAATCTTATTTATTATTTATGAATTAATTAAGTTATCAGTATTTCTTCCTTCAGCTGTGAAATTTATTCTTGATAATCTATTAGAATTGCTTAATGATAATTGGTTTGATTAATTTGATAAGGATCAATTGAATTGATTTGATTATTATCATATGCTAGATTAAGGTATAATATTAAGCAAACGATGTTATATCTGATCATAAGTAGCAAATAGTGATATTTGATTGTGGTCAAGCTTTTGAAAATTGCTATGATATCAAGAAGACAGGTTAAATAATTTGCGATCGTATGATTGTTGCTTGGAGTAATCTAATTCTCTAATTTTTAATGCAACTGTTATACTAAATATAGACTGATAGTTCTAGGTTGTATGATAATTAGGGTCTTTTGTGAGCGATTGCTGCGCTAGATTTATAATTTAAGGAGAATTTCGGGTAACGCAGACCGTGGTTACCTAGGGTTATTAATTTCATTGAAGAAAAGATATTGATTGATTTAATTACATCATAATGATGAAAAAATGATACTGAACTGAAGAGCTAAAGTTTGCAAATCATTGGATAATTTTAATTAATAGTTCTTGTTTTCTAGTAGAACCATAGTTTCAAAACTCTCATTTTTATTATTACTTGTTATTTACTGTTAGAAGCAACCGGATAAATCATAAACAATATATTTCTCGTGGGTTCGACTCTTGCTTGCCATTATACCAATTTTATATTGATAGAGTGAAAGTAAGGAATAATTTTGGAGTGTTAACGATAGCTTCCAGTAATGCAGAATAGAAATCACGTATGTCCTTAATTGTGTTTCGGGGGACAGTTTTCAGAGAAATTATAGTGCCGTTTGAAGCTTCATCTACTTGTATGGGGCTAGGTAAGTGTCTGCAAAACCTTCAAGTTCATAGGCTTTGACAGTTGGCGAATGAATAAATCACACTAAACAAAAATGTGCCTAAAATGATGGCAAAAAAAGAGAAAAAGAATGAAATTTAGATCCTTTGAAAGGAAATTAGGAAAAAAGTTCCAGACAATAGAACTGGCTGAAGGAGTTTGTTGCAAGCACCATCAAGAGTGGAAGATGCCAGTCAAGGTGAGGGATCTTGTTGTGGTCATGAAGCCACTGCTAGTTTAATTGAAGGAGGGAGAAGTCAGAGTTTTTCTGCCAAATAACAGATCTGAGAATGTTATGTAGAAGTAGAAACTTCTGAGGCTTTGATGCTAAGTTAAGAATATTGCTCAGATTTAAGTATTTGTCAATTTTTTGGACTCTGTTGCATGCTTCTTTTGTTTCTTATTAATCCATTTATTTTCAAATTTCCAAAAATGTTCCGAGTAAATAATTGAGATCTCATAAATTTTTATTAATAGCCATCATGGTTTATATTCTGATATGTTCAAGAAAGTTAGCTTTCAGCTCATCTTCTTGCATCTGCTGGAATGGATCATACTATATGTTTATGGAATGTGTGGAGCAAAAAGCTGAAGAAAGCACAGGTGTTGACCCATCATATTGCCGCGGTCAAAGATGTCAAGTGGTGGAGCTGGTTCTCTCTTGTGGATATGACTGCTCGTCAAGATTAATTGACATTGAGAAGGGGATAGAGACCCGGGTTTTCAAGGAGGATCAGGTAGTTGAAGTAGTAAAATTTCATCCGAACAACTTCAACCTCTTTCTTTCAGGTGGGTCAAAAGGTGTCCTAAGATTATGGGATATTAGAACTGAGGAGGTAGCGCATCAATATGTTCGAGGTCTTGGTCTGATCCTTGATGTGGAATTTACCAATGGTACAGGGCAATTTATCTCTTCCAGTGATGTATCAAAAGGAAATGTCACTGAAAATTCAATAATGGTATGGGATGTGTCACAACAGGTCCCCCTATCCAATCAGGTAAAACACTTAGTTGAGCATCTGCACTTTTGTCACTTGAACAATATAGATACCGCATACTAGTGACATCATATTTTATATTTCATTTAGTTGATGCTTTTATGTATCTTTTCAAATTTTCTTTCAATCACACTAACAATTGTCCGTTATAAGGTAATATACAACGAATTTAATATTTCAATTTGTAATATGCACAGCAACCAAGTACTCTGAAATTGAAGCACTTTATATACATGAATAAGTATTTTTTGACACTTCATAAAAAAGGTATCTTTTTGACAGAAACAGATTTTAGAACTATCACTAGAGAGGAACCTAGTATTGCGAATCTCTCCCAAGTTAATTTCTCTTGTTTTACCAATTATTTTCAATGATTGTTCTTCTTCGAATTTTGTTCTACATCAGTAGTACTCCCTCCATTCATTTTTAATTGTCGTTTTTAGAGGTGAGCACATAGTTAGAAAAATACAATTTAACGCTTTGTCTAGTTAATCCAAATAAATATTAAAACTAAATAATTAATGCTTCTTTGAAATTTACAATCGATGAATAAAAAAAAATAAAAAAAACTCTCTAAAGAGACAATCAAAAAGGAATGGAGGGATTAGCACTCAAAGAGCATTACTGTATAGTTGGGTCTCATTAATTCGGTGTTAGCTTCTGATAGTTTCTTTTGTGTGTTGACCGTGCTGGAAAAAAATCTTATTAAAGAATGTCCAAATTATTGAGATTTGTCTTTATCATAGGGTGTACTGTTTTCCAGAATCCGGGCCATCTTTGCCTTGCATTCTTTGTCTAAAACTTGTGACGCTATCAGCTGCATTGGTTCGCTAAGTTGAGTGCTCAGCTTGTTCATAAAGGAGGTTGTTCTGTTGAACCATGTGAAGGTCTGGTCCATGAAAAAGACAGAAAAATTTTAGTGCTTTCATTTGGACAGTATGGCAAGTGTAGAGTATTTAGAAAAGTGAAATTAGTTGGGGTGGTAGTTCGTAATTGCATATTTTCTGGAGATCACGTGTAAGTGAGTCGGCCAAACCTTTGGTTTTCTCTTGTTCCTAGGCTTCTTGCTTTCTTGATGTGTTTTGTTTAATAATGGTATATCATTTAGATTTTTATTGAAAGGTTATCAGGCTGGTATCACAATGAGATTAGTAAGGGGAAACAAACTTTTTACTCTCTGGTGTTTACCCGCTCTAATTTGGGTTTTATGTGGAAGATGTAAAATGTAAGATGGCTATTCTCATTCTTATTTCCAATGTGAAGCCTTGTGTGGTGTATGATCACATCAAATTATGTAAATATAAATTTATCTTCAGATTCCTCTTCCTTTAACACCCCCTTCCCCCCCCCCCCCCCCCCTCTCTCTCTCTCTCTCGGTAGGATGGTTAGATACTGGTTGGTGATGCCCGTTAGGCTTATTGATTTACATGCCAAATCAGGAATTTACATATTATGTAATGTATTTGAAACTGTGCCTATATAATCGGCATTTCATGTCTGCACTCTAGAGGCTACTCCTGGGCAGTCCCCTGGTGTATCCTCCACAATAATTTCTTTAGATCATTTTCATTGTGAGATCTATGTGTATCTATACTTTGAATCCTTTAGGCTTTTAGTTTATGCGACTTTCCTCAATCACCAGTAGCGTGGTACATGCAAAGAACAAAATCCATCAAAAAGCTTATTTCTCATTTTTTTATGCAGGATTATGCCGAAGCATATACCTGTCCCTGTATTAGACGCCACCCATTTGATCCATATTTCATTACACAGTCAAATGGAAACTATGTTGCAATCTTCTCTGCGAAAACCTCCCTTCAAACTTGACACAAGTACAGGAGATATGAGAGCCATGGTGTTTTTGGGTTTTCAGTTAAGTGCAATTTCAGCTTGGATGAGGAGAAACTTGCATCTGGCTCCTCAGATGGGTGTATTTACTTTTACAACTCGAAATCCACTGAACAACTCAAAAAGGTCAAGGTGTATGAGCAGGCATGCATAGATGATGTTGCTTTTCATCCTGTAATGTCCAATATGATTGCTTCACATGTAGTTGGAATGGAGATGTTTGAGGTATATCCCTGGTCAAGTTTATTTAGTTATCATGTTATATAAACTAAAAATGTCGGGAGAACGAACTTGATTGCAGATGCGGGGTTGTCTGATGTTTATCTACTACAACATACTTATACAGTGTTGAATCAATTGAGGCAGCTGGTGATTCCAAACCATTTTTTCCCGAACAATCTGGCTTTATAGGCTTGAGAGGGGAAAATTCAACTTTTGGTACTTGTACTGAGACCCAATTTACAAGTTGATATTCAAATTGAAAAAAATTACAAACTGGTACTTATACTAGAAAAAATTTACAATATGGTGATTGTACTTGAATATTTATGTAAAATTGTTAAATTTAACTAACAGACACGACGTAAAAGTTTGATGTGGCTAACAAATCCTACGTGGATAAGGGAAATCAACTTTTGGTAGTTGTACTGGGACTTGTCTTATAAGTTGGTACCTAAACTGGTGGTTGATATGTATTTTTATTTTTAATCGATTTTATAATTGTAAATACATTTTTATTATAAGACCATAAAGTGACATGATATTTTTAATTTATTATTATTATTTTTTCCTCCAATACTAATATTTTAGCTAATATTAAAGTTATATTTAAAAATTAAAATTATTCTTAAAAAAGTTTGTATTATAAATATATTTCTAATTTTGAAACTCACGGAGTATATATATATATATATATATATATATATATATATATATATATATATATATATATATAAACTATTTTTTAATGTTTTAAATAGCATCATACATATCTATTTTCATGCTTTTTTGCACTTGAGGAAAATTAAGAATATATAGTTACAAAAGTCGGATGTAACCCTAATAAAAAGAAAATATATAACTATATATTCTTAATTTTTTCCAAGAAAAATAAACCATGAAGATATCTATATATGATGCTATTAAAAACTTTCGAAAAATTATTTATACACATTCTTCTATCATCATAAAATTAATGATAAATTAAAAATATCATATCACTTTATAATCTTATAATAAAAATGTATTTACAATTATAAAATCGATTGAAAATAAAAATACATATCAACTACCAGTTTGAGTACCAACTTGTAAGACAAGTCCCAATACAGGTACCAAAAGTTGATTTTTCTTATCCACGTAACTTGCCCAGTCATCGCCATGTCATCATTTTTTGGTTGACGTGTTAAAAATTTAAATGTAATCCTAGTAATTAACGGGTTATAAATTTTTTCTAGTACAAGCACCTGTTTGTAACTTTTTTCAATTTATATATCAACTTATAAATCGGGTTCCAATACAAATACCAAAAGTTAAATTTTCCCGACTTGAGAGACTCTACTTGAAATCCATGATATATATATATATATATCAACTTGTACGCAAGGAATAAGATATTAGTGAAAGAATCAACAGGCAAGGAGACGACATAAACAGAAACAATGTCCTTTTGTTGGGGAAGTGAATGAATAATGAAACTACCATGCTTGAATCGAGTGATATTATAATATAAATGGACGAGTATATCATATTCTTGAACAGTATGTCACCTTGTGGTAAGGGCATGGAGAAATGGAGGACCCGGGGATATTGGAAGAAAAGGTTAGAATGTGTGTGTGTGAGAGAGAGAGAGAGAAAAAAATGAGTGCCGTATGAATTAGAGATTGAGCAATGGTAGAAACATACATATGCGGTTGACAAGTTGTCTAGGTACTGCTAACCCATACCCACCACTAGAGAAGAGATTTTTTCATGTTTGTGGATAAGTGAATAATATATTCTTCTCTCTCGTATATTTGTGAGGTCCGTTTATGATAGAGCCTATCATATATATGAGAGGAGGAGCATATTATTTATTTATTTCAAGAATATAAAATACTTTTTTGAGGAAAAAAAATTTTAAGAGAAGAGAACAACACTAATGATTTGTTTCGGGACAGGGTCGAGGGTTGTTGTGGGGCCACCCTCAAGACTCGTCAGCTTATATTCATCCATCCACCTTAAAATTCCTTATCACAATCGATGGACAACACAAGAAAGAAGAGGGGATGAAAGATATATAGAACAATATTTATAAATTTAGACCCGTCATCAAACCGAAAAGGATATCAGGTGGATGAATTATTAGTTCAATCAGTTATCGAACAGTTTTTGAATCGGTGACGTCATATATACATTAAAAATATATATTATTAATAATTAATAAAAAATTTAAAAATCTAATTTTTTATAAACTAAAATATAGTGAAATAATGTTATAATATTAGTAAAAATATCTAATTTTAAAAATAATTTTTTTTATACAAAAAGAAAATTTTAAATCGGGTTAATCGGTTCAACTAACAGGTTAGATCGATGATCAACTAGATTTTGATCGAGACGTTAAAAATCAATTTTTAAGACTAAATTAGATCGACATGTCAATCAATTTCGGTCAACTGTCAATTCGATTCGGATTTACAAACATTGATATAAAAAACAAAATAGACATAATTATGATGCTAATTCTCTTTCTCCATATTCCATTCTTCTAGATGGCGGTCAATTGTTGGGATGACATGACGCACTTGTAGATGGGACCATGCATAATATTCTCCAACCTCCTCTCATTTATGGTTTTCTTTCAACACCACCATACTAAAACAAGTCAAGATTCGAGAATATATATATATATATATATATTAAAGGTTTAAGGGTTAGGGCGCTTTGGCACCCTTTCTTTTTCATGTTATAGCGTCTTGACACCCTAACTCTTAAAGTTTTAGCGACAGTTCGTCAGTCGTTAAAGTCGGTACTATTTGATTCGCCTTTTTCGGTTCGTTAAAAAGTTTAACTATATATAAAAGTATTATATTATATAGTGTCTAATTAAAGCACTGTGGAAAAAATAGCAAATTTCCAATAAGTTTAACCATGGGCCACTATCTTTATAACAACTGTTTGTATTGGTAATACGGTATATCCCCTAATCCTATTCCTTTTCAAAGGAAAAGGAAAGAATCAGAAACATTTATATATATACAGTAATTATACAATCTTTTTGTCTCGCTATATATCTATCTGTGTTCATGATCATGTATTTCAACCTCTGCATGAATGTGTTCCCCACATTCCTTGGTCTCTTCTAATTTCCTCATAAACAAATGGGAAGTAGTAAAAGAAAAATCACTAAGCCCACACTCCGTATGCCCTCAATCATCCCTAGTCAAGTATGGAGAGAGGGACTTTTTTAGACATGTATTTTGGTGGCCAAGCGGGTGTTCGCTTCCATTCGGTCCCATCGGCTACCCTAACTGGCGACATGAAACTATGGGCGAAAAGGTTCACCAATGATTACTTGCTTGAATTGATAATATTGGCCTTAGTTAATTAATTAAACTCTAGATGATCACTATATATGAGCTAGCTAGCTAGGGGAACAGAAGAAACATTCATTATGCTAAATGAGAATCTAACTCACTTGCTCTAATTAGAGGATGACCATTTTATTTTGTTGCCTTTGAATCACAAAATTCCTAGTCATGCATCATTCTTTATCCTTGAACTATTCTTCTCTTTCGAACCATCTCCTCGTGTTTTCAACTTTTGATCATGTTTATCCTCTCCTACATGTTAGGCCATAACCAACATTGGGTTTGGGCCCCAACATATATACACACACACACACTCGCATTACCACCAGTTAGCTAGTCTTCCAATCTTGACCTCCAAAAGTGATCACAGACAAACTCTATTATTTAATGCTAGCTACCGTGTGATTTGTGATTACAACCAAGATCAATTATTTTGTTGGTTCTTATTCTTTTGTTCCCCGGTTTAATTATTTAATGGCTCTAAAAAACCACTAATCATGATATCTTTCCGATTTAGGAAGTAATAGTACTTTGCTAGCTCCATTATCACGTAACGAGCTAGGGGTGCATGGAAAATATTGTAATTACAAGCTATATTATTTTTTGATCATGTTGCTGTGTTCTCCACAGACCTGACAAACATAATTACAATCTAAATCTTGTGCCAACGAGGATTTCACTAATTAGTCAATCTTGTAAAAGGCTATATGAACAAGATGTTGACTACCTTATGCCTTATAAGAGATGGTAGCAGCAATAAGATTCGATTCTGTCAGCCTTGCCTTATCTCTTTCCAATACATAGACTAGATATTATCCATTATTAATCTTTCTTTTAATTACGTTATCTTTGTGAATGATGGAAGATTTTGTATTCTTTTCTTTCTTCTTCTTTTTTAAGATAATTTACTTTTTGGAGCAGAATTTCATTATTATTATTATTATTTATTTATTTATTTGGATTTGGGATAATTAATGTTGGGGAACCTTGTATATTAAACTTTCAATTTCACACTCAAGTACCCGATGTGGCCGAATTGAGCCAACTCAGTCAAACATATGTATAATAATAAAATAAAATAAATAAATATTCAAATGCCAAGGAACGGCTGGAAGCGCAGAGAATACTCAAAAAGTGAGTTAAAATTTCACCCATTTGCCCTTCAATAATGCTAGTGATTTAATTTGAGGCATAATTGTTTTTGCTTTTCAATTCTGTGAGACAAGTAACTGTCATTTTACACTATTATAATAATATTACCGTGACTTAAATTATTAAGGACTTTCAAATAAAAGAATTGATAGATAGAGAAGCAAGCATATATAGATTAGAGTAATAGAATAATTGGAGGGGCCTTTATAAGTAATTAATTGCTGGCACACATTCAGATAACTAATATAGTTGGCGTTCCTGTTGGATTGACCAAAGATCACATAACATATGAACAGTGTCCCTAATGTTTGGAGCACTTGGCCGACAAGAATGTAGAAAATACTGATCAATAAGATATATAAAAGAATTAAAGAGCTGTGCGTGCTTGCCAGTAAACCCCATAATCACCGGCCTTAGCAGAAAAGAAATAAAGAAAGATGAAGCACCCATGCTCTCAACTTAAATCAACTCAAACGGCTAAACTCACCATTCATGAAATTAAGTGAAAACAAGACAGAAATAAAGTCAACAGAGAAAATATAACTTTGATAGGCTACTCTACTATGTGCTAATTATTTTTAAGTTGAATATTTTAATATGGTATGTCATCTAATTAGAATCGTCCACGTGAGATCTCTACACTGCTCAGTGTCAATTGATTTATCTAAAGAGATAATGTGATTTACAATAGCTATCCATCTTTGAGTTGAGTTGGTAGATTGTGGATGATGTTTTCTTTTAGACTGAAAACGAAACTGATAGCAATCGATTTCACTTTTAATATCTGTTTGGCTCATGAAGTAAAGTGGACTATATCATATCAACCCACAAAGGCTAGGTGTGTTTTTCCACTTTCGAGTTCTCATTCAAAGTATGCAAAGGACATATATATGTCCGGTTATTATACAAACCAAAGTACCAATCCTCTTGTTCCCTAGCTCTTTCTTTTTTAAAAGCATATATGGCCTCAGCTCCCACCTCCCAATTTTCATTCCTAGCTAGTCAGTCATGATCATGCATATTGGTAACTTTATCAAGAAAAGTGGGCGTACAAGATGTGACACAAAATTTATTTAAGAAATTACATCAGCAGCTAGTGTAACACCCCCTTTTCAATTAGTAAAAAGAAAGGTTATGCACAAAATATAACAAAACTACAAAATAAATAAAGCGTTTAATGTTACCAAAATAAATAACTCCAAAAACTAATAAATGCCACAAATTAAATTTTAATAAAAGTCAAACTAATTCAAATTACAATCTAAGATAATTATTACAACTCTAAACAAACTAATTTATCATAACCTAAACGGGATATATCTAAATCATTGGAAAGAAAAGAGCTCTCATTACACTTGCCCTTGATCCCCTTGATTACCTATAAAAAGAAAAACACAGTATTAGCCAAATGTCCAATACGGATATAGAATACAAAAATAATAAACTGAAACAAATAGTGCAAATAATTGAACTGAACTAAACTGAAACGAACAAAACTAACACAACAAAATAATAGGTTGAATCAAATGGTTGGGTGTTATTTCATACCGAGTTCAAAACAGAACAAAAATATATCTTGCTACACAGACAAGTCAAAATACCGTCACATAGGTAGGCACACATTAGACTGTAAATTCAAATGTATGCAAAATCGGAATGTGTGTTCGGTACAAACATCACCAACCTACAGAATAGAACAGAAACTATGGCCGACTCATATGTCTCCCATAACAAAACATCAAATGACCAACTCCCACCAGAGCACAAAACGGAGACGCTGTGGACTAATCACACCGTCACGGAAGGTGTCATGTCTCGGTACCCAAAGGACATGTCGGTGATATCCCCATAGGTGGTTATAGCTTAGGTATACCCATACGGTATCATTTAACAAAATAAAGATATCATGTCACAACACATGCAACACAATACCAATAAAAGGGTTTCTAAGTGTACATGTTAAACTGAAACGAATTAACACAAAATCTCCCAAAAATATATTAACATGTACATTCTACAGAATCAATATAATCACTAAACATAATTATACTAATGTAAAGAGTACAAATATGAGTTCTAAACATTAACGCAAAAATGGAGCTACCATATGAATTTAAAAAAAAAAAAACAATCATATCATCAAATAGTATTTAAATTCGAAACGGAAGCAAAACGGACAAATAAAATTAAAAGAGTATCGCTGAAGGAGTACGAAATCCGTACTTGAATTAAACAATATAATACCCAATTAAAATTTCGAATATGATTCGTTAAATTCCTTTCATCTGAACTAATCACAATAAATAATTTACAAGTTTAATAAAAATTATAACTTTAAATTGAGCAATTATTAATTTTATAATTCTGTTAAACATGCATGAACATTAATATTTACACCGTATTGTTACTACTAACTTAAGTTCAATTAACCCGTTTAATTGCCTTAGTACTTTATTATTTTGTAATGTATCACTTATTGTTGGACAAGAATACTTGCCAAATTAAATTTCATTAACAAATTAGTGTTAAAGAAGAATTACAACAGCAAGCTATAAGTATACATAAAAATTTATTTATCTTTTATTAACCAAATCGCAAGAGACTAATATGTTGGTACAGTTAAACGGTTCACGTAATAAATTTCAAATTTCTGCACACAACTACCATTTAATATTAGGGGTGTAAACAGATATAAACGGATACGGATATAGCAGTATTCATATCCGTATCCAGAAAATTAATTCGCTATTCGTATCCGGTATCCGGCAGATTTTAAAAATCATATCCGTATCCGGTATTCGAAAAAATATCCGAATACGGATAATATCCGTTTCCGTTTATATCCAGATTCGATTATGTAATATAATAATAAAAATAATAATAACAATAATAATAAGTATAATAACAATAACAACAACAATAATAATAATAATAATAATAATAATAATAATAATAATAATAATAATAATAATAATAATAATAATAATAATAATAATAATAATAATAATAATAATAATAATGATAATGATAATGATGATGATGATGATGATGATGA
Source organism: Hedera helix (assembly GCA_947179155.2). NCBI lineage: Eukaryota > Viridiplantae > Streptophyta > Magnoliopsida > Apiales > Araliaceae > Hedera > Hedera helix. The sequence continues at coordinate 60,892,375 of OX359266.1, forward strand.
TAATGATAATAACAAGAATAATAATTATAATAATAATGATAATAATAATAATAATGTTAATAATAATAATAATGTTAATAATAATAATAATAATAACAACAACAACAACAACAATATAATAATAATAATAATAATAATAATAATAATAATAATAATAATAATAATAATAATAATAATAATAGTAATAGTAATAGTAATAGTAATAGTAATAGTAATAGTAATAGTAATAGTAATAGTACTAGTACCAGTAATAATAATAATAATAATAATTATTGTTATTATAATACTAATAATAATAATAGTAATAATAATAATAATTACAACAGTAATAATATTATAATTATAATAATAAGAATACTAATACTAATACTAATACTAATACTACTACTAATAATAATAATAATAACAATAATAATAATAATAATAAATAAATAAATAAATAAAACTATAACTAGATTGAGTATCAATCTTTTTGTATTAATGGTTGGACTCTCAGTTCTATTATGGAACTGAAAGTTCACAATAGTTTTAGATTTTTCAATCTAAAAATATTGTATACAATACTCAACTGTTATATTAGTTGAGTATTCAGACACGGATTTTATATATATATATATATATATATAAAGGATAAAATAATAATATAATTAAATTTATAAGGACAAAAGAAAAAATGTGTGATAAAGTTACACATCAACAGCTCTATGTGCATTAATTATACACACAAAATCATTTCATGTTTGCATGATTGTCAAAACTATTATGAAAGGTTTTTCTGATGTGGGTATACAAGACGGCGGCTTTCGTGATAATTAAAGTTATCACAAATTTTTTTTGGCTACTATATGACCTTTGTGTAATAACGTTGAGATTATAATTCATACATTGGTATTATAATTTCAAAATTATAATTCTTATAAATAAATACGACATTTGTGATAATTTTTTGAATTTATATGATGGATTAAAATTTAAAGCCATCACATAAAACTATTTGCTTGATATATATATACAGACACGCGTGCGCTATTTAATTTGGTTACACTGCGATCAATAATTGGTGTAACTCTTGGACTTCTTACGAGTGATACGAGTATACTTTTTTTTTCTTTTTTTCTGGCTAATTGATACGAGTATACTTGCCAGTTGCCACTGGTGTAATCGCCTTTTATTATTATATGCACTAGTTCACAATGAACACTGTTAAATTTTAATTTTTATTCATGTTATGTCCTTGTTCATATATCACAGTCCCATCAAATATTTATTGTGACATGTAGTCACTTTACTACCGGCCTGGACACTCCTATATACTTTAGGATTAAAAAGAATAAATGCATAATCTATTTATGGGTTGTTAATAATAAATTTCCTCGTCTGTTCAACCTCAAATTATTAATTAATGATGATGAGATCATGCCCCGTGGATAAATAATTCCTTGTATATAATGAATCCATCCATATGTAAGGGGTTATGGCTATTTGTTTAGGGTAACATTAAGATTTTATTACAATATCACGTACGGGAGGGGGCGTGGATTTGATCCCAAAACTTTGCTTGAGCAAAGAAGTGGTGATATATACCACACATCCTATCCAATGATCCTATCCTGCCAAAGATTGATAGATATTTATAGAGCTTTTCCGATACATGATCCACTTAACTTTTGCTGAAAGGTCTTAATTATCCGTCAAGGAGTGACAATGTTGCACCATGTTATTTATGGGATAATGGAGAAGAGAAAGATGGTTGTTTCAAAAAGTAAATAAATGAGAGATCTGATCGAAGCTTTCGGATTTTAATTGGATCTACCAGTTTATTTATTTATGGTGTGCATGCATGCGACACCCTTCATCCTATGGCTCATATATATATATAGGACCATGCATATGTATAAGTACCTACGTTAATTGCCAAATCAAATGCATGCTACGGTTTTTACTCGAGTACCCTATATATGTCGCAAATTTCTCCAAGGCGCATAATAATAAATACTTACAGGAAGCAAATACATACATATTTTATTAATGGGTTAAATCACTTTTTTTTATCATTGTAATCGATTCTAATTTAGAAATATATTATTGAACTTATATTTTTTACAATCGCATTATTGAATTAATTTTTTTTTACAAAACTTGAAATTTTTGTCAATGACTATTAACCATTTAACAGAAAAATAATATGACAGTATTAATTTATAAATACATCATTGAACTAGAGGTCGATTTATACTTGAATCACAGAAAAAGAAAATAATAATAATAATTTCGTGGCATTCAACTGAATTTACATACACGTGTCAGTACAGCAACGTTGGCAGCCAGCTAGGCAAATATCGAAAGTTAAATTAATTAAATCCTGGTTATTGTGTTACTGGGAAACGAAACAAGGTGGTTGTTTGGCAAAATGGGCCTGCGGGTATATTGAGAAGAATAAGTGTGCATACATGATATTTAAGTAGTGTGTTGTCGCAAGTATTTAAAATTAAATTTTACTTTTAAATAATATTTGTGCGACAGTATAAGTAAGAGTCGATCTCACAGAAAATGATTAATTTAATTTTATATAATATAAACTAAAATTGAGAGTTTTGAATTAATTATAATTAACTAAATAAACAAAAGTAAATTAATAAATAAATTAAAATTTTCAATTCTTCAGTTCATTTGCTTAATACTAAACTTTAATCTATCAGATTATAATAATTAAATCAATTCAACAGGCTTATCAAATCAATCAAACTATTATCGTTCAACCAATTAAAAGAGATTAACAAGAATAAATCTCATATAAGAAGAAATAAGTAATATTAACTCAATTAAACCATCAACTGTAATAAATGATCAACATCCCTAGAACTGAATAAGAAAAACTAGCTAGACATGCTTCCTTGAATCTACTTTAATCATACTCTGTTATATGTTACTATATGATAAAACTATGTTAGCTTCCTTTAAAATATGAGTTTTGACATATATTTATAGGTTGTATATCAAATCCCGAGTTTTAGAAGAAAACTAAATCCAATTTGGAGTCAAAAATATAAATAAAAAAAATGCCAAAAATCAAGTCTGACCCTATCACCAGTGCCCCGACCCTATTTGGAGCGCCCCCAACACTGTTACACACTGCCAATAAGGACCTTAACCCTCTTTTTGTACTACGAAACAGGGCCCCGACCCTTGTCTGTTACTACTCTGACGTCCTTTGAAAAAACAGTCACAACTTCTTCATACAAATTCCGATTGAGATGATTCATAATGTTCGAAAAACTGAGAAGTAGATCTACAACTTTCATGTTTTAGGATTTGACAAATTCTGAATTCATCAAGGTCGAAATCAGGCCTGAATTGACTGCTGTGTAATTGGCAAACTGAAAATGTAAGCATAGCAACTCCAATTTTGATCCACCAAGTCTTTACTCTAACTCCTACAAAATAACATCCAAACACATAAAGACACTTAAAATTAATATAAAATAGTTAAGAACTCATAAATTATTAAACTAAAAGATAATCAAAACATAGGTATAAAACCTACTTACCACTGACCACAAAATCAATTGTTAGAATGTAATTGTTTGGGTTTAAAAGTGGTCTGGCCCATTTTATTTTCTGTTCAGGTTTGGTGATGCTTGTTTTTATTAGACTGGGTCGTGACTTGGTCGACCCACTTTTCACGCAGGTCGTGGCAGTTTGGGATAACTAATGTCCACGTCCTACCTGGATTCTGTTTCCTTATTTGAATGAAGTATGTTGGCTTAATTTGGGAAGGATTTAGTTGTACATTAAAGGGAGTTATAAGTTGATTTGGAAGTGAACATCCTATTCCTAATTGGACTTCGGGGATCCTAACAACTATATAAACATGCAGACATTAGCCCACAATTATGGTACATAATATTTCATATACAAAATCCTTATTATTCTAGCATAATTTTGATTCTTCATTGATAACGCTTTTGGCCTGTACAAGTGTTCGTGCTTTTGGTGGTTTTCAACGAGCTCACAAAGTTAGGCGTTAACAAAGTTAGGTGTTAACATTGGTGCTAGGATTCTGTTAGGGAGAAAATCATAGTTCAAGAGTTTCGATGGATGGTTTTTTACTCAGTTCGGATTTTTTGTTTTGCTATAGTTCATACTTGGAGTTGTGGTGATTCTTGGTGATCCATCGATTGAAGAGGCTAGTTTCTCGGCAGAACCTTCCTTACATTGCACACGAGGTACGATGAAAGACAGGTTAGGCCCTTCTGGTGGGAGAACTGGGTCGATGGCTACATAACCGTTATCAGCTAGATGCAGGCTATTCTCTACTTCTGATAGGGGGAATTCAGGTCTACTCAGGAATAATCAAGGAAAGGGTTATAGTCATCATGACGAAAGAGAGACGATCAGAAAAAGAAAAATTTAGGAGACAAATGACACTATGAAGGCCTTGCAACAACAACAACAAGAGTTGAATAAGCAACTATCGGAGATGAGAAGAGACGATGACCTCACGACTACAACAGGGGCTCTCGGGGGACTACTCCATAGAGCCGACACTAGAGAAGGCGTGTTACTGATCCCTCTATTTCGCAGTTGGAGGGTCAACCAACAGGCTGTCACGGAGAGATAATTCCAAATTAAAATCGACATGGAGACAAAAGGCATGTTTCACATCGGGATAAGGAATCTACTCATTCAAACCCTACTCGGCATAGATGGTCCCAATTACCTCATGCACGATGCTGTGACCGGGACCGTGATGATATAAGGCTGGACAATCGACTTGATGATACAAGGCTAGGCAATCGACGTGATGATACAAGGCTAGATAATAAGCATGATGATACAAGGCTGGACAATCAACGTGATAATACAAGGCGAGACAACAGTGATGATACAAAGCTGGACAATCGGTGTGATGATTCAAGGTGAGACAACCATGATGATATAAAGTGGGACAACCAGAACGACACAAGGCGAAATAACTCTGACCCTGTCATGAAAAGAATAGTTGACTTGTAGAGATGAAAAAGATAGAAAAAAATGGAAAAAAAAGTTGAAGCATGACACAAAAATAGCCAAACTTCATCAAAAAGTCTAATAGAGGCTTATAATATACAATGTTTGTAAACCTGGACCGGACCGGCTGTCCGACCGAAATCGATTGGCACATCGGTCCAGTTTAGCCCAAAAAATTAATTTTCAACAACCCGATCAAAATCTGGTTGACCACCGGTCCAACTGGTGGTTCAACCGGTAAAATCGGTTGACCAGATTTAAATTATTATTTTTTTGTACAAAAATATTTTTATTTTTAAAATTAGATATTTTTACTAATATTATAATATTATTTCACTATATTTTAGCTTATAAAAAAATAAATATTTTAAAATTTTATTAATTATTAATAATATTTTTTTTATGTATATATGACGTCACAGATTCAATAACGGTTCGACCGCTGATTGGACTAGTAACTCATCCACCCGGTACCCTTTTTTGTTCGATGATTGGTTCGAGTTTATAAACATTAATAATCTAGATTAATTTGTAAAATCTCAACATTTGAATTATTATGTGAATTTATTTTTATTTTTAAAATAGCAATTAGTACATGGCACACTTTTTCAATGATGTTGATAAAAGTAACCAAGAGTTGGAAGATAGATAAAATAGTTGATTAATTAAAAGTACTAGTGATTGACTACCCGCAGTAAGATAATAAAATTAGAGGGGGTTTTAAATTGTTTATATAATCAATTTTAAGAAGTAAAAAGTATTTGTTAATTTAATTTTAAAGTAATTTTTTTTTTTTTTATAAAAATAATCAAAAGTATTTTGGAGTTTGACCAAATATATTATTAATATATCTTTATTTATTTTAATAATTTTATCTATTACCTATTTTTACTCTTTAAAATATTATTTTTTAGTAATTTATACTTCAAGTAAGTGATTAGGATAATTTTTTTATACCAAATATTTTTTACTTCTTATTAATTTAAATAATTTTTATTTTTATCAAATAAAAATTAATGATAATAAAAATTAATAATCATATTTTTAAAATAATCTCAAATATACTTTTAGTATAGCTAGCTAATAAATAAGAAAAGTGTGGCATGAAAAGTTGATGAAATTGGGGTGAGAAATGCATGGTCTGAGAAGGGAAAGAGAATTGCCAGTGAAGGTCAAATAAATTACATTTGAAAAACGCTATAAGGTGGAGCACAGGCCAGCGTCCCTTGTTTTCTCCTATTTAAAGAACCCCTCACTCTTCCTACCTCCGCACAACCCCAAACCATCTTAAATTCTCTCTCCATAGTCCATAACAAACAACTCTCTCTCTCTGAGCTCAAAACCCCCAATCATCTCCCCATTTCTTTTCTCTAGTACGGTAGTACCACCGGCCGGAAAGAAAACAAAAAACAAATAAAAGAGAGAAAAAAGAATGCCCGAGGCTCCAAAGGAGGTGGTCACAGACTCTAGTGTCACAGAAAAAAATAAAAAGGCTCTTCAATTTATTGAAGATGTCACCTCCAACCCCGATGAAATTCAGCAACGAGTACTTGCCGAAATCTTGTCTCGCAGTGCCCACGTCGAGTACCTGCAGCGCCACGGCCTCGCTGGACCCACTGACCGACACACTTTCAAAAAAATCATGCCCGTCATCAAATATGAGGATTTGCAGCCTGATATCAACCGTATCGCCAATGGTGACGAATCCCCCATCCTCTGCTCCCACCCCATTTCAGAGTTCTTAACAAGGTCGGTTTATACTCTCTATTAATTTCATTTCAACCTACAAATCAAAATTAATGCCCTTGTCTTTTTTTTCTTAGAAACATCCAAACACAAAATCAAATATTACATCTATCTTAATCATTAAAAAGTAAAGTATGACGTGAATTTAAATAGTATGTCATACTTTTTAATAATTAAGATGGATATAATGTTTGAATGTTGTGCACTTAAACTTATTTTTTTCTGTTAATTCATTAAATGGGTGTGTGTATATATATATATATATATATATATATATATATATATGACAGCTCTGGGACATCTGGAGGAGAGAGAAAACTGATGCCCACCATTGAGGAAGAGCTTGAGAGAAGATCATTGCTGTATAGTCTTTTGATGCCTTTAATAAGCCAGTCTGTACCTGGTTTAGACAAAGGCAAAGGAATGTATTTCTTGTTCATTAAATCTGAGGCCAAGACTCCCGGTGGCCTTGTTGCTCGTCCCGTTTTAACCAGTTACTACAAAAGTTCACATTTCAAGAACAGACCTTATGACCCCTACACAAACTACACTAGCCCAAATCAAACCATTCTCTGCCCGGATTCCTATCAAAGCATGTACTCCCAAATGCTTTGTGGCCTTTTCCTTAACAAGGAAGTCCTCAGGGTCGGAGCTGTTTTCGCCTCCGGCTTCATCCGAGCCATCCGCTTCCTTGAAAAGCACTGGTCCATTCTCTGTAACGACATCCGAACCGGAACTCTAAACTCCGAAATCACCGACCAGTCGGTGAGAGAATCGGTCATGAAAATCCTCAAACCGGACACAAAATTAGCGGATTTCATCGAGGCCGAATGCAGCAAAAAGTCGTGGCAAGGGATCATAACCAGGCTGTGGCCTAATACCAAGTATGTTGATGTTATTGTGACGGGGACTATGTCGCAATATATACCCACCCTTGATTACTATAGCAATGGACTCCATCTTGTGTGCACCATGTATGCTTCTTCAGAGTGCTATTTTGGTGTCAATCTCAGCCCTCTTTGCAAGCCTAGTGAAGTCTCTTATACCCTCATTCCAACCATGGCCTATTTTGAATTCTTGCCTGTCCATAGAAACAAAAATGGTACCGGCACAAATTCCAGTACCGTGCCCAAATCTCTTAATGACAAGGAACAGCAAGAATTGGTTGATCTCGCAGATGTTAAGCTTGGAGAAGAATACGAGCTTGTTGTCACTACTTATGCTGGTAATTAATTAATTAAGTTATGCAAGAAAAAAATTTATGTTATGAAATTAGTAGGTCGGGTCCAAAAAAATTGACAAATTAAATTTCGTCTCATTCTTAAATGGGTACTTTTGCAGGGCTTTATAGATATAGAGTTGGAGATGTGCTTAGAGTTGCTGGATTCAAGAATAAGGCACCCCAATTCAACTTCATTTGTCGGGAAAATGTGGTTCTAAGCGTCGACTCGGAAAAAACCGATGAAGTTGAGCTCCAAAACGCGGTAAAGAATGCGGTCAACCATTTAATGCCATTTGATGCTACGCTAATCGAGTACACAAGCTATGCAGACACATCCACAATTCCGGGCCACTATGTCCTTTTCTGGGAGCTAAAAGTGCATGGATCAACTCTGGTTCCTCCGTCTGTTTTTGAGGACTGTTGCCTTGCCATTGAAGAGTCCCTCAACAGTGTGTACCGCCAAGGCCGTGCAGCAGACAAGTCCATCGGTCCCCTTGAGATCCAGATTGTGGAATCAGGGACTTTTGATAAGCTTATGGATTATGCCATTAGCTTGGGCGCCTCAATTAACCAGTACAAGACTCCCCGATGTGTGAAATTTGCACCTATTGTTGAGCTTTTGAGCTCGAGGGTTGTGTCTAGCAACTTCAGTCCCAAATGCCCAAAGTGGGCTCCGGGCCATAAGTCATTGAACAACTATATCATCAACTCAAGCTAAGAATATTTCAGCTTTAATTAATATAAGCTCCCATTGGACATCCAAAAAGAACAGCTTTTTGTGATCAACTTAGCACGATGAGTCATGGATTAGCTTTGTACAAAAACAGTTCCTGTTTCAATTTCAATTCTTCTTCTTTAGTTTGTTGCTCAATCCATTTTTTGCAACTTCAATATCATTTTGACAGAATTATATTTCATAATACGGGCCAGGAATCCAGCTCACTGAACTCTCATGAGCCATGTATCAAAACGGCAATGTGGCCCCACCCTGCTACTCCCATTTGGGTTTCCTTTCTTGTCCTACTATTTTCAGAGAAATGGCAATTATCAACTTTATTTTCGTTACTCCATAGTTTTATCCCTCCCAACTAAAAGCATATATAAAAACCTTGACAGGAGGTTCTTGAACTTAAAATTACTATTAAAATTTAGGAGTAACATATTATCCCTCCCAACTAAAAGCATATATAAAATAATAAGTATAACTACACAACATTCAAACACAATATCTATTTTAACTATTATAAAGTAGAGCATGACATTGAAATTTGTGTCATGCTCCACTTTTTAATAGTTAAGATAGATGTAGAATTTAATTTTATATTTGGATGTTGTGTATGTTTAAAATTACTACAAAAATTTAGGAGTAATATATCTGTTGTCAAATTAGTGTCTATATCATCTTCATTGAGTTTACATTATAAAGGATAAAATGACAAATTATAGCCTCTTCTTTTAGGGAAAATATTAAATCAACCAAAGTGTAGACAAAATGAGCAGCTATTAATTCTCTAGACAAAAATTTATCTAAATTCAAATACAAATGAAACATGCATCGACTTGGCAATTATTAACGCTAGCTTGAATGAATTCTGGACCGGTACACAAGTAATAAGTGGCTTTAAATTCTAAAATCATGAGAAACAAAGATAATTAAGTAATATAGTTTACAATGAAAGAATCAAAAGATCATTTTACCCAATATTAATTTTTTTTATTATTAAAATATAAGTATTGTAATGCCCCAAAAATCACTGTACTTACTACAGGCAATCTCGTGCGTTATTGTACATCATTCTCCTTAATATTCACAACATTATATAAAAATATGTTGCTAAAAACTCAATAAATTAAAAAAAATTACACGATATTTCCTTTGATCATTTGTCTTAGAATTGCAATATTTATATAAACCTCTACCAAATCAAGATCATAACATAATAATCAAATCTAATACAATGATTATGAAATTCCTAGGATACAATCCTAACACTTGATCTTTATTCCACTATAATTCAAGACTTGTGATAAAACAAGTAATTACATAAATTTAATACAATGCATCATTACTATACTCTAGCTTATACATCATAACAACACTGTTTTTACCCCCAAAAAGGTTTTTATTAAAATATACTATAATTCTGACAGCAAGGTCTTGCTCAGACTTAGCTTCAATTTCAACAATATTGATATACAATTCTTGTTCTTTGTTCTTGACCGGAGACCTCGAATATCACGTACATAGCTGAAAGAGTTTATTTATAGCAAAAGTGAGTACGACGGCTCAATAAGTTTAACAATTTAACATATAACACATAGTTCAAGTTTTTCGTACAAACTTTACATTATATCCATGTATCACAGTTATATGCATATAGGATATTTAGAACTTGCATCATACAAATTCATATGTAATACATGTTTCATATATCAAACATGATCCACTTTCTCATGTTCTCCATTTCACGATATCAAGTTCAAGAAGAACGATTCAATTGAATATAACATTTAACAACAACAGTTTATAACATAATATGGCATAACACCACATTAGCACATAATAACATTTCACACATAGGAGCAAATTCTAAAAAAATTACCATTATTGGTGTTTTACTATTACACTAACCTATCACATTCATTCGCATAACCTACACAATATGTGAGATCAACAATGCAAAATCAATACTTGATCATAGGGTTAACCTTATTTTAATAACTAACTATAACTTTTATTCCCTTGTATTCTCTTTATGTCTATTAATAAAAATGTCTAACTTAGTTATTTATATAACTTTGTTTTATTCAACTTTCATTACCACATGTGTTATATTATCGCACTTGTTGTTTAATGTGTGTATATCACATCATTACAACATACCATACTTGGTTAAGTACTTATCATCTAGGTTCACACAACTTACACTAGCCACATTCCTTATATTCCATTTAACCATACCCATGTTTGTCAGTCATACTAACATGGTCATGGTTTCACAACATTGTGTTGTATTTCACAACTTAGTTATTTATATAACTTTCATTTAATTTTATTTCCATCCTTCCAGGTACTAGTTTTAGAAACTAACATCCTTAATTTTTCACTTTTATACTTCCCAATCCATATTGGTTAATCTTGTATCCTCTAGTTTATAAAACTTCGACCATCTTAACCATATGCATAATTAACCATTAACTAACATGGCCAAGACTTCAAGTTAAAGTGTTATAATCCGTCATTTAATTATAACCATAACTTTCATTTATTTTCCTTTTTCAATAATATAATGTATTAGTATCAACAATCTCGTACACACATAACCATATATAAACACATATCTTGTATAGATATCCATAACATAACCATGTTCATTTCTTCTTGACAATACACATTTGTTTGTCTTTAATTATTTCTCAAGTTAAATCATTAAACTAACTTTGTAACAAATTAACTTAATTTCTTTGCAACCTTACATGATGATCATATATCACATAACCATGCTCTTATAATCATGGTTTACAAACATGTATTACCCATGTTCTTAAACATCTTTCAAATTAGTCAATTAACTAATTTTCCAAAATCTTAAGTTTAAATTTATCTCACATCATTTCCCATTGGTTTAATATAGCCCAATACTTTAAGTATACAACAACCAAACATGTTATATCTTGTAAACACATATACTTCATAGTTGGAATACATTGATTTCATTTGAAAAGAAAATTTTATTATTTTTTTTCCAGTTTCAGGGATTCAACGCTGGCAGCGATGAAATAAACTGAGTTTAGCGTTGGTCGCGCTGACCAACAGAGAACTCAGGGCTGACAGTTCTGGATTTGCACTGATTTTAGCGCTGGTAACTCTGAATCTCAAAATTTTCCAAAAACTCCATATTTCAATTTTCATCGAACACGCCTTATTTCAACTTGTATATCTTTCATACCACAAGTCCAAATGACTTGAAACTTAAACCAATAGCTAGACCATACTACAAATGAACATATTACATCAAAGTTCGGTCTTTAAAAAATCATTAAAACTTGAAAATCCAAGCTTGTAAATCATTATTTGCCACAGATTGTTCATTTGAAATACTTTTCCTTAAAAACTTATTTTTGCTTCTCTTTTCATCCCATTCACTTGGGATTCCTTTTAAAACTTATAAACACACCATACACAACTTATGGATATATTCCAAAACACATAACACATAACAATTTCCTTGTTTGAAAGCCACCTTAGTCTTAGTTTTATAAATTAAACATAAAAACTTCTACCTTAAAGGCTTTTAAAAATATCCTATTGATATATATTAGAGTTTTGAAAACTCTATAGTTACTTGGTTTTATTCCTTATAGAAAACAACTTTAGTTTCTTTTATAAAACATGTTTCATATGAAATCCTTTACAAACTCATATTCATCCATTTCTCCTAAATCATACTTCTAGATTATATAGTATGAATCCAATCATGATCCATGACTCTACCATTCCACTCATAACATAACTTACCTCTTTGGGTTTAATGAAAATCAACATTTAAAAACTACCTTAACACGAAAACTGTTCTTTTAGACATTTTGTCAAACACTTGGTATGCATTCATTTATAACCTTAGTTTTAACACACATGAACACACACACACACACACACACACACACACACACACACACACACACACATATATATATATACACACACACATACACTTTTGCCCAACCCCATCCTTGTACGCCTGGATCCATCTGATCCCCAAATCATAGCCAAACCAACACCACAACAACAATTAATGTATGATAAGTTTAATTTTTTAGAGTTTATGAGGGTAAAGTTTATACCTTTCACTACTTATTTGATGGTTAAGGTTGCTCTTGGTTGGTGGGTAATTTCTTAGGATAGCTTCCTTTTAATTCCTCTTTCTGAATTTCATCCAAAACGTTGGTTTTTTTTCAGATTATAGCCTCAACGCCATTTCAATGGCGTTGAGTACAATTTTTAAACTCAACGCCATTTGAAGTGGCGTGCAACATTAACATGTTTAATCAATCTAGTTTAATTATTTAATTAAATTAAATTTAACACAAACTATAAAAAAAAAAAGTTTTCAATGCCAGTTGAATTGACATTCAAGTTTTTCAAGCAAAAAAGTTGTAACAAGCCCAAGCAAAAAAGCTAAAGTTAGATTATAAATAAATAAATCAATCAATCAAATTGAACGCGAGTGTGATTGGCGTTCAATGAAAAGTATTATATCTTTTTTTTTAAAACAAATTGTTTTAAAAAATAAATGAACTTTTTTTTAAAGAAATCATTTTTAAAAGAAAAAAAAAATCGTTCTTTTAAAAAAATACAAGAAATATATATATATATATATATATATATATATATATATATATATATATATATATTTTAAAATACAAGAAAAGGCTAAAAATTAGAAATCCAATTGAACTGGCGTTGAAGTAGTTTTTTATTTATTTTTTCAGTTTTTTGGGTTGACACGGTTGATTTGGTGTTAAACTTTTTTTTTTTTATAGCTTTTTTGTTTGGGCTTGTTATAGTTTTTTTTTAAAACACTTAAACGCCAGTTCAATTGGTTTTGAACTTTTTTGTTTGTTTGAAAAACTCGAACATTATTTCAATTGGCGTTGAACACAGTTTTTTTTTATTGACAAACTTGAATGTCAGTTCAGTGTTGAAAACTTTTTAGAAAAAAAAAAAAACTTGAACACCAGTTGTAACCTTTTTTTTTTTTTAGTTTTGTTAAGTCAAGTTTAATTAAGTAATTAAACTGGATTAATTAAGTATATTAATGTTAGACATCACTTCAAATGGCGTTGAGTTTAAAAATTATACTCAACGCCAATTGAAATGGCGTTGAGGCTATAATCTAGAAAAATTCAACTTTTTGGATGAAATTCAGAAAGAGAAACTAAAAGGAAGTTATCCTAGGAAATTACCCCTTAGTTGGTTTAGATGAGAGCAACAGTTGCTGGACTTCTTCTTTCTACTTGATCTTCCAAACGAAAGCTCTCTCCCTCTATGAACTTAACTAAGCAAAATAATGTATGGATTGCAAGGATTATAATGGTTGAAGATGACTGGGTACAAAATAGGAGTGTACTCCTCCCTTCACTAGTAATCTCAACCTCCTTTTGGCTCCTACATTAGTCCCTACAAGACCCCTACCATACCTAGCAAGCTACCCTAGAGCTGCCTACATATGCCTCAGCTACTAACCTCTTAGACCCAGATTTCGTCTTAAAAAATTGTGATGAAGCACTGATTACAACAATTATTTTCGACTTATAGAGAAATGTTACAGATAAGAAGGAAATATATGTTTTATAGAGAGAGAGAGAGAGAGATAGAGAGCAACCCTGTATGTGGTAATGGACTTACAGTACTGATATTCCCCAATTTTTTCATACAAATTGCAAAGTTTTCACCACATTATCTATTTCCTGATTAAAGGGTCTTGTGATGGCTGAATCTCATCAGAAAAGATGAAAATCACCAGCAAAAATTCACTTCTTGCAAGCCGACTCACCGATTCACCAAATTCACATCATCTTCTTCTTCAAAAACCCACTTATCGCAAGCCGACTAACCAAAAAGTGAGAAACCCAGGCTTTTCGGCTGTCGGAATGCGATTGAAGAGGACGGTGCTCCGGTGGGTAAATGGAGTAGACCCGAGACTGTTTTGCTCCGCTGGAAGGTCAATGATTATAAAGAGATTGGTCAGAAGAATGCTCGGAAAACGAGGAAAGCAACAAAGGTTTCTGTCTCGACAAGGAAGCTCACCATCGGGCTTTAGCGGTTACAGTTGCCGGAGGTTCTTAATAGGGTAGGCAATGGGGTAGGAGAAAGAAAAAAGGAAATATATATTAGTTTAGTCCTACATATGATATATATGCATATAAATATATACATGTATGCATACGTGGATTTAAAACTATTAAAGAAAATTTCAACTAGGATTTTGTGCATATGTGGCATTACTCATGTCAAACTTCCGTTAAAAAATTAACGGCCTTAACGAAATTTAATTTTTTGTTAGTAAATTGCAATTCAATGAGTTGACTATAACAAGAAAAAAAAAGTTTAATGACCCACTTGTAAATTGACTTAAAGTACAGTGACTTATTCTATATTTAACCCGATAAAGTTGGGTCTTATGAGAATATAAATTAACTATTTATTTTTTTTAAGAACTTATTTTATTACAAATCGATTTTAAAAAACATATTTGATCTTAGGCCATAGAGAAAAACCTTGCGGAGGGCCAGAAGGGCCAGGAAAGGAGCTAAATGAAACCTAATGGACATTTATTTAAAGTTTTTGCTGAGCGATAAATTCGAACTTATGACTTTCATAATAAAAAAAAGATACCTTTATCAATAGCCTAACACTTTTAGTCTATAAAGCTAAAGAGTAAGTACACATCAAAGGTTGCGATTTAGTTAGTTCGAAAGCTAAACATTAACCAACTGCCTTTTAACTCAGTTAGTATGCGCTTGCTATGCAAGAGGTCCAATGTTCAAATCCTCCTCTCCATGTTGTGATCACCTTGTGATAACAAGAACTTAAAATTAACAAACAAACAAAAATCAATTTAATTAAAAGAAAAAATAAATACAAATTAAGTTTGTGTAGTTTTAAATAGAATGACATACAAATTTTCATTTTTTTAGGCTTATAAATTACTACTCGAGGATCTTCTAAATGATGGTTTAAGTTCAATTTTTTTTTTTTTGTCTTAAAAAGAATGATAATAAATATATAAAGTAAATGACAAATATGACATTTAAAGGGGTTCACTAATATAGGGGGGAAAACTTGTCAATTTATGTAATTTTATGAGGTCAATAAGGATAAACTAAAAAAAAAAATAATCTCTTTTTTTCACTTTATTTTTTTTTTTAATTTATATGCAAAATATAATGTGAACATCCTTTAAATGAAAGGGAATATATTAGACGGCGCACCAATGTGGGGAGTAAGTTTAGCGTTTGATTTATTAGTCAGATGCTCAATAAAATTCCAATACTTCTTATATTCTTTGAAAGGAAAACACTTTATCGGCACCTTTGTTTATGGACTAAAGTACATATTACATCTTAAAATTGTAAAATTTTTTAAATTTACTCTAATATTTAAAATATATCTAAGTGCGCTTTAAAAATATTTTCACTTAAAAAATATAATTTACGGTCAAAATTGAAGATGCATTTCATGTAGCAGAAAAAACTTTATTATACATTTTGTCTAGCGAAAAGCCTTTAAAGGTATATTTTGTCTGGCAAAATTTTTTTTAAGGTGCACTTAAATACATTTTAAATATTTAAGTATAAACCTCAAATTTCTTACAACTTTAAAATGGGATTTAATGTTTATTTAGTCACTGTACTTTATGTCAACTTATAAATGAATAACTAAACTTTTTTTCCCCTTACATTCGACTAATTGAACTTTAGTTTTCTAACAAAGCGTTAGTAATTCTGTTAAATCTGTTGATTTTAAACAAAAATGAACACATCAATTGTAGACGTGTAAAAATATCCTTATGTGGCATGAATTATCCGATATGGCCTTTATATAAGAAAATAAAATAAAAGAGCAAAAAAATAAAATAATAATTAAAAATTTTAAAATTGAAATTCGCTTCAACTTCATTCATCGTGAAACCTATGAGTCCATCTCAACTATAATTTCCTCTTCTTCTATTTCTTCATGGCTCCTCTATGCCCGTTTTCTTCCTTCTTTTCAGTCAAATGGTTAATGGATTCTACAAGAATCAATTTGTTTTTGCAAAATTTTATAGCTCTTTTAAATATCTAAACCCTCTCTAAAAATGGTTTTTGATTTTTTTTTTTTTCGTTTTGATCAATAACGATTGAGTCAGATTTATGAAGCCATTATTTTAAACAATGTTTGATTTGCAAAAATAAAACTTATAAAATCTCTCAAATTTTTTAACTTCAGATTATATCATCTTCTTATGAATATGTATGAACTGAGCAAGGTTTAACAAGTGAACCAAACCTTTTTCGGTTGGCTTGGGTGTCGACAATGGAGGTAATTTTGTGTAGGCTTGAGAGAGTTTATCAAGCAGTTCTAATGGATCTGACGGTAATACCTCCAACACCTCCTTTGGAAGATCGAAATTTCAGCCTAGTGATTCTTTCGCCAAAATTTCTTTTCCTTCTCCTTACTGTAATTGGAGATTTGGGATTTGGGAATGCCGGAAGGGAGTGGGTCATACAAATAATCAAGCCCACCCGATTCAACTTACTTAGATCTCAAATTCTTCAACAGCTTCAATATAGATCTAAACCCAGATCTGTAAAGCCTTTTTTTTTTTTTTTTAATGATGTTTGATTTTTAAAAATAAAACTCATTAAATCTAGGTTATTTGTATTCCTTAATTTGGGTAAGATTATATGTTGGTTAATTTTAATTGATTTTGCTATTTTCAATTTTTTTTTATATATTTGGGCGAAGTTTAAAGATGAAGAGAATTAATGGAAGGAGATGAATTCTATATTTTTTATTTTAAAAAATTAAATAAACTCAATATTTTCTTATTAACTAGGATCTATCTAGAATTAATTAAGACGTGACACTACATGTCAATTTCTCGTTAAAATATTGACAAAATTTTAGTTTTTTATTAATAAATTAATAAAATATAGGTAAGTGAGTTAATTATAAAAAAAATAATTATTTATTTATTTATAAATTAACATAAAATACAATAATTTTAGAAATATTTAACTCCTTTAAAATGTAATATGTGCTTTAGTATTGTTTATGTGAAAGTACTAATTAATTATTGTTTCCTTCAACATTTGTTAACCAACAAAACAAATTCTATAGATAAGAAAAGGAAGATGACATTTTAAAGATTTAAAAAAAGAGAGAGCGAGAGAGAGTGTTTTAACCAAATAAAATGCCTAGGGACAGGGTGTTATCCTATCTCGGTGCACGTATATCCTTGTCTCATGTCTAGAAAAATAAAAGCAGTCACCTAACACAATTTAGGGCAAGCCAAACCATACTAAAACCCTATTTTAATATCTCAATCTCTCATCTCGGCTGCCTCTCGGAACCAGATTAGTCTCCTCCAAACCCTAAAATTCAGAGAGATGGGTCGTGTGATCAGGGCACAGCGTAAGGGAGCAGGTTCAGTTTTCAAGTCCCACACCCACCACCGCAAAGGCCCGGCCAGGTTCCGGAGTCTCGACTTCGGCGAGCGCAACGGCTACCTGAAGGGTGTGGTGACCGAGATCGTCCATGATCCCGGCCGTGGTGCCCCGCTTGCCCGGGTCACCTTCCGCCACCCATTCCGTTACAAGCACCAGAAGGAGCTGTTCGTGGCGGCCGAGGGGATGTACACCGGTCAGTTCATTTTCTGCGGAAAGAAGGCAAATCTGATGGTAGGAAATGTGCTGCCTCTCAGAGCAATCCCTGAAGGAGCCGTCGTTTGTAACGTCGAACATCATGTTGGAGATCGGGGTACTTTGGCTAGGGCTTCTGGTGACTACGCCATTGTCATCAGTCATAATCCTGATAATGGCACCTCTAGGTATTTATGATCTATTAGACTCTTCCTAGTTCTTCCATCTTTCTTTATATGTTTGTTATTTGTTGCATGACTGTATATACTTTGTATAGATTTGTTTTATTTGATATATGACTTGACATATGTTTTACTCCTATTAGGTTAGGTTTAGTTTGTGACTTTATATTTTGTGATTTTGGGTCTTAGAAGGTGCTATCTGAATCTTGGTAGGTTCTATATTACATTGCCAAAATATGTTAGTAGGGCATTAGGATGTTTGTTTATCATTGATATCACTCAACCTCATTTTTTCAGTTGCAAATGGTTTTAATTTATTTTTGGTTGAGGCAATATATGGAGTCTGTTTTAGGCCTTTCATTTCATCTGTTTATTAGAATAATTTATGCCTGAACCATAATGGTTAAGATGTAATCTTTAATGTTCTATTTGAAGGTAATTTCAATCAATTGATATCTGTTTATTGATGGATTTCGTTGTTTACTTGAAAGAAACAATCAAATACACAAGTCTGGAATTGGTTGTAGTATGAAATATTATCACCCAAGTTCAATGGACTTCCGCTACTTCCTTTGATTTTTTTCATGAAAGTGTTATAGAGTACTTATGCTCTGCTTATTAGCAGATTTAAACTCAATCATGCTCCTGCTTATTTGCTGTGTCCTTTGTAATTCTCTGTTGATGTAGAAGAGTTATTGTCCGTGGTCTATTCTAGTATGGCTTCCACTGCCATTTTGAGTTTTAGAAATTAGTTAGGAGATTTTGAGTTTAGAAATTACACAAGGATCAGATGATTGATCATGTCAAATTGTTGATGGACTGAACTGTATTAATTTTTTTTTCTCCATACCATGTGCATAGCTGTTAAGGCACCTTTCCATGAATTCTTAGCTTTGCATGTGATCTTATTCTAATTATGAAGAAGGTTTGATCTAGCATTATGATATTTTCTCAGCACTTTGGAATACAAGTATGTTCTAAAATTCACCAGTCTCATTTATTAGTGAAATGAGCATCATTAGTTTTTATGGAAACACTATTAAAGTTGCAACTTTCTCATTCATAGCAAGGCAAATACGTTTCTGTAGTCTTGGTTGCTGCATCTAGATTTACTGTTATGCGGTGTTCTATAATTCGGCAAAGTTGATCTTAATCTTTGAATTGTGCTTTTGATAGGATTAAGCTACCATCAGGAGCCAAGAAAATCGTGCCTAGTGGCTGCCGTGCCATGATTGGCCAGGTTGCTGGAGGAGGAAGAACTGAAAAGCCTCTTCTAAAGGCTGGGAATGCTTATCACAAGTATCGGGTGAAACGCAACTGCTGGCCTAAGGTTCGTGGTGTTGCTATGAACCCTGTTGAGCATCCCCATGGCGGTGGTAACCATCAACATATTGGTCACGCCAGTACTGTTCGCCGTGACGCTCCCCCTGGTCAAAAGGTTGGTCTTATTGCGGCCAGAAGGACTGGTCGTCTCCGTGGACAAGCTGCTGCTACTGCATCCAAAGCTGACAAGGCTTAGTGAAATTCGTATGTGGAAGATGCCTTATATTTCATTGTCTTTTGAGTCAGAATTTACTTTTTCACTTGCAACATTGTTGTGGTAACAATATACTAAGTTTTGCTGGGAACTTTAGGTTTAAGTTTTGTTTTACTGATTGTTTTCTGAATTGAGTTTTAATACTGTTTAAGTTGTTTTGTGATCTGTAGTTTTCCATTCTGCTTCGAGTTAGTTTTGAACCACCTTTATAGCTAATGCTTGGTAGTGAGATTAACATAATATTCCCCCCCGAGCACAATGCAGACTTGTCAACTTCAGCTGTATTGATCAGAAATTCAGGCATTGCGGCCATAGCCCTATTTGTTAGGAAAGTTAATGCAATGTTCCACACAGAAGAAAGCAAATAGTAAAGTGGGCTATAGCTTCTTTTTTTTTTGGTATTGTAACTGTTGGGAAATAAAATGAGTATATTGAATTTATCCCCCTTGTGATCCTTCTCATACCAAGACTTTTCTTCATTGAAAATTGAGTTAAATTGCATATCACACTTTGAAGTCTACACTATTTTACATTTCGTATTTCTATGTTTAAACGCTTTCATTTTACTGCTCAAAGTATCGTTAGTACCGTTAGGTAAATATTACAGTGCTGTTTATTTAACAGTACTTTGGGTAACGTTATGGAAGCGTTTAAACATAAAGGTATGAAGTATAAAAGAATGTATACTTGGGTTCGATATGCCATTAATTCTTAAAAAATTATTGTAGACCTTTCTCTTTTTTATTAAGGTAACTCCTCTGGTTTTAAGATTTTTGTGGTAAATTTGATTCTATATTACAACTTGCAAGTTAAGAAGCTTCGTAATCTTGCTATTTACTTGATTTGCGGATGGCTTTGCAAAATAAAAATCTAAAATGCCTCAAGCTCCTAAGTTCTATCTAATTTATTAAACTGCTAGTTCATTAATTAAGTTTTTTTCAATTTAAGCCATCTTAATGGACACTAACAAGAGAGAGAGAGAGGGGCGCGTGCGCACACGCATATATGTATATATATAAGAGGAATCAATAATTGAACTGTTATTGAATCAGTGATGTCGTAAATATTACTAATAATTAATAAAAATTTAAAACAACTCTTTTTTGATAAATTAAAATATTATGAATTTGTGTTACAATAGTACTAAAAGTAGTTAATTTTAATATTAAAAAAAATTGTTACTAAAAAAATAATTAAAAACTGGTTTGCTAGGTCTATTTAATCAGTGGAATTATCGGTTCGATCGATGGTCAACCAATTCAATTTGATTTTTGATCAAATTGGTCCAACGTGGTTAAACTAGATTGGACATAGGACATATTTTTAGTTCAATCGGCCAGGCTAGTCCGTGTTTCAAAACATTGGTTTAAAGCTAAACTAATCTCCCATCGTTCGATCTATGAGTGAAGGGTTTAAATTCAAATTTTTTGAAACTATCTGCAAAAAATTGTTACAGATAGTGCGTTTTAATATGTTTAAAAGTTCAAATATACTTGATTTTATTTTTTAACTAGAAACGATAAATGCAATTTATTTACTTACAAATGCAACGTTAATAGTTCAAGTGAAAAGCATCATATTAAAATCCCTCCCATTTTATCTTTCTTTCAATACGTATAATAACACAAAAATTGCGTGAAGCGATGCAATAATTTTTTTTGCAAATAATTATTTCTCTAGAATCGTCTCTAAAAGTAAATTTGTGTAACTAAATATGTAATGAGAGAAATTAGATGAAAAATATAATAAAAAGTTATTGTATAAAAATATTATTGCTATGCGATGCGTTTAAAAATCTAAACTCTCTTATTATAAACGCTACAAATGTTAGTTTTCAAATAAACTTAGTAAAATTGACTTTAATCGGTAATATTTACGTAAATTTTGTTCGCGACTCTCTCATGTTGTTTGAAAGTATTTTTAATTTAAAATAGCAATTATCTCCAACTTTTCATAATTACCCCATTGTCATCATTTTTTTACTCATAATTATCTATGTACTATCATCTCATATTTTGGTATAATTTTCGTTTAGTTAGTGTTCCGTTACAATTAATATTCTTACTATCAATAATATTTAATTTTTTAACTATTTTTATTATTATTAAAATATATTTAATTAACTTATTACCTTTAAGTAAAATTTTGTTATTACATAAAAATGAGAGTGTATGAATATATACATGCATGAATGGTTGATTAAATAGTAATCTAAACCTAAACTTAACTTCTTCTTTTTTCTCTTTATAAACTCAGTAAAAATATAAAAAAAAGATTCATAAGTTTTCTATTTTGTTTTTTCTTTATTTCAATTCTATCCTAATATATATTTTCTTTTCCATGTTATTGCCCTTTGGATAGAATAATGGTGCAGTGACGTAAAATATTTTCTTATTTAGAACTCATTTTATGAGAAAAGTATAAATAGTGTTTAGTTTCGCAAATTATAAAAATTGAAAGGAAATTTGTGGTATCGGCTTTTATTTTTCCTTCCACAGTTTAAAGTACAAATTTGTTTATTTTGTACTGCATTTGTAAAAGCACAATTTTTTTTATACTTTTCCCTAAAAGAATTTTGGAGTTCAAAATTAACACAATTTTTATTTTTTATTTTTCAATTTTAACTTAAAAATGCTTCTAGTCTATTGCAGCACTCTTCCATTAGACGGGCTCTTATAAATTTTTATGAGCTAACGAAAACGGGAACCAGCAAGGGTGGGTTTATCCAAATAAATAAAAAGTTGCAGGAGGAATAGAAATAGGTTTAGGCAGGACGATATTATACTTTCCCATAAATAAAAAACAAACAAAAACAAAAAACTTATTTGTGATTATAGTATTAGCGTTTTTTATTTGTACTACTTAGGGCTTGTTCGGGAATGATTTTTTTTTTTTTGACTTAAAGTTAAAATTTTAATAGATTTATAAGTTAAAATTTTAGTAGATTTATAAGTAAAAGTGTTCGGGAGTATTTTTACTTATAAGTCGGGAATTATAAGTAATAGTTGTGGATGTGTTCGGTTAATAATGACTTATAAGTTAAGTAAAATGTAAAGATTACTAAAATGTCCTTTAGTAAGAAGAAGAAAAAAAAAACAAGGAGGGACAATTTTGTCATTTCATTAGAGTTGACCAACTTAAAAAAAATGACTTATAAGTTATTTTTTTTAAATTCCAAAAACTTATTTATTTTTTTTGACTTTTTTTTTTACTTATAAATTAAAAAAAAAAGCTATTCCCGAACATCACTTTTGATGATGTTTTATATAGTTCCACTTTTCCTCTCTTTCTCGTTTTCTGCCCCTCTCTCCCAAAATCTCAGTAAAACCCTGATTCGGAGAGCTTAAACCCATTCAATGGCGATGAGGGCGGCGGTAATGGTGGGTGGGACTGGACTGCGAGGGCTTAGAGGGATGCCATATTCGTCTTTATCTTCAGGCTTTCCTTTTGTTCCACCGCAGACGAATCAAATAAACAAGACTCCGCCTGCTGAACCATCTACCAATCTATTCGTCTCTGGTACATCTCTCTCTAATTATTTTCTTCAGTTTTGTTGTTTCATTAATAGCCCAGCTATTGCTAAAAAATCTATTCATCCTAAGGTTCAACCATAAATCTGTCGACCTTCAGTTTCATTTCTGATAAAAATTTATGAGCGTGGATAAAAGTTTTCAAATTTTTATGTATACTAAATACTGCTTGTCGGCAGTGTACTAAAAATCCCCACTCAGGCCGATTAATCCCCGCCTAGGCGCGAGGTCCTCCTGGCATGCCTAGGACACCTAGCGCCTCACTTATGCCCAAGGCGGAAAAAAAATCCCTCCATAAAATTATACAAGACTAGGCGGGACCTAGATGGGCAAGGCGGAGAAATTAGGCGGAGTTTTGGCAGAAAATTTAGGGCTGCAAATGTTTTTTTTTTAAATTTTAAGTTGAAGCTTGTTCGGGCCTTACTTGAGAAGCGGTTGGTGAAGCATCCGAAACCGATAGTTTGATAGAGCCTAAGAGAAATAGTAAAAATATTGAAGAGTTCCATGAAGAAACTTTTTGTCTGATGATGACACGGAAGAAGAGAGAGATGAAGAGTATAAGTGTGAGCCCGATGAGGACATTATCTTGAAAGGATATGGAAAAGAAGAGTTAGAGAGAGATATAGAGGGATAGGGAAATAAGGACTATTAGTTTTATTCTTTATTATTTGTTTGTGTTTGAACTTTAAACAATTACATGTTTCTGTTTGAATGTTAACATTAGAAATATAGATATGTGTTTGAACTTTAAGCAAATACATTTATTATCTTTATTATAGATTTTTTTGCTTTATTTTATTGTTTTGTTTGGATAAATGTAAGATAAAATATTAAAATTAGTTTAAAATAAAAAATTCTGCCTAGACCCCCTCTTGCCCGCTCGCCTCCCGCCTACCGCCTAGCGCCTTTTAGAACATTGTTTGTTATTATGGTGGTTGTTCTCCTTTGATATCCAAAAGCTATGTTTCATGAACTACTGTCGATAATATTATTTCTTTAATTAGTTAGATTCCTTTGTTTTTTTTTTCTTTCTCTCCCTATTTAGAATTTTATATTGCTTCATGTTGTCTTTTCTATAGTTGTTGTCCAAATGTCTTCTCAAAAGTGTTTGATGTTCAGGAATCCCATGGAATGAAAAACTATTCTCTAGGACATGTTCTGTATGGTAGTATATCCTTAAATTTTGTTTTACATCTGTTTTTGCTGACTATTATGTTTTTTTTTTTCCGAGTGATTAGTTTATGTCTCCATTTTGTGTGTTGAAGGTATACTTTGATATCCTAAAACAGTTTTTAATAAAATATTTCTTGGTATTCTCAAATTTTGTTTATTTGTGTTATATTTGCAAATGTTTCCGGTGGCTGTGGTGCCATAGAAAAAGAAAAAGCAAGAAAATAATGAGCTGAACTATTACACTTTGTTCCAACCACCACCCATGTAGAGTATAGGCTGGTTCGGAAAAGGATTGAATGCGTGTACTTTTGGGGGCGACATCTCTAAGGGTATGCTGTGTTGTTCAATGTTTCACAAGACCCCAATATGAGATATTCTATTTTTCTTTTCCTAGACCAGGAATTTTTTTATTGTAGTCTACCCCATCTAATTTGGGATAAAAGAGATTGTTGTTGTTATTGTTGTTGTTTAGGCCAAATTTTTTTTCTGTCTTGTTCTTGTAAGTTGAGAAATTACAATTCTCTTGTTATTTATTCCTTGTTTTCTTTATTCCATTTATCCAAAATCTACTGGGCTTTTCTACATCATGTGTGCTATGTTTTATTCTTGTATACACTTTTTCACTTCATGTCATGATGAATGTTTCTATTCTCTTTGGACTTTGATCAGTGCATTTAAAAATATTGCATGATATATTACATTCTTTGCATTAAAGTTGTATTTTTCCTTCCCTTTTTCGTATACTTATCAATGTTCTAGCATATAGATGTTCTGCTATTTGAAAGAAAATTTAGCGCTCAAGAGAAGTTTTATTTTTTGATTGTGTTCTGGGTTGGTGAGCATAGTTTTTAGTATTGCTACGATATAATATAAAAATAATTCGATACATATCGCAGAGTAAATCAAAAATGACACCGTATTATACGATTCAGTTGCGATTCGATACGATTCTTACAAAACGATACAATACACAATACCTTTTAAAGTTAGCAACCGACTTGAAAATATTTTTATGTAGATCCAAAAGAGTAAAAGCAAAACTTTCAAGCCTTCCATTTCAGATGAAGAGGTTTTTTTGGTACAAACATATTCTATATTGCTTGATGCCTTTAATCACTTTTTAGAGTTTTATATCTTCTTTAGAATATCGTTCTACTTTTCTCGCGTCACTTTGCATTAGCAGATAGATAAATCTCCACCCTTTTAACTTTAAAATTTATTTTTAGTCTATAATAATATTTATTTAACTACTTTAATATAAAGTCATGCTAATATACTTGGTTGTCCTATAAATTGTGTGTTTTATATGTTTAAATATATATTATCATATTTTTCATTTCGTTTCCGTATCGTACGATATGATTCACGATACGATACATGAAACACGGCATGGGAGTTTCCGATGCACGATATGATTCACGATTTGACAAATAACTAAGCTGGTGAGTATGTAGAAAGAGTTTGATTCTAAGTTGAGGCTGCTATGGGATCAATCTATGGTTACTTTTTTTGCATTGTGGACTTCAAATTTAGGGAATCTTTTTTTGTGGAATTTCTTATTTTCTCAATATCCCACCTTTGGGGAAAGGTTGTAGAGGTTGGTGTGTGAATACGCTGTATGTTCATATACATGATGTATTCAGCCTATGGGTCTTACTCGGGAAGGATCTGATGGTAGTTTTTTTTTTTGCCTTTTAAGCAGGGATATATGGTCTAAAATACTCCATAAGTACTAAATTGAAAAAAATGTTGATGACTTATGTCTAAAACTTAAAATCTAATTAAATATCTTCTGGTTATAAAACAAACAATGTATAACTAAATACATTACCCATTATACTCTCTATATCCACAAAAACCAAAAAGATTAAAAGTGGATCAAAAAGGGCAAGGGAAAAACTCAAATGACACAAAAGACTTCCACTCATATAAGAAAATTGAAAAAAGTGTTATCTTGACAATTGTGATTGAATAGAATCCAACACTTCATGCAATTATAATTCAGGATTTGTTTCTCATCTTCCTATTTAATTTGTGTTGTGATTTGCTGTTATATCAGTCTTGCTCTACTATTTTGTTCCAATTTTGATACGGTTGGATCTATTTCCCAAGTCTACATTTACTAGGTTATATTCCTCCTTTCTTCATGGCTTAGCAAACATACGACTACAGAAAAACTTCAAGAGGCCTTTGCAAAGTTTGGTGCAGTGGTTCATGGTATGTTTTCTGCTGCTAACATTTTAAAACGTAATGAATATTGTTGAATACACCTATTTAAAATGAAATTGAGCATCGTTCCTCTGCTTTTTGCAGCTAGAATTGTGACTGATCGTGCTTCAGGGTATTCAAAGGGATTTGGTTTTGTACGATATGCTACTCTGGATGAGGCTGCAGCAGGCATTAAGGGCATGGATGGCCAGGTGAGCTAACATTGCTGAAACATTTGTAGATATAAACATTAGAGAAGTCAGTGTTTTGATTGCTTAGTTTTTGACAGTTTACAAGTAAATAAATAAATATTGATTTTTATACCTGATATATGGGTAACGGAGTTCTGTAATTGCTCGACCCAAAAAAAGGATTATCTAATGTTTTTAGTTGTAAAAGGCAGAATATGTAGGAAATTCCCATCATTTGTTATCAAAGTTGATCAGCTGCCCCGGGGGGTGGGTGGGTGTCAGGAATTACAAGTGTAGGGGTGGAATTATAATTAACTATAACAGTTAGTATATTCTAGAATAGGGAAATATTAGATTTTATAGCAGTACATAGGGAAGTTAGTTATCAGTAGGGGTGTAGGATAAAGAGTATGGTGTAGGATAGCAAAGTAACATTTTCAGCAATTTAAGTTATACAAGCAAATGTACCGAGCATGTGATCATTATGAAATAAAATGAATTGAGTTACTTATCTTTTCTCCCTCTTTCTTCCTCACGAACTTCTTCCGCTTTTTCTCCTTATTCCTCCATTCTTCCTCCAAAATTCTGCTTCTGTTATTTCTTCTGCTAACTAACATGCAGGTTAGGCCCTAGTTAGGTCCCGACAACTTGGTATCAGAGCTGTTCCATTTCTGGGCAAGCTCATCTTCCTCTCATTTTCGTCTCTGTTCATCCCTGAAATCTCATACTACCCAGAAAACTCTTATTCAGCCACAATTCCTATCGAAACCCCTCACAAACTATCACCCAAACATAACCCACAATAACCCAGAAGCAAGCAATCAAAGCAGTAGCAGTAGCAGAACTTCATTTTCGGTACTTTGTTTTTCTGTTACACCTGTAACTTAGCAAAATTCAAGGATTAAATACAAGTTTCAGATATAAATCACTCCTAATCCACTCGATTCTATCCTATATAGATCACCCATAGCATAAACATCAATTATAACATTATAACATAACCCGTACAGATTTTACTCCAAATTTAGCTTGTTCTTCATTCTCAGAAATTTTTTCCAGAATATGAAAATTGGACCTTTTGGATTTGTTATATTTGAGTATGATAGTTACAAATAGCCTATTTAGCATACTTTACAGCAGATTATATGTTCAAAAACCAAAAAGTAGCCAAATCAGTTTCAGAGATTTTTCAATTCCAGTAAGAGACGGGTTTCTGCTATAAGCTAGAATTACTATTTATTATTATACTGATAACTTGAGTGATATCTGGCTTGAATCCTTGGTGCTATAGCTTATTTTCATTTCTCAATTACTCTATTAAGATTCAACTGAGCCTTAGCCAGTTGAATCTAAGTTTTATTCTGCTTGGGATACTCAGTTTGTTCCCTGAGGAAGTCCATTTCTACCAAAATAACTATTTAAGCTTACTTACTCATTATCTGGGAGTGTAGACACTGCTGGATACAATTTAAAAACTCAGGATCACATTGTTCTGTGAATCCATTCCATTCTATTATCTGTGAACATGGCTGGTACTTCACAGTATTTTCAACAAGACTTCATTAGTTACAGGGAGTACACTAATGGAAGATTGCAACACATTGATAAGAAGATTAATCAATTTCTAGAGCTGATGAATGAATTGATGGGACAGAGAAGTTCTGATGATAATGACATGTTTGAGAATCCATTTGGGGACAATGGAAGGGGAAAAAGGCCAGTACATATGGGATAAAGAGGAGACATAAGTGATAGCGGCTTCTTTAGAAATCCCAGGTATGCTAAACAGGAAAGGAATATAAGGCATGAGGAAGATGATGTTCAGTTGGGAAGTAAGGAACTACATTGGAGAGGATAAGGAAGAGGAGAGGGAACTGAAACATCTGAAGTTGGTTTTTCCTTCATTTACAGAGGGAGATGATGCAAGGAGTTAGGTACAGGATTGTGAAGAATACTTCAACATTTATGGGATTCACTCTCTTAGGAGGATTGATATAGCTGGGATGCACCTCCATAGGTCTCCAAAATTATGGTACAAGGCCCATGTTAGTGGCAGAGAGGGCCTTAGTTGGGGGGATTTTGCCAAAGACTTCATTATCAGATTTACTGAAGCAGGGACATAACACATTTATGAGCAATTCAAGCTACTGAGGCAGACAAGCACTGTCAATACTTTTTATGATGAATTTAAAAGACATAAAGGCAGATTACTTGAGAGGTTACCAGACTTGACTAAAGAGTTTTTTGTGGGAAGCTTTGTGGGTGGACTGAAGGAAGAGACAAGGAAAATAGTGAAGCTTCTTGACCCAGACACCTTATCACAAGCCTTCAAGCAAGCCAAATTTTATGAGACTCCTATTCTAAAACCTGCCAGCACTCTTCACTATCCTAAACCACAACCCCAATCCACCAACTCTCAGCCTAGCTATTGAAAAGACCCTCCTGCTCCATTCACAATCAAAACTCCTGTGCTTACTTACCCTTAACAGAACTTTAACAAACCTAAACTTATAACTACAGCCCAAAGGAATGTGAGAAGAGCTAAGGGACTATGTTTTTACTGTGATGAGAAGAATACACTGGGGCACCAGTGCAAGGCACCCCAAAATTTTATGATTACATGTGAAGACCTCTTGGAGTGTGAGTGTTTACTAAAGAATGCACAATATGATGGACCTCTAAAATATGATGAGGAACCTGTGGCAGAGCCAGTTCAGGAAGTTGCAAATCTGCGGGGATCAGCCACATTGTGTAATATGCAACTCTAAGAGGATAACAACCAGGAGCATGTATTGGTGTTCAGAGGGAAAAGTGGAGGGAGGCAGATAGTGATGTTAATAGATAGTGGAAGTGTGCCATCAACTTCTTAAGTAAAGAGGCTGCCCAGTTTTTTAACTGCTCTACACAATCCATTGAGCCAATTACCATTAGTCTTCCTAATGGTGAGATCCTTCAGAGTAACTCCATGGTGTCCCCAGTTCTGTTGGAATTTTGAAGACCACCATTTCAGTGCACCTATGTGGCTTATTGAATTACAATCATATGATGCCATTCTGGGAACACCATGGTTGAAGCAGCTAGGGGAGATACAACTAGACTACAATCATTTAACTCTCAGCTTCAATCAAGGTGGGATGACAGTACTGTTGCAGGGAGAGACTAAGCCCCAAAGGATGGCAGACCTCAGTTACTTAACCATTGTTCAGTCAGTCTGGATGTCTAGGATAATTGACAGCTATGAAAAAGATAACAAGGTTTCAAGAGTCATCACTGAACTAGCAGTTACAAAGATGGGACCAAATGAGTTTGAATTGGTTCAAGGACTGTTAAAATATAAGGGAAAATGGGTAATAGGGTTCTAAGGAGAGTTGAGAAGACAACTATTTGATGAGCTCTATGAGAAGGGGGTAGGGGGCCATTCAGGGGTAAGGTCCACCCTGAAGAGAATAGAACAGTATTTCTATTGGGTGGGAATGAATAATGACATCATGAGATGGATAGCTGAATGTCTTATCTGTCAGTTTTCCATGCCTGAACATGTGAAAAGTCCAGGGCTACTCCAACCCTTGTCCATTCTCAGTTAACCTTGGAAAGACAAAGTGATGGACTTTATAAGTGGATTACCCTACTCCAATGGGTATGAAATTATTTGGGTTATCACTGATAGGTATAGTAGGAATTCCCATTTCCTACCGCTCAGTCATCCCATTTCTACAAAAACCTTTTCCCAGTTATTCTTTGAAAACATCTTTAAGTTTCATGGTCTCTCCAGTTCCATTGTTAGTGATAGGGATCATATATTCCTATGTGATTTCTGACAGGCTCTGTTCAAAATAGCAAGAACAAGATTACACATTAGTACTTCCTATCACCCTCAAAGTGATGGAAGCACTGAAAGAATAAACCAATGCTTAGAGCAGTATCTGAGAAGCATGTGTAGTCATTCACCAAAGCAGTGGAGTTCTTGGCTATCTATGGCATAATGGTGGTTCAATACCACGTATCACACTTCTCTACAAACCACTCCATACAAAATTCTTTACAGACATGACCCTACACACCTAAATTTGCCTCAACAACTGAGTGCCAACATTGCAGCAGTTGAAGCTATCCTATTAGAAAAACAGCAGCAACTGGAGATTCTGCTAGAAAACTTGGCCAAGGCTCAACAGAGAATCAAGAGTCAAGCTGATAAAGGAAGGACTAAAAGGACTTTTGAGGTTGGGGAGATGTGTGTATCTGAAGCTCCAACCTTACAGACAGAGCTCAGTCTCAATGAGGAAGACTATGAAACTAGCCCCAAAATTCTATGGACCTTTCAAGGTTTTGGAGAAATATGGGTCTGTAGCTTATAAATTGGAACTTCCCTCTACTTCAAGGATACATCCTACCTTTCATCTCTCACAACTAAAGAAGCATATAGGGTCAGCACAAATCAACACTCAGCTACTAGGAGTTAAGCGCGATGGACAATATGATGTAGGACCACTTAGAACCCTAAAACAGAGAAGGATTCACAAGGCAAGTATGATAATCTGTCAGCAGTTAGTACAATGGAAATTCTACAGCATTGATGAGGCAACTTGGGAGGATGAAGACCTCCTTAGATTTCACTATCCAGATTTGGTTCTTATCTCATGAGGACATGAACTCTTTCAAGGGGAAGGGAATGTCAGGAATTACAAGTGTAGGGGTGGAATTATAATTAACTGTAACAGTTAGCATATTCTAGAATAGGGAAATATTAGATTTTATAGCAGCACATGGGGAAGTTAGTTATCAATAGGGGTGTAGGATAAAGAGTATGGTGTAGGATAGCAAAGTAGCATTTTCAGCATTTTGAGTTATATAAGCAAATGTACTGAGCATGTGATCATTATGAAATGAAATGAATTGAGTTACTCATCTTTTCTCTCTCCTCTTTCTTCCTCCTCACGAACTTCTTTTGCTGCTTCTCCTTATTCCTCAATTCTTCTTCTGAAATTTTGTTGTTCTTCTTCTTCTCAAATTCTATTTCTGTTACTTCTTCTTCTGCTAACTAATCTGCAGGTTAGGCCCTAGTTAGGTCCTGACAGTGGGTGTCAGCAATTCCTTGTAAAGGGCCCCCATTACACTTTTGGCAATGGATATAAATCAAATATATATATGTCTGTGAGGCCAGCCATTGTAATAAAATATTTGAGGGTGTTATAAATAACCTTTCTCTTCCTTTCTCTTTGTTGTGCAGCTAAACTATTATCAGTATCCCTGAACTTTTCTCCTAGAAGCATTTTTACTCTTCTACCTTCCCATTCTCTCAGGTTTCAATCCCTTATGCTAGACCTTTTATTATGGATGATTTTAGTTGTGCTCATGGGGTGGGCAAGTTTTCAAGTTATGAAGCATAACCACATGCTTAATTTTTTTGTTATAGTTTTATTCATTTTTTTACAAGTTTGTTCAATCTTGTTAGTAGGGTATTCATATTGCTTTGTGGTGGTGTTTTGTAGTTCTTGGATGGTTGGGTTATATTTGCAGAATATGCAAGGCCAAGACAACCTCCTAGCCAACTGCCTGGGAACAATGGGAATACATATGGCCGCCAATGATTCATTTTTGGACGATGCTGTTGTTTGTGAAAATATTGCATTGATTGGTCAAGAGAGCAATTAGTGGATATTATCCAGGCTCTGCCTTTTTGAGATTTTTTGTGTTGAACTCAAATATGAGTTTGGTCATTTGAAGCGGTGGCACTCTAAATTTGAGAAGTACATATATGTGATCGCTGCATGGTAAAAACAGTATTGTGTCGGACTACGTCATTTTACTACTATTATTTGAATTTCTAATATATTATTTGGAACTTAAATTTCTGTTCTGACGCAAGTCGAGGCGCATTTTTCTAAATAAATTTTGTGGTCGTATTGCGATAATTATTTAGTAAATTGTTGGGCCAGGATTCACAATAGGTTGGTACTTTAGTGGAGGTGAGGTGGTGACATGTCTAAAATTATTGTTTTGATAGGCCTTTGTGTCATCATTTCAGAACGAGGAATATTTTTTTGTGGGTAGGTGACTGGATCTGTAAATATCAGGAATGGGGATGCAAGTGGCCCAAATCTCAATGGAGACAACTTGACACACCACCTAAATGACATAGAAGTTAATATCATTTATAATACACCCTTTGTTATAAGATTATGAATGGTTTTGAAAATTAATTTAAAATATTTTTAAATTTAAAATTGAGATGATTTTTTTAAAATTATGAAACAATAAAATTTATAGCGTGTAATATATTTTAGATAGTTTATAATATTCATTAGTATATTGACTAAAAATAAAGTAATTTATCTTAATTTTGAATTTAAAAATAAATTAAGTTGACGTTTAAAAAATAAATATTGATTTTATATTTTAAAACAGGGGTAGTACTCTCTTTGGTACCGAAATAATTTTTTGCACTTGTTTTCATGAGTTTCTATAATTTTAGGGTGAGATTGATTGTAAAGAGATTAATACATTTGCAGTAGTTTTAAACAGAGTGGAAAAGATACCGCCCGCAAGTAAAACTGCTATGGAGACGTGGGTAAAGTAAAGTGGTGAGTTACTAAACGGATGTGAGCGAGAAAACTTGTTAGACTAAAATTATATTCCTTTATTTTTATTATATAGGTCGTTTTAAAAAAAAATCCCTTTAAAATATAAGATATTTTACATATATTTAGGGGGGAAATTAATTATTTTTTAATTTATCCTTAAAGATAGAATAATTGAGATAGATGGGGAATGGTAATTAATTAGTGTATGGATAGTAATGAAATTTTAAATTAATATTAATAATCTAATATTAGTATTAATGAGACTTTTTAATATCTATAATTATGTCTTAAACGACTTATATAACGGAAATGAGGGAGTACTAAATTAGATTAGATTTTTGAAACAAAAAAAAAAAAAAAAAACAAACAAACTTAACCGTCTTAAAGCTCTAGCTTTATAACTACTAGTGAACGGGGGGCATACGTTATGCCTGTGCAACAGAAAATTATTATAAGTATTTTTAATTAATAAGTATTGAATGATTATAAAATTTATTATACTATTAACAATGTCCTAAACTTAAAATAGTGTAAATTAGGAAAACTGAGTAATTTGGTTTAAGGTGGAGGTGTGAAAGAGAAGTTTTTGAAATAGATTAGAATTTAGATCTGAAGTGGTGAAAAGGTTATAAACGTGGGCATGAGGCAGTTTTTTTTATTTTAAAAACGGTGGCAGGAGGGAGTTTAAACATGGGTGGAACAGTTTTTTACAGTTTATGCAATAGTTAAACATTCAAAAAATTATGGCAGCCATTTAATGTGAAATTATAGTTAAAAACATGGTAGTTTGCAGCAGTTTAAATACTCCTGCTAGACTCTAGAAAATTAAAATGTGGGAGAGAAGAGAATTTAGAGAAGATAGATTAGAATTTTTTTTAATTCATTTCTTTGATACCATTTCCGATATAATTCTCAACCTTAAATAGACATTACTAATACATAAACTCAATATTAATCTCAACTATCTATTCTTATTCTAGCCTTTAATTTATTTATATATATCTATTAGGCTATATTCATAACATTATCATCCCCTCAAAATCC
This sequence comes from Hedera helix, assembly GCA_947179155.2. Lineage (NCBI taxonomy): Eukaryota > Viridiplantae > Streptophyta > Magnoliopsida > Apiales > Araliaceae > Hedera > Hedera helix. Next base: position 60,927,206 of record OX359266.1, read on the forward strand.
ACCTTGTCCTCAAGGTGAGAATGCAACCTACTTAATCCCACAATAGCTCACACTATCCTTACTGTGATTATAGCCAATATTAAAGATATTAGGCAGAACATGTAAATCCAACCATCAAATTTTTATAATATCCTCCAAAAACCAACCATGATCATATATAATATTAAACTTAGCACTTGATATGTAATCACATTCATCAAATTCATACCTCAAACCATGTATAAATGTACTCCTATAATCTTGTGCTTTGACATAATTAGAAGAAAATTTATGAACACCCATGATATTATGGACTCCATGTAACACAAAAATACTTGCAATTTTAGTGCTACTTCCCCTTTGTTTCTCTTGATTGGTTAGCAAAAAATTAAAGACATAGCTGTTTGTAGCTCAAACTTTGATTCATATAACAATTTCTCGTCTGCTAGAACACTTATCGGAATGGGTCAAATAACTATCTGTGATAATTTAGTTAACAGGAGTACAGTGAAATCGATAATTGTTGTTGAGATATAATTCAAAGTTACTAAAACTAACTCAAAAGAGCCATAACTGACCCCTGGACCACTGTAGTCTGTAATACCCACTCATTTTCATAGTCTCACATCACCCATTTTAAAAGTCATCCTCCCTTTCTTCACTTATATATATGACCCTACTACTTCCCATTTAGAACATCTAAACAATAAGGACCTCTCATTGTGAGAAAGGATCTTGTTGTGTGAGTAGCTTTTAAGTAAGAACCTCCCTAGTTAAATATTTTATTTTCCTTCTTTGGATTTTGGGTATTGATATAAGCTCAAATTTCTTTTGGTTTTCTTTGGAGACGGTGGATCTCTTCTTAATTTCGGGTATGTCTCTTTTTCTTTCTTGGTGTAATTATTTAATTTTCTATATTCGTTTTAATTTTGTAGTTTTAGTTTTTGTATGCTATTTAGTTTGTTAGTATATATATATTTTTGTATATCTTTGTTAGTAATTAACATTTTGATATATTAAATTATTATTTTTGTAACTTTAGAGTTGTGACATAATAATAATAATAATAATAATAATAATAATAATAATAATAATAATAATAATAATAATAATAATATTTGTTTGTAACATAATTAAAAATAGAAAGAATATTTTTGTAAATATACTTATATTTATTTTGAAACAAGAAGGTGGTTAATTATTAAAATATTATATATAATTAAAATATGTCTAACTTTAGATAGAATTTTGCTTAGAACGAAAAGATTTCGGATTCGTCAAAAAGAAAGAAAATGTGTAAAGTTTAATCAATTAATTAACTATTTATTTATTTATTTATTCATTTATTTTGTTTAATTAGTTCCGACGGAGGAAATTTAACGAGTCGTTTTTGGAATATAATTTCGGGTATTACATTGCGTATTCTAGGTACGAATTTCGTACTCCTTCAGCGATATTTCTTTAATTTTAATTTGTTCGTTTTCTCTCTCAATTAGAATTCAGATATTATTTCGATATATTATTCATAGTCAAATGTTTATGATAAAATTGTTTGATTTTAGATATTCAAAAATTCGTAACTTGTACTCTTTGGACTTAGCGAGCATGTCTAGTATTTATTTTGATTCTGTAGAAATGTACATGCTAATATATTTTGAGGACTTTGTATTAATTCGTTTCGGTTTAGCATGTGCGTATTAGAACCCATTTTGTTTGTATTGTGTCGCATATATTGTGACATTATATTTTTGTTAGAATATACTGTAGGGTATACCTGAGCTATAACCACCTGTGGAGGTACCACAGACATGTCCTCTTGGCACCGAGGTATGACACTTCTGTGGCATTGTGATTAGTCCACGACGTCTCCATTTTGTGTGCTCTAATGGGAGTTGGTCAATTGGTGTTTTGTTGTAGGAGGCGTATGGGTCGGCCCTAGCATTCTGTTCTGTTCTGTTCTGCGGTTTGCTGTTCTGTTGTTTTGGACCTTTAATTTCTGTCTAAAAACCTTCATTATCTCCACCCTTAACAACAATAAGATCATCATTTTGTTTAATCTGCAAATGGCTTTGATAACCCTTTTCCTCTTCCGTATAACCACAAATAAGCACTTTTCGATCATGATTTGGATAAGATTTTGCATGAATTTGTTTTCTAGCTTCAAACCACGTGGACATAAAAGCCGAAAATTTTGAAACAAATTTGTTAATAGCACCCTCGATTGGATCGAAAGAAGTAAGATCTATCAATGAAAGCATCATTCTGCTAGACTACAGAAAATTAGAAAATGGGAGAAGAGAGAATTAGAGAAGATAGATTGAAAAAAAGTTTACTTCATTTCATTGATACCCTTTGCAATACAATTCTCAGTCTTATATATACATTACTAATTTATGTCTATTGGAATAAGGAAGTTACTGCTAGGATTCGGTAGAGTCATCAGAGGGCTGACGCTATGGACATGATTCATGACCTGAAGAACGACTCAATGTTAATCTCAATCATATATATATATATATATATATATATATATATATATATATATATTAAGCTATATTCATAACATGGTTAGACCAAAAAAGACTAATCGTTTCCTCCTATCTTATAAAATAGATAAAAGAATATATTTTAACTTTATCATAAAACAGATTAATATAGAATGAGAGACCAAGTGCTCCTCCCACTTTATATATAAATTTTTAGTTCTTTTATTATAATTATTTCATTTTTTGTAACAAATTACACTTTTAATATATTTCAGACTTTTGGGCTGTTTAATCAAATAAAAAAAAAGGTTCAACTTTATAATAAGAGATTACATTAAGGCAATTGATATTAACAAAATAATAAAGATGGGTATAAAATAATTTATGTTAATTTGACAATTTTACCCTTATTAATAACATTCACCCTTCTCAAGAGCTCTTCGTCTTACCCATTTTTTTATTTTATTTTGGACCAATATGCATCCTACACCACAATAGCCTCCGTCAAGTGTCTGGAAATGTTTTGCTGGAGTTCCGACGTTTCAATTTAGTAATAAAATTTTGAAAAAAAGAGTAGAGTTTTACGCCGACGGAAACAAAAAGTTTAGGGGGACAGGGAAATTGAATCTGAAGTGGCGACTGATCCAATTTTTTTTTGTTTTTTCTTTAGACTCCCAAAAAATTTATAATATTTATTTTAACTCGTATATTTATATGCATCCAAATTACATATAAATTATTAAATTCTGTATATATTTGAGTTAAAATAAATATTATAAAAAATTTGAGAGTTAAAAAAAAAAATTAGACCGGTCACCACTCCCGATCCAATTTCCATGTCCCCTAGAAGAGTTCCAAGGGAAATAAGGGAGGAAGAGGAGGAGAAGCGTCTGGGAGAAAGTAGTTGGTTACGGGTTAAGTCAATCCTCATCCTCGCAGTTCACGCCGACTAGTTTATTTTTTATTTTTTATACTCATTTAAGAGTTTGATCTGGGTTGTAAAATAACTTCAACTGATTACATATATATCTTACAATTGGATATTCTTATATTGAGTTTAATTGTTCTCTTGACTCTTGTATTTCATTATATCCAACACTTGCATATAACAAATTTAATACATCTTTTTTGCTGGCAATTAATATATATATATATATATATATATATATATATATATATATATAACCTCTTTTGTGGATTCTTTGATTATCTATAAAGTGAATTTCATTAACTAATTTCTATATTAGGTGTTTGGGTGCGGAAGGATATTCTAGTGACGGCGCGTGAATTTATTTTTGGGGTCTGTCTAAACTGGTTTTAGAAGCCTTGATCGCCACTTTGGATTTACACATAAGAGGTGCACTTTGTTGGGTTAGTTGTTGAAATGACGATGATTACGGATGAATGAGCAAATCAAGAAATTATATTGGTGTTGGTTATGCAGAATGATGAATTTGGGGAAGATGAAGGGGAGAGTGATGCGTTTACATAATGATGAATTTGGAGAAGATGAAGAGAAGAATGGGGATTATTATTTTTAGGGCGGATAGAAGAAAGTGAGGAAGTTGGTATATTATGGGTAAAATTGTCCAAAAAAATATAAATTGTCTTGTGCTTGTCATCTTTATTGTCCTTCTAATATTATTTGTCTTACATTAAAAAGAAAAGAATTTCATTAAAATGTTTGATTGCGAGGAAACCAAGTGCTATAAGATGAACATATAGAATGTAGAGCTTTTAACAAAAGTAATTTTATAAGAAATTATACTGTTTTTATAAGTTTTTGTTTGAGAGGAGAGGAAGGGAAGAGAAAGGAAGGGAAAATAATTATAAAAAAAATCTAAATTTCTCATGTTTGTGAGTTTTTTCAAGGAGGAAGTGAAGGGTTTTGGAGGTAAAAATTTTGGCTCAAATTTTTTTCCTCAAAAGTGAGGATTTAGAGGGATGGGAAAGGATTGGAAGATGAGATATTTTACATTACCAAAAATAACCTTGTAAAATAAATGATATGAAAACTTAGCCCCTCACTAGCATTGCTCTCAATTACGTATAAAAATATTAATATATAAAATTCTCTTTTTACATTACCAAAAATAACTTTATAAAATAAATAATATGACAATTTTTTTCCTCACTAACATTACTCTCAATTATGTATAAAAATATTAACATATAAAATATTCTTATTAAGCAAGCTCGTTTCCATCAGTTGGCAAAACGGACAAACAAACAAACAAACTGATTTTGTTAATTGTGGCACAATGTGAAATAATTTAGACTACACATGTTTGATGAAACAAACAAAAACCGACATGAAAACTTTAAAAATGAAATAAACCTAAAAAAATTACCTGCTACTCCATCATCTATCCTTTATTTATTTTTATGTATGTATTGATGGGTGATATCAATCATAAAAATTTTCATTTCAAAATACAAAAGTCATCTTGTTTTATCAAGTCAATTAATAAAATAATAAAATTGATATTAATTATTTTCAAATAATAATTATATTATATAAATTATATTATTTTGAGTTAAAATAGCTCAAATTTATTTCAAAAAGTTATTATTAAATTATATTATTTCTTCTATTTATATATGTAAAGGTAATATAGTAATATTATAGTTTAAAATTAAGAATAATTTTTCTTTCCTTTTTCACTTTTAAACTCACAAATAATTTTTTTTTTTATTAAAATTTTATCTCATCCATTCTTTTTTAAAACTCAAAAACATGCCCTTAAACTCACAAACGCGGCATTAATTTTTCTCCAAGATAAATTTGTAAGGCAATGTCATCGTTAGCGCCAGTCGAGGAAAAGACGCCACTCGTCCCGGCTTTGCCACTGTCTAATCTTAGAAAGAAGTAAAGGAGGACGGTCGCCTTGAGATCTGGGTCGGTCGCTGAGTGTAGGACTGTAAATGGTAATCGAAAAATTCGTATCCGTATTTGAAATAAGCGAATATTGTTCGTATTCGAAATTAAACGAATACATCAATATCCGATTTTAAGATATCAGTAAATAAACGGATATGAATACGGATATAACAGTATCCGTATTCGTTTAATATCCAACCGTAAATATATTCAACAAATAGCGGATATCCGGTATCCGATATTTGGATTCGTATTTAAAATTTGTATATGAATAATTTTAAATATCAAAGTTCATAGCGCAAATGATAAGATAAATGTGATATAATGGTGATGTGTCTTTTAGGGCACGTGGTGAATGTTCTATTTGGCCTGAAGCAAAGAAGAATTGTTATTTGACCAATGGTGTTTCAATTGATAAAGGTTGATGATGATTTTTCTGAAAAAAAGAAACTAGTAAACATCACGATCTGCAGGATTCTCCTAATGGTTGTTATTTCGCTGCAGTTGTTGATATAAACTTTGTTCAATAACTTAATTGCAGTTGTTGATTTAAAATTTGTTGTTTATATTTATATTGTAATAATTTTGTTGTAGTTTTTTGACGACTCAAATTGGGTGATGTGGGTCCGATTTGGGGCCGTCATAAATTTCCTATTTGTACTTTATTATGTTTACATTCAAATCTCAATATTTTAATTTTTGAGTTAAAAAAATAAATTTTGATTAATTCCTTATTCAGTCAATTAGATATGATTGGAGGACTAAAGTTAACTGATAGTGTTCAATCAAAGGCGTTCAATTAAGCCAAAAATTAAAGAAACAATTGAAGACGTGTTTCAAATAGTTAAACACATGAAATAGTAGTTGGACATGCATGTTCTTGCAAATCAACAATACGGAAAGACCACGTTCAGTTAACTGACGCACCAATAGAGTTGACCAGAAAGGTCAAACTAGGCCAATTTTTACATGACGAAAGAGAGTATTAAAGACTCGTTTTAGTTTAGATACGAAAAAAAAAAATTGCAAGTAAATAAATTTTGCAATCGAAAAGAAGAAAAGAAAAGCCGTTGCTTAATTTTTGTTGTTTTTTTTTAAAGTCTTATAATGCTCAAAAAGCAGAGTATTCAAAAACAGTCACAAAAGAATACCAAGACAGGCAGATTGTTTATTAATATATCACATTGATTTTTCTGCAAGTAATTTTTATAATATATATTTCCATAAATGAATTTGAAATTTATTTACGAGTGTAAGAATAAAAATAAAAGTACTTGTCAAAATAACAAATCCTTGATATATTTCCAAGAATTCTTGAAAGGGACGTTAATTAAGAAAAGAAAAACATGTAAGCAGCAGAAGTTGACCATGGGCGCTCTCTCTCTCTCTCTCTCCCCACACAAGCATAGCAAAAAGTGCCATTACTATCAAAAAACAACCAACACTCAAATCTATTGAAAGTTGAAGCATTTGATTGAAGGGAAGGGAATTCGTCCTTACTACTTACTAGTAGTACGTATTTCACACATGGTAAGTCATTCAGTCGACTAGTCGAGTCGAGTCGAGTATTCAATTTAGCACCGGCGTAGAGTTGCCGCCCAATTCATGAGGTTGAGGGATCAAATCTTGGCAAAACCAAGATATAATGTGCGCGTGTGTTTTAAAGAGTATTCAATTTAGCTGTGTTTCAGTTCTGAATGCTTTACTGTTTATTATCTCCTCCGCCCAGCATTTATTTGAGCCACTGAACCAGAATTCAATCACCTCCCAAGATTCTCATTTTCTTTCTTTATTACTCCATTTTAATTTATACTACTTGGGGCCTCATCTATTCTTCTCTTTTTCTTTCTCATTTATTAGAGCCACTGAACCAGATTTCAGTCACCTCCCAAAATTCTCATTTTCTTTCTTTATAACTCCATTTTAATTTTTACTACCTGGGGCTTCATCTATTCATCTCTCTTTCTTCACTAGTATATTTATGGGATGGGGAAGAAGCTCCAAAGTGCTTTTTGGTAATTTATTCAGGAATTTGGCTCTTGCTTCTTGAAGATAGTTTTCCCATGGTTTTCTAGTAATGTGAACCGGCACCAGAAAGTATTGACTGTTTTGCCTTGCCCCATTTTTCCCCTGCTCCATAGAGACATTGAAAGAAAATAGTAATGGATTGGGATTTGTTATTATTATTATTATTATTATTATTATTATTATGCATTTCAAGAAAGTTTTGGTTAGAGGGGTTTTGCCTGCAGTGTAGTGGTGAGTGGGAGTAATGTCTGACAATGGCCTAAAAAAAGTTGTAACTTTATGAGAATGGGTTGTTTTGTTCAATGTTTCTGGTTTTTGGTCTCAACTCCGATTGAAGTGGTGTTGCGTTGGGTATGTTTTTTAAAATCAATGTCACTTCAAGTGGCGTTGAAACGTTAATTTAAATTAACTCTATTACTGCCTAATTTAGATTACCTTAACCGGTTCACTTAACAATAAAAAATAAATAAATAATTACCAACACCAATTGAAATGACTTCCAAATCCCTAAAAAAAAAAACAAAAAATTAATCAATTAAATTTTACTTTGACTTTAAAAAAAATCTCAGTAAAAGTTAACTTAATGAATAAAAAAGTAAAGGCATCCAAAAAAAAAAACCAACGCCAACTTCAAGTGGCGTCCAATTATTAGCTTTCATTTGCCCAGCATTCCAAACAATTTTTTCAGGAAAAAAAAGAAACTTCAACGCCAATTGAACTAGCGTTCAACTGTTTTCAGGAAAAAAAAAAACTTCAATAATAATAATAGTAGTAGTAGTAGTAGTAGTAGTAGTAGTAGTAATAATAATAATAAAATAATAGTAATAATAATGATGATAATAATAGTAATAGTAAAATTAATAATAATAATAATAAAATTAAATAATAATAATAATAATTCGTTGTATACAGTACAAGAAATTAACTTACAGGAACAAGTAATTAATAAATAAAACACTAATATATATACATACAATTTCAATATTAAATATAACGAATTGAGCCGTGCATGAAGTTTTTTGAAAATAAAAAAGGAATTGTTTGGGGTTTGAGCCATGCATGCAGTATGATTCAAAAAGGAATTGTTTGGGGTTTGAGCCATGCATGCAGTACATCATAATCCATAATTGATCGTAAAAACCAAATATAATTTAAACATCCTACAAAGAATATCAAATTAACACCATTTTCAATAATGAAAAAAAACTAATTTATCCTCCACTCTTATTCTCCTTCTCCTTTGCAATCCTTCGTCAATTTGCATCTTTAACTCATTGTAGCTGCAAGAAAAAAAAAATTAGTATTAGTAGAGAACTGCTATATTAGTATTAGTAGATAAATCTATATACTCATAACTGCAATCCTTCCAAAAAATATAACTTGGGATAGTTTTGACTCTATACACACACAAGTTGCAGGGGTTTAGAAAAGATGTTATTTTATTTTATTTTTCTTTCCCGTATATAGTGGGCATATCAGTGTAACTCATTTTTTCTGGAAGCAGAGATGTTTCATGAAGGATACAATACCATTGGACGAATATTCTTACCTGTGCAAAAATATGACGATGTTACATCATATTTACTTGACAATTCTCTTTCTGCAATAAAAACCAAACAATTTACTTGTATTGAGCACAGGTAACAACGTACTAATAAGAAATAGAGGACAGAATAATACCTGATCTTCCCTGAGAAAGAGAGTAATTTTAGTTCCTCTGCGAAGTTGCTCTCCTTCCACATCACTTGTAACTGTAAAAGAACCCACCAGCTTGAGATTCCCAGACGTACTGCTGATCATATCATTATGCTTTGTAGGGACAATAACCTTCTCCGCAACTTAAACAAAAACACATAATTTTATTTAAATTTACTACCAAAACAGTCTAAACAAAAGCGCTTAAAACGAATAGAAAATTGATAGAGTTACTTGCTTTGGTCATAACAATGCCGCGGTTAGACGCATCCCATATACATCCTGATCTAAACCTCAGGATGCAGATTACCCTGTCCTAACTCAATATCATCTACAGTACACAATGAAGGAATGAACCAAAACTATGTATATTAAATTAATGAACCAAAAATAGGTAATATAGATTATCACAGCAACACATTATACAATCATGAATCTACATATTCAATTTTCTTCTTCTGTTTCTCAGTAACAAACAGGGGAAAGTAAAAAGTAGATTCAAAAAGCAAAGTGTTTCCGCTCAGTTTGCAGTTTGCACCTTGGTTAGATCAAATTATAGATAAATATAACCAGAAAATTCTTTATCACATTCACTAAATATTCAATTGAATTGATTAGCATCAGGAAAAACAAGGCACTAAATTGGATCAGCCAAAAATAAAGTTCCATTCTAAACTTTAAAATTAATACTCCTATAAAAACAAAATCAATACAAGACATCAAGAATAATGTCCAAGATTCATAAGGACAAAGTTCAACAATAAGGTTTACAGTACAATGAATATTTAACACTCTAAAATGATCACAATTCAAGTAAATGTTCATAGGTCAAAAATTTAAGCTTCAAAAGTTCACTGTTCAAATATAACGATGAAAATTTAATAGAAATATTTATGTCAAAAGATATTAGATGAAACTCAAACTATTAATCATTTTAGGAATTTTACCGAACAATACTTACTATAATAAGTTTAAGAATATGAAAGAAAATGACATCTCTTACCTTAACATATGACTAGATATTATTTTCTACGAAATTGATCAACCTATATATATATATATCATTTAATTAGTAACTACCACATATAAATTTCATGGTGTATACAAATTCGTATGAAATAATCAAAAGTGATTTGATAGTATAAATTCGTGTAGTAAAGTGAAATATACTTCAAAATATTTTTTGGAGAAGTAAACAATATTTCAAAATAATATCTTCCAAAGAAAATTTTTAAAATAAATCTTCTGAAAAAAGAATCTTCTAAATAAAGAGTTGTAAACAATATGTGACGTGTGTGAGTGCTTATATAATACCCGTACGTATGTGAGTACTTTTATTGAAAAAAAATTACTTGGATAATACTCGTATTTTTACCGATTTTCACCAACAGTTAAGATAGCCTTAACTCACTCAAAAAAATCTTACACTAAGAATATTTAAAAAGTGGAAGAAAGGATAAATAAGAAAGGTATGAAAATTTCTTAAGCCCTCTATTTATAGCCAAAACTTAACCAATTATTCCAAAATTACATTTCACATTTTTTAATCTACACCATTTATTATTTTTTACGCTTTAATCTACATCATCCATTAACTAATCACATGATTTACACCATAATCACTTGATTCATACCTTAATCTACACCACCTATTAGCAAATTACATGATTCACACCTTAAACTACACCATTCATCACACATTTCACATTTTTAAGTTTCACACTACACATTTAAAGATTATATCATCCATCTTTTATATTATTATATTATTGACCTAATATCACAATTATTTAAATATTCAGTGTTATTCAAATAATGAGTTTGTCTAACTATTTAATACCCGTGACTACTACCGTGATAATTATTGATCCAACGATACAAGATGTTGTGCATTGTGACGATTATTGTCTCAATAATGTAGAATGTTATTGTTTGCCTAATTTTAAATAGGAATTTGCATGCAAGTATACGCGGCCCACAAGTAATAAAATGATTAAGTTGAGTGTCAAACCCACAAGAAATTAAAAATAATTAATACCAAACACTAATTTTATTTTTATGGTTAAAATAGTTTTTAACGGTTCAAAACATATTTTGATGTTCTTTAATGCTAGATCTTGGATATATATGAAGATTGTGACGCCCACAAATCTGGGTCTACATAGCCCAATTTGAGACTCCATAAAATACACGATAACTAATACAAACAGTACAAAGGACGAAAATGCAGAACTCAATAATACACAACTAAGTATTCACTATTATTGTCACACTATATACAACATGTGAAGACTACTACAACTATCTCTCGGACCTTCACTCTATGCCCCGGCTAGACCCAGTTATTCTCTCATTTCCTGAAAAGTAATGGAACAAAAAAGAAAGGGTGAACTCAAATAGCCCAGTAAAAAATATCAAGGCTAAGATAAAAATGAGTAAATTATCATTAGCTTTCAACAGTTGAGTCCTTGATAGAATACAATGAACAACAAGTTTTAGATCAATAATAGTAGCGGAATGAGTAATCCATTACATAATCATGTAGACTATGATGTCCACTAACTTCTCTTTTTAAAAAAATATCATAAACTTTTATCATCTTAAATATCACTGGTCATGATAATATAAATTCACAGTTCCTGATCATTATCATGCAAGTCAATAGTTCATCTTTGCACTACGGGCCAAAGATATTCAAATACAACACCAATGGTCATGATCATACCAGTCTTCAGCCTTTGGTCATAATCATACCAAACAACAGTTCTTCTTTGCCCTAGGCCAAAAAGAACATTCACCACGTACCCTAAAAGACACACAACAATTATATCGTCTTTATCCTATCATCTGTGCCTCAGACCACAGATATTCACAACAACAGTGATATAATTGATGAACAGAAGAAACAGGATGATCAATAAATATCGAAAGTTTATGATTTTAATTTGTGTAAATTCAAATAATGTCCAAATTGTTAACATGATGTAGACTCAAATTCAATAATGATATTCAAGATCCACAGTTCAGAATAACTGTTAAAGTTCAATAAAAAGATTTAGAAAAATAGGAAAGTTCAATTGAAATAATATTAGATGGAGCGCAAACTATTAAGGAACATATAATCATTTCAGAAAACTTTACCAAATATTACTTACTATAGTAAGTTAAGAGTATGAAAAAAATGATACCCTTACCTTAACACGTGACTGGATATGAAGTTGATCAACCTATATATTTATAATTTAATTAGTAACTACCACATATAATTTTATGGTGTATACCAATTCGTATGAAATCATCAAAAGTGATTTGATAGAATAAAGTAGAATAACTTCAATATAGTTTTTGATAGAAATAATATTTCAAAATAAATCTTCCAAATGAAGCTTTTCAAAATAAATCTTCTAAAGGAAGAGTCTCCTAAAGGAAGATTTATAAACACCGTGTGACGTGTGTGGTTGCTTATATAACATTTATAAAAAGACTTACTTGAACAGTACTCGTACACATACAGATCTTCACAAATACTCAAGATGGCTTTAGCACACTCAAAGAGAACTTACACAAAGTAATATTCAGAGAGTGAAAAAAAGAATAAGCTAGGAAGTTTTATGAAAAACTCTTAAGTTAAAATTTTATCACAAACCAAAATTTTCTAATTTAATCTAAACCGTATATTTCAAGATAATGTTTAATCCATACCACTCATTTCATCTTTGAAGATTTTCTTAATCTAAACCATTCATTTAAATATCATCTTTAATCTACACCGTTCATTTCAAATTTCATAATTATTACATTATTTTTAATCTACACCATTCATTTCAAATTTCATTTAATTTATACAATTTAATTAACTTTATATATAAAATAACTAACTTTATAAATCAACTAACTTTATATATAAAACAACTAACTTTATATAAATCAATTAACTTTATATATATAAACAAATAACTTTATATAATTTATCATAATAAAATAATTTACTTTACATAATTTATATAAAGTAAATAACTTTATATAAATTATTATAATAAAAATAAATAACTTTATCAATTCAATTATTCAACAATTATTTATTATTATGAATAATTGTTATAAAAGCAGTGTAGTTGCTTTCTGAGTTAGATAAGCAGAAAAATCAACTAATAATGGAATACAACAGTTTAATCAACATCATAATAGAGATATCAATAATGCAAAAAATAAGTAAAAGAAAGAACACGTTATTGTGTAATAATAATTATTGATTCAGTAATGTGAATTACTGTGCATATATCACTGTGACAATTATCAGTTAAATAATATAAATTATTGTGCATGTGACAATTATTGGTTCAATAAAGTCAATATAGTACAATAGCCACTTTATCAATTCAATAATATGAAACAATGTGCAGTACCGTGTGCTACTGTGTAATACTGTTTGTTACTGTATAATATCGTATGTTACTATTCCTTTATCATTGGCTATTTTAACAGTTAAAAGTGAAAGTACCGTTGACTATTTTTATTTAGAAATATTACATGTCTTTTTCTATATCCGACAATATTTCGTTATGGGGGTCCACCAATATTATTTTCACGTCGTCGTATGAATCAAATATTCCCCGACATAATAAATATTTCATGACAAAACGAATATTCTCCGACAAGATAAAATTTGTACAAACATTTATTAATTTTTACTTTTGTCAATTTATTCATTTACCGTTTCAGAAGAAAATATATAAAGAAAAATTAAATTTGTATTTCACAAAAGTCGGGGTCTTACAAAGTTGCTATATTGATATGCAAAGTAATTTGAAATAAACTCATTAAGATCCAATTCTCAACAATGTTACATATGACATATAGATATTTTCATCCTATAAACTATTATGCTACTATTCCTAGAAAGAATAAACAAATTCACATGTTATCATATCCGAATATAAACATATACTCTACTTTTGATTTCATAGAGATTATTCCATTAATTATTGAGCTAAATAATTATACACGAACACACTAAATATGATAAATAACTCATATATAATAATTAATAATTAAAAAATTAAATTAAACTACACATTGGATTCAATTGCAATCTCAATAATAAAATTATCCCATAACTAAATAATAAATTATTCACAAATAATTCAACATCTCAAAATTATAAAAATAAAAGTAAAAGAAAAGAAATCAAATCTGTGTTGATATTCGTCTGTCATTCGGATCACAGTCTCCAATTCCTAAACTCCGCCATCAATTATTGAACCATTCGCGTTAAATATTTGCTCATAAACTAATAAAATAAATTTACTATATTCTAATCTATGTTAATGTATAATAATATATGTTAAAGTCTCTAAAAATAAATCCCTAATAGTGTATGTATAGGAATATAATAATAATTCTAAGTTAATGTGAAATTAAAACCCAATTTGAAATCAAATTAAAGCAAGAAATTGTGAATAATCTTGTTTCCAGCAATTCTGTGCTAGCCAAACAGACCTTAACACGTGCGTTGACCAAGTTGGTCAAACGCGCTAAATGATCGCTTGACAGCTCGACAGCACCGCCTGCCATGCATGATGCGCTATCCCGGAAAACCAAACGGCGTCATATGCGGCATGATGCTGATTTTTTACTCACTGCGCATGGTGCGACTGCTCTCATTCCTCTAAACACGCTGGACGACGTCGTTCAGTCTCCGGTTCCTTCAATCCCTAGCGCGCATGGCGCTGAAGCTATTCTTGGCTGCTATTACGATTTTGCCACCGAGCTTCTTAATTACCATATTGCCATCAAGGTTTATTTTCCTACAAAATAGAATATAAAATAATTAAAAATCCTAATAATAATGCATAAAATTAATTAAATTACCTAAAATTAATTAAATTCCTTAAAAATTAACAAATAATTAATCCTAAAAATATCTAATAAATAGGTATAAAATCTCATTATCAGCTGTGCAATGACAATTATTGATTCAATAATATAAAATATCATGTAATGACAATTATTAATGAAATACTGTGTAATTGTCACTTTATCAGTTTAATAATATAAAATACTGTGCAATACCGCGTACTACTGTAAAATACCATGAAATACTGTATGTTACTATTCTTTTATCACTCGGTATTTAAATAGTTAAAAGGTCTATAACGACAATTTACATGTGAAAATATCAAAAAATTCTGTAAAAATATCACTTCCCTACAAATAAATATTGGTTGCGTTAATTTATGAGTAAGGAAGACAAACTGGTGTGCATGATGAGCATGGGATACATATAATTATGCAAGATATATTCACTTTTTATTCCATAACGAATTAAAATTGTAAAAAAATATTAGTATTATATTTAGCTCTAGTTTTAACAAATAATAAATATTCTAAGGTTCCCCAAATCATAAATGAATTTGTATTGGATTGTCCTACTTTTTTTCCTTCAATTTGAATTTATTTTGCCTTTGATTTACATTTTTTAGTTTGCCTAGTGTATTTTTATTTTGGGGGAAGTGGACCGATAAATCTTTATCTGGATCCTCCTTATCAAAAGACATATATACCCCTAATTTCATTCGGATCCTCCTTATTAAAAGACATATATACCCTTAATTACCACCATAAGTTCTTAATTAATGTTACGTTTTTTAGAGCGACACATTAGCAATGAAGTGATGTAGCATAAAAGTAAGACTAATGTACTTTTTGCATCCCAAAGTTTACATGTCAAACACTTGCTACACCCTAAACTTTAAAAGGTTCACACTTGCACCCCAACTTGTAATTTTAGTTTTAAGTTGCACCCTCCGGGCTTTTAACTGGGACTTTCAATTTTCACTTAAAACAATGTTTGCTTTAGGGATAATATCGTCTAAACACTTTAAATAAAATATTTTAATTCATTTCCTTCATTTATCCTCTTTCATTCCATTCTCTCTCTCTCTCTCCTCTTTCCTTCCATTCTCTCTCCTCTGTTCTTCAGCAATCGTTTCAATCCATTTTTGTCATATAGAGAAAACTTATTTAATTGCTTTATTTTATTTTCAATTTTCAATAAAACAAATTTGTTCTTCTTCATCTTTAACTCACAAATCAAATTGCTTAATGTGAGGCTGGAAGTAAAGATAACTAATACTGAGTATGTGCCCAAAACGAAGTATTTCTGGTAAATTACAAATCAACGTTTACTAATCAGACTATATTGAAACATTTCAACTATTTAAGTTTTACCACATTTCAAATATTTAAGTACCAAGAACAAGCATGTGCTTCCGATCTATGATTTAACAATTAGCCAAATGAATTCAACTGCACATATTGGACAAACATAAACTTAATATACCACAATAACCTAAACACATCATAACTTGAATTCCAAAAGAATGACTGCAAAAAAATATATAAAATTGTTCCAAATCCAACACCTACTTTTTAGTAGCAGTGAGCAAATGCAGAAATATGCTTTACACATTATATATATGGAAAAAGGACGAGGGCAAAAGAATTCTAAACAGTAGAATTTTAAACAATCAAATTAAGCCATACATATTATGCAATTATAAAAATATATACAACGTCCATTGCCAAATATATATGGCATGGACTCAGAATAGCTCCAAGGGCTGAAATTTGGGGCTCCCAATTCTTTAGATGGAATAATGACTCTCCATGAATCTTTTTTCTTATAAATTTTAATTCTTACGTTAAAACATAATACATATTAGATCTTTATCCATAGAAAATCCGCCTCGGGTGAATCAAATGTCAAATCTGGATACCAAGGATATATAGGAGAGAGAAAGTAATGGTAAAAGAGATGAAGAAAAAGAAAAGATGTAGTAACGAGTGAAGGAGAGAGAAATGAATCGACCAATTTGTTCCTAAAAACTACATACATGTGCTAGTCCCGGTTAAAAGTGATCGGTTAAAAGTTTGAAAGGTGCAATTTAAAATTAAAATTATAAGTTTAGAATATAAGTGTAAATCTTTTAAAATTTAAAATATTATAAGTGTCTAACATATAAATTTTGAGATGCAAAAAATACATTAGTCTAAAAGTAAAGTACAGAGACGATAGTTGAAAGATATGAAAAAAAATATTTTACAATGATCTATGTAATTACATTTATAAAAAATTGTGGGACCCATCATATAAATAGTGGATCCCACCCTTTTTTACAAAGATTATTAAGCATAGCAACGCTCGAAAGATGTATTACTCCATAGTCCATGCAGTACAAGGGTAAAGGTGTCAAGTCGAACTGTTTAGATTGAGTCATCAGACAATCCATCTCACAAGCCGGGGACAAGAGTCAACCGTTAGTTACTCTTTGATCGGACGGCTACGAATCTCTATCCGCGTCCTCCTACCTGATTGGTTTAGTTTTTGGCACCTAGTCATTATATATAGATATACATTCGCCAACAAATCTCTCCGTAATACTACTACTTTAGGCATAGTCACTCTCTTGTTTCACTGCCCTTGCTTTCTCTTTCCTCCCTCCTCTCTCTATATCTCTTATATGATGGCGGGACGAGGCAAAACTCTAGGATCTGGAGCAGCGAAGAAGGCTATATCTCGGAGCAGCAAGGCCGGTCTTCAGTTTCCCGTTGGTCGTATCGCTCGTTTTCTCAAAGCCGGAAAGTACGCCGAACGTGTTGGCGCCGGAGCTCCCGTCTACCTTGCCGCTGTCCTAGAATACCTCGCCGCGGAGGTGTGAACAATTCCATTTCTTATCCTCTTTCCTCAATTTTGATTCACAACCAAAATCCCCAATTCCTAGGGTTTCGTAAATGACCGTTTGCTTGTTTGTCTGAATAATACAGGTGCTTGAATTGGCTGGAAATGCGGCAAGGGATAACAAAAAGACTCGAATTGTGCCTCGACATATTCAATTGGCAGTGAGAAATGATGAAGAGCTGAGCAAGCTTCTCGGTGATGTTACGATTGCCAACGGAGGTGTGATGCCCAATATTCACAACCTTCTGCTCCCAAAGAAGACCGGCGGGTCATCCAAGCCATCTGCAGATGAAGATTAGGCTCGTATTTGATGTGAATTTTGTTGTTTTTCAACTACTATTAGCGTCTTTTTTGTGTTGTTGAATCTACAGAATTAGGGTTTGTGAGATTCTATCTCTGTTTGGTTGATAGTTGTTCTAGATGTAGTGGGAACTAGTCCTAGTTAGGATGAATGTTTAGAGATATGTGAATAGCAATCAATTTATCTACATCCTCACATTAAAAGAAAATTTACGCCTATTGAATGAATTTGATTTTAACTATGGGAAACTTTTTAGTCCATAATTTTTTTTTAATTGTTTTCATCATTTGGATGTTTCTGATTTGGCCTTGATTTGCAAGGTTTGTCAGGCATGGATACATGCTGTATATTCGGGTTTCGTAATTCAATTACTTTTCCTTATTTGGGTTTAGGTTAGGCTATTGGTAATGCTAAACAATAGTTATGCTTGCTGAATTATAAGTGAAGACTATTGGGAATTAAGTAGATGTAAATTAAATAATATAAAATAAAAAGAAAAAAATTATATAAGAGAAATAATATAAAATAAAGAGAAAAAAATGATATAAGAGTTAACGGGAAATTTTTTTAAAAGAAAAAAATTATATACCAAATTTCAAATCTTCACCATCATAATAATAATGGATTTATATCTTAAAATTTGAGATTATACATTATCACAATATAATTTTTTGCATAAAATAAAAGTTACAAAATTTTTTATTTCACAATATAATTTTTTTGTACAAAATATAAAAGTTACAAAAATTATCTTCTTCACAAACACAAAACTTACTGATACTATCTTTTAATTCTTAAGATGTTATATGATTTTTGATTGTGCTACACTAAAAAAATTAAACATAATATTCTATTTATAGAGTATTTACAACTTTTCTGTTTCCATTTAAAATAGGATATTTCTAAAATAATACTCTTACAAAAAATAAGATTCCATCTATAATAAATATCCTATAAAAATTAGGATACCTTACTTTTTATAATAGCAATTATTTTGTTAATATAATTCAATGAGTATTCAACAATTTCTCCCTTGACTCGAATATCTAATTATTTCAACTTCATGTCTAACAAGGGTTTGTGGAGTATCCCAATAATTTCTCTCGACTCAAATCCCCAAATACTTCAATTTCATTATTATCATCGTTGTCGTATTTGTTACCATCATTCACACCATATGTACTATCCGTGAATTCACATTATCCGCATCATTTGCGTCATCCAAAACATCCACACTATTCGCGTCATCTGCCACGGTCGCAATATTCGCATCATCTGTATATCACCCGCACTGTCTGCAACATCCACATCATTAGCGCCACTCATACTATCCGTTTCATTATCCGCATCATATTTATCATCTTCATCCTCTAACGACTGCAACTATGATTTTCCATAAGCGCAAAATCTTTTATTCATTAAAATCATAATAAACATATCTAACTCATTCAATCTTCACTCTTTTTATTTGTCACGCTAAAATGATTAATTCTCTTCTACCTTGAATCCAATTAACCTAACTTTGATACCACTTGTTGGGAATTAAGTCGATACAAACTAAACAATATAAAATAAAGAGAGAAGAACAATATAAGATTTAACGTGAAAAATTATTAAAGAAAAAATCACAGGCTAAACTCCGAATCTCCACTATCACAATAATAATGGGTTTAGAAATTCCTTCCAAATTGTACGCCCTAAAACTTGAGGTTATGCATTACCACTATACAACTTTTTGTACGGAATAAAAGTTACAAAATCTTCCATCCCACAATATAATTCTTTTGCACATAATATAAAAGTTACAAAAACCATTTTCCTCACATAAACACAAAACTCACTCACACCTTCTCTCAATTCTTATAATGTTAGATGATTTTTAATTGTATTACACTTCAACAACTAAACATAATACTTTATAAAATAGAGTATTCACAACTTTTCTGTTCCTATTTAAAATTGGACACTTCAAAAATAATACTTCTATAAAAAATAAAATTTCATCTAATGCATGTATGTATATAAACCAATGAACATTGGAGGGAAATGGGTCTTTTGTTTTGGAGGGATATGATACAACTTTTTTGGAGGAAAATAATAATATAATATTTGCTATACAGTCAAAATACAATCAACGTACAGTTAAGATAGTGATTCGTACTCAAATGGTATCTCCGGTAATTAAATTGGCCGGATCTGTAAAAAAGAACAGAATTATTATTTTAAAATATTTAGAGGTATTGGTTAATAATTATCAAACTTTAAGAAGCAAATTTATTTTCGTTCAAACTTGGAGGGACAATTTTGTCATTAAGCCTTTCACAAATGCTTTTTCTCCCATTGTATTGAAACATAAGGATGAAAAAACAGGTCGTGGTGAATCTGATGTGCTGATATTATGTATTTAACATTATTCGTTACCTCGTTCTAATTATATATATATAACATCAGTAATGGAAATAATAGTTAGTAGTCCATGAATGGAAGCAAACAGTTAGATGATAGCCTGAGTGCTTGGTTCTGGTGTAAAAGAAAGAGAAAAAAAAGTAGTAATGTTTCTGTGTGCATCGGGAGAAGGGGGTTTAATTTCAATTTTCACATACCAAGTCACACACCACTCTTGCTGAAGCAAACAAAATCAGCATGATGAGACAACAGTGATTCTCAATTTCGTAGGATATATAGTATTTAAACCGATATATCAATACGGCCAACGGGGAACTGCAGACCAGCCCGCCTTCTTTCTTAGAGGTCGTGGCGCTCAGAGACTAATTTCCTCTTTCGGCCATATATATCTAAGGAAAAAAGAAGGAATGTACGTGTTGGAGGGAGATTTGTGCTTTTGATTTTTGAATGGATATGACCATGGTCGACCGTCCGTTCTAGTTTGCATATATAGTTGTGGGTGCAGAAAGTTGGGCGAAAGTGTTGGGAGACATCACACTGTCTGTTAGCTTCACTCGGCTACTGGTTCTTCTAAAAACGAATATTTTCCCAGAATGGCTTAAATTACATTCAACTTTTTGAACTACATGTATTTTTCCATAATGGCTTAAATTACATTCAACTTTCTGAACTACATCCATCTTGTTCACTTGTTCAGTTTTTCTGAATGATAGGTGTTGAGTACTTTTTAAACCCAATGCCACTTGAATTGGCGTTAAGTGTTAACCTTCAAACAATCCAATTAGGCTTAACTTAATTAAGTTTAGCTAAACCAATTTAAAAAACAAAAAAAACAAAAAAGCCAACGCCAATTGGAACTGTTGCAACAAGAAACTGGAAAAGCCAAAACAAAAAGGCCAATTGAATTCGCATCCAATTGGTAAATTTTGACTCACTGCTGCAAGAAACAGAAAAAGCCAATTGAAAGTTTAATAAATAATTAAATCAAGTACCAATGCAGTCAAGTTTAAGAAAAACAAAACAAAAAAACTGAATCGCTTTTCTTAAATCAAAGCATCAATGCCAG
The DNA here is from genome assembly GCA_947179155.2 of Hedera helix. Classification (NCBI taxonomy): domain Eukaryota; kingdom Viridiplantae; phylum Streptophyta; class Magnoliopsida; order Apiales; family Araliaceae; genus Hedera; species Hedera helix. Next base: position 60,948,788 of record OX359266.1, read on the forward strand.
TCACAAGCCTCATTCACGGGGCTCTCTTTTTCTCCATTCTTTACTTTCGTATCTATATATGTTAGTATTTAAGTTTTTAAACAAATTATTCTCAATTTGTTTTATAAGTAACTATAAAAAATTTATAAGTTAATTAGTAAATTAGTAGCACATTATCATAACATGCATTCATGGTAACAGTAATAAAGAAAATATTGAAGATAGGTACAACACATTTAATTAGTAAATTAGTAGCACATTATCATAACATTGCATTCATTGTAACAGTAATAAAGAAAATATTGAAGATAAGTACAACACAGTAACAATTGATAGAAATAGTACATAAGATCCTATTACATATAAAATTTAATGGCGTTAGATCTTGTTTTTTTTGCAAAAAAATAACAGATTGGCGTTGTTTCTTTTTGTTTTAATTTGGTTGGAGCCAATTGAATTGGCGTTGGCTTTTTTGCTTTTTAAAAAAAAAATGGGTTTAGCTAAATTTATTTAAGTTAAGCCTAATTGGATTTTTTTTGAAGGTTAAAACTAAACGCCACTTTCAAGTGGCGTTGGGTTAAAAAAAAGTAAATTCAAGTGGCTTGAAGCTATAACCAGTTCAAGTGGCTTGGAACTATAATTCAGAAAAACTCAATAAAACAGATGTAGTTCAGAAGTTGAATGTAATTTAAGTCATTCCGGGACTTAGCCTTGCCGGGGAAGTGAAACTAACTCAGGTGAATTCAAAAATTTTCCAGCTGATCTTTTACTTCATATCAACGCCTCAACATTGTATCATTTTATTTTGTCTTCCGCCAAAAATCTGAAGTCTGTGTCTTGAGGCTGGACACATGCCAACACAAAGAAGGTACTTTCAATGATTATTAAATCACTTAACACTTCGCATACAATAAATAACTTCAATTTGGGAAAAAATATTCGGCAGATAAAACAAAAGAATTTCACATACTAGGCTAAACAAGTTTACGAACTATCTTCATCTGAACTAGAACTATCCATCCGCCTGTCTTTAATAGCTGGAAAAAGTCGCTGCCGAGGATCGGGAGATGGTACCTGGCGGGGTTCCGAAGAAGGTGTCGCTGTTGCTGTTGTCGCTGTGAAGGCTTCTTTCCTCGGTGTCTTACTAGACTTCTTTTGGGCATCCTTCACCTCTTTGCAGGACTTGCTTAAAATTAACAGGAAGTCCCGAACAATGACAAATAATTGCAAGCCATCATCCTTTCCTGCGTTCCCATGGAAGTAATCGGCTGTACTTTTCACCAGAGCCATTATTCTCTTCTCTTCCTCAACCAACCACATCACATCAACCTCAGCATTCTGCACAAAACTCTTAAGAACTTGGTGAAACCTATTCTCTTCGTCGATATTCTTCATATCTGAGTTTAGAAAATCTTTGGCTTTAACAAGTCCATGACCAAGCTTGGCAACTGTTCCTGTTAAGCTATCAGCATCCAAGCCTGCAGCTTTCTTAACGTGCTCAAGCTCATCACTCAAGCCTGAGACCACCTGAAGGCCAAGACCGCGATATTGATCTTCCATGTCATGGGAAGAACCCTCGAGATCATCAGATTTGATGCTGTGCATGCTCCAGCTTTCTACAGCTGCACGGGCAGCTCGTACCCCTTCTGAGCGAATTATCTCCTGAACAACGAAGTGTAGAAGTGTAGTTTTCCCATCAGCTCCTTTAACATCTGATAATTTCAAAAGTGTGTCGAGTTTGAATGCTTGTGCACCACCTCGGAATGTGCCATCATTCATGCGATTGCCAGTTTTCAGAACAGCTTCCAAGAGCTTCAAAAACAACCGGCTTTTTTTGAGGGCTGCGCACGCAGCCTGCAGAGGCAAACAGAGATGCCAAAAAAACTATGCATTGTTATGTATATCCATATATACAAACCTAAAAATACAGACATGAGAATAACACATGCAGAACTAAATCGGTAAGCAACAGGCTGGGCAGTGTGCTACTGTACAGACATTATCAACTCATTTTTGTTGATGAATCATATGACATTAATATGCAAGTAGAAAAAAGAAATAAGCTACTTCCTCTTTTGGAGTTTCAAGTTATGCTCATCCTCCTTTTCCCTTAATATGATAGAAGACCAGTTTTACTTAAAATATTAATTTTTTAATCTGGGACATTCACTTCCCTCCACTTGCCTGTGGAACACATCCTGACAGCACATGGTGAGCTCAACATTCAACGGCTAAAATGGAATTTTGATTAGATAGGACAGGCTGAATAAATGTGCTTGATGATATATATATATATATATATATATATATATATATAAAGGTAGACAAAACAGAGGAGAAGAAAATGGTGACATATTATAGGCAAATTCTTTAAGTATTACAGTTTCAAGGCCATCACCGAGCGTAATCCCACTTACGCAGGTAAGTTTAGACTAGATACAGATCTAACACTTGCCATAATTACAGAATGGCTCCTCGCAGACTTGAGCTCACATTCTCACACTTCATAGCTTGCAAAAAAAAATTCTCACATGAAAACCACCAACATCAGTTTTATAGTACATTTTTTTGAGGGAAAAAGCCATAATTAGTGAGAAACTAAGTCAAGCAATTGATGCAATTCAGAGATCTAATGTTACCTCTAAGGTAACGAAGGATTCTTTAATAGTTGATGCCTCCTCCTGAAGAGTGCACATGAAGAGCAATGATTCTAGCCTCTTAAATGCAAAGGGTATGTCAACTAAGACTTTCAGAAACCGCTCTGCAGTTCCAAGCCGAGTAAGTTCACCGCTATAAAGCCGTAGCTTCAGTTCTTCTTCTGCTGTTGGTGCCATCTTTAATAAAGTTTCAAAGAGTTCTGAGGGAAGCTCATTTCCTGATACAGCTAAGATAGATTAGTTCGTTGCTTTTGATGAAATAAAATCTGCATCCGAGATAAAAGCTTGACTCTTGAAATCTAAAAGCAGAACATAAAAAATGATATAAAAGGAAGAAGAAATAGATTAATAAAGAAAAAATAATGTCAACTCCATTCACTTTGAACATAAACTAATCAAAATAAAGTAATAATCACAAGAATATTGGGCATTTGTTTGTGGGTTTACACCTATGAACTTACCACACGAAAAAGAAAAAAAAAGATTTTTAATGCTACTGTTTCAAGAAATCTCTTTGAGAGTCTCGAGCGTAATTATATTTTTAATTCTTTCTTTTTTTGGGAGGGGTAAGCAAGAGCCTTAAGCGTAATATACCATCAACCTCTTTTGTTTCTGGTGAAAGCTAACAAAAATCCTAACATCTTCCTTCTCTTCTTCTTTGAAACAGACGCGTTATATGTTTGCTTTCCTTGAACAATAACAAACCTAAACTGTTCTTTTTAAACTCTCTTTAAATCAAACTACATTCCAATTCTACCTAGTGCGAGGCAAAAGAAGTAACTTCAGATATGACAAAGAACCAGAACTTTTTATTACTGTATTTTTATTGATTATCAATTAAAGGGACAAAAGCATAAAGAAAGAAATAACCTTCTTGAAGTGCATCACAAACTTCCTCCGTGGTCACATTCAGTGCCTTCAAAAGAATTGATAAATTCTGAGACTTCTTTGGATCAATAATTTGAATATACTGGGTGGAGGGATCTTGAGATGGAGAATCTTTTTTGGTTTCCTTTTTGTTTTTCCCAGCAGGGGCGCCAAAGAGAGACTCTATCATCTCTTCATCAAATCTGTTCATAAACTATTTAGTCTTTTTGGCGCGGTAATATATTAATATTCACATTCACAGCAAAACTAACCAATAAATAATTTTTTGACTTAAAAGGACACTTACTGGAATGACCCTGATTTAATTTGATGCCAAACCATTGAATGATCAGGGTTCGCTAGAACCTTATCCCAGAAGAATGGCTTTAGCTTAGCTTTAGGAGCATCAGCTTCATCCCCTTCAGCGGAAGCAGGAGTAGAAGTTGACGGATGATTTGGTCCATGACGTGAAGGGCGAGGAGGTTTCAAACCTATGGTGGGTGGCCGAGGTGGAGGTATACCACTACCTGGAGGTGGTGGAGGGCGAGGACCAGTCTTGATGGCAGAAGGTATAGGTGGTGGAGGTGGTCCTGGATGGGGAGGACGTGGGCTGCCAGAAGAAGGTTTCAGCGAGTGTGGCAACACAGGAGGAGGTGGAGGAGCTCCCTTGCCAGGAAGAGGAGGAGGAGCTCCCTTGACAGGAGGAGGAAGTTCAGACAGCTCAGCCCTTCCTAAGGGATGCTTAGGAGGAGGCAGCTCATCAGTTGCCAACCTTCCAGGAGGGGGCTTTAGTGGAGAAGGTGGTTTCTGAGCAGATTCGTCATCTGTGGTCATGGCAACACCAGTAACAATTCCCAGTGGAGTCACAACTTTGGAAGTACCAAGAACGCCTGATTCAGTATAGTGGTTTGAGTAGGTATGGAATGACTGATTACCAGGCCTCCCTATGTTTATTGAATTTCCTGAAGCAAAAGACTTCTCAAAGGAATCTGTCAGATCAAAAGTTGACTGAACATCAGAACTGCAAATTTCAATTGTAAATAGACAACAAGATGACAGTAGATTTTGCACGTACCTATAGAATAATTGCTCAAACTTACGTGGAGAAGAGGCCTCACATCATTTTGTCCAGCTCCTGGCCGAGTCCCACAAACCTTATAATAGCATAAAAAGAGTAGTGCAACAACAAAAAATGTCACCGATGCAGTTACAGCAACAGCAACAACAACTGTTTTCCGGTTCTTATTTTGCTTATTTGACTGCTCATTTGAAGAAAAATTTGGACTTAATTCACCAGCTGCAGGTTGTGGACTTGAATCATTTAAATCTGTAGGGAAAAAATGATCCGATGGAGGACCAGCAGGGCGCTGAGAATAAATAACTTTAGAAGTTGATGGTGACGGACTGAATGTAGGTGATGCAACGGCAGGGGATGGTGCTGGTGCTGGTGCTTGTGCAGAGTCCTGAACCAATTCTCGTCGTCTACAAGCACTGGACCTGGAAAACAAGGAATCTACATACTTTGTGTACCATTTCATAGAGCTATTCTCTTCTCCAGACTCTAAAAACATGAGATTCATCTTCCCTAAACAATCCAGAAGAGTTTGCTTAACCTGGGGCTCCAGGATTCTGAATGCTTTGTGTATGTTCAATTTTGCTGACAACCTTTTCTTTAAAATGATTTCATTCCTGTGTCTGAATTCTTGCTTTCTGAAATATAATGCATTATCTTCAGTAGCTTCCTTCGCATTAATCAACTCCAGTCTACAATTGGTCCATAATAGCTCAGCCTGCTTTCAGATAATTTCGTCAAACTTCAATATTTTATGCTTAACGCAGCAAATACAATACAGGATCCATGGGTGGCATGCAACTTAGTAATACGTAATGATCTAAGAAAATTAGTTAGTGATGATATAAATGGTCAGATTAGATACTACAACATTCGCAAGCCTATATAAAAGTTTGTAAGTCTGTACATATATATATATTCTTCGTAGAGTATTAGCTCAGTTCTATGAAGGCACATGAGAGTTCCATTTGGCAAATTGTTGGCAAAACAGTTTGAACAAAGGCATTATATAGTGTTGCCTAATCCAAAAGTTAATTGTGCCATGAAATTCAGATTCAGATAAAAAGATGAAGATGATATCCTTATAGCCATTAGTGAAGGGCCACGGTCAGCTAGGGGGAACCCCTTGTTCTTAAAGACAGGTAGCCCGATGCTAAAATTGAATATGTGATTCTTAGAAATGAGAGAGATAATCCTGAAAGATGATATGCAGAGAGAAATATAAGTGGGAGAGATGTCCCAGAGAGAGAGAGAGGGAGAGAGGAGGAATATGACCTCTCAAATGTGTCTCCTACATATTCGCCCCCATTTGGATATGGGGTATAACTTTTTTGTTAATAAAGTTCCCTCATGGACTAATTGTCAATGAGGAAATCAAACAAACAAATATACTTAATTAGTTATACCCTCATTTATAAGGTCATTACCAAACACATGAACTGATAATAAAAATAACAAATAATACCCCAATTAGCGAACCAATACTACTCATAGGTACTGCTGATACCCCTGCTCAATCTTCTAACCAAAATAGCTCCTAATGTACTAAAATTTAGAACATCCTTCATGGCACTCCATTGAAACTGTCTAGAGTATACTATTATAGGGCTCTTGTATGACAAAATGTCACTAAACTTTTAATGCACATGTAGCCGGTGTAGGTGAAAGTAACATAGCATCGTGGTGCTAGTTCCTCCAATTCCTCATTCTATCGATCGAGTGAGATGAATCGTCTTAACCCCTATCCAATCTTTGGACCAATTCCCCCTTCGTACTACAAAAATATGAGATTCTTGCCGAATCCAAGTTTGCTACTCCAACCATTACCAAACTAATACCTATTCCATATAGTATACAGAAGTATATCCATTCCTGCATATTGATATATTTTCTTCCATCAACAGATCAGAATTTTTTCACAAATTATAAACTTCACGTCCTATAATATACAAATTCTAGCACCTAGTGCTGGCAGTGACATACTACTCCACAACTTGACCACTGCAATAATGTGATTCTTCTGGCATTGGAAAACTAAGGCATACAAAAGAACTTCATCTTGTCAAGAATATAGAGCATAGTAGGAGGGGATCTTAAAAGCCAAATCCAATCTGGGGAAAAAATGTTGGAGAAGAAGCCAGTATGATTACTCTAGTCGCTGCTTCTGTGAAAAACATGCCCACTCACCCGACAAAATATTAATTTCTTAGGAAAATAAGCAGTAGTATTCACAATATTACTGGGGATTCAGTTAAATTAATTATGAAAGAAATATAAATGTGTGTATAATAGGTTGCTAAGAAGGAAATATGATCTAGGTACATCTCATATGTGCACTGATTACTGCAGTTTCTTAGGAAACTAGTAAGAACAATGGAAAGTACTTATTTAATCCTAATCAAGTGATGATTAAAAACAAAAGTAATAAATTTCTCTTCTTATATGCAAGCATTATTCCAAACAAAATGCATATACCCAATAATAATAAAGTGAAAAAAGCTGCATATATAAACAAATTAAGATAAAAGTATAAGTAACAGAGTGCTACCGTGTCCTCATTTATCTCCCCAGAACGGATTAGATTGTGGATTGAAAGCTCCTGGGCACTCTTCTTGCTTCCTAAATCCGCCGATGCCAGGGCAAAACGCAGAAGAATAAACGCAATGAAACATGCTAGTTCTCTGACACCCATTTGTTGTAGAATCAGCATTCCAAATGCATACTATGCTCGTGTTATCAAAAACATAAAAACGCCAGATATGAAATCCAGAACCCAGATCACTTGTATATCTCAACTCTTTAACCGGTGAACACTGAAAAGCATTAATAGTTCCCCTCACTTTGAGTAAAAGTTCAATATTTCCAGCTTTTATCACCAACCCAATTTCAAATATTCTGAAAAAGAAAACTCCAAAAGTTCCAATCACACTCTTTACAATCAATATTACATCTGACCCGAAATCAAATATCATGCAAAAACTCAAACCCTAGTATCAAATCCAGTCCACCAACCAAAAGAAGAAATGCCAATATATCGAATCAAACGCACATCCAATAATTATACCTAAAATAAATTAAACTAAAAACAACCACCCAATAGTCAGATAATAAGAGCTCCAACGAACATAATCATTCAAATGAAAACCCTTTTCCGCACGAAACAATTCAAAAGCCCGAATTGAAGGATTGTCAAAGTCAAATCCTTCAGGTGGGTCAAGGTATTAGGAACGGTAACCAGAGGGCGGGATAGCCAGCTGAGTTGACCAGGAAATTTCTAAAAAAGAAAAGTGAAAGTTATACGAATTGAATAGAAAAGGGGTGTCGTACTAGTATTACAGCAGTAGTTATTTATTTGTCTAATGGGAAGATATCCGCCTGCCCGCCCCTACCGTCTGGAGACTGTAGAGAGCCGCGTCCGGTTTTCCAAATAAAACTGAACTGCTCAACGCGTTTGCCTCCATGGGGTAAAGTCAAGTTGCGCGTAATAACTTGGTTACCAGAAGCCTTTTTATTTATTTATAATTTTATAAATAAATTATTAAAAGAACATATATTTTTTTGAAAATAAAGAAAGAACATATATTACTTCAATACACATATTCCCCTTTTTTACACTCTCATTCCTTAATTTTTATTTTATATAAAATTAGTACTTTTTATGATAATACAAAAAGGAAAAATATCATAATTTTTTTTATTATAATTTTATTATCTTATAATTATTATATTAAATAAACATTTAATAAACTTTTTTGGTGTTAAAAATATAATTTTAAAATTAGTAAAAACAATTGTTGTTGATATAATAATAAAATTAGTATAATAAATTTAAGAAAGTTATTTTACTTATATTATTATCACTAAAAAGTAATCTTTTTGGTTAAAAATATAACTATAAATGAGATTCGTTTTATGAAATTTTTACCGTAAACAATCAAGTTCCTCTTTATGCCAATGTTGTCCTTCATTCTAAAATATAAAATTATTATTAATTTTTTAAAAGTCAATTTAAACCATCTTTAAATTTTAAAATTAATAGTATTATGTGTTTAAAATTCAAAAATAATAAACTTTATAATTATTTATATTTTCTAGATAAGTTATAATATTTGTCATTGTACCACCTAAAATTTTAATGTATTTGTATTAGTTTTGATCTTAAAAACATCTCAAATTATTTTTTAAATAGTCAATAATAATTTATATATTTTATAATGAAGTGAGTATAGAAAGAAAAATAAAAATGGGACAATTACATATTCTAGTACATTTTTAAAAAATATTACAATAAAAGTGCATCTTAAAATTATTTACAGAATGAGTACCTTTTTAATATATAATTTTAAAATTAGTGCAGTTGGTTTCAGTTTTAATTTAATTGAAATTGAAATAGAATGCAGTTAGTTTTCTAATCCCTTTAATTTAGTGATTGTATATTTAAAAATTAATTAATTACGCCACTTTTCTTGTGCCAACATTTCATCCATAACACTTTTCTTGCGCCACTTTTTCCGCATTTTCTGGGCATGTATATGGAGTAACAGTGGGGCGTGAATATGGAGTACCACTATATATATATATATATATATATATATATATATATATATATATATAAATTAATTAATGTTTTACCTAAATTACATTTTAAAAATAAAATTATTTTTGAATATGATACACTTAGTAGCCGAACTTTTATTCAAAAGTAACCATTTTAGTTTTTATAGGTAAAAAAAATAAAATTAAATATGTTGCAATTACTTATAAATAACCTTTTCTAAATAAAATTATTTTCAATATGGTACAGTTGGTAGCCACACCTTTATATAAAAGTAACCATTTTAATTTTTGTGGGTAACAAAAAAAAACTATTTTAAATATGGTTTTATTGGTTAACAATTTTTTATTGGGTTACCAATTAATTATAAAAAAATCAATTATATTGGGTTACCAATTAATATAAGAGTAACCAATTCATATAAAGGTAACCAATTTAGATTCATTGGGTTACCAATTAATTATAAAAAGTCTATTATACATTTTTTTTTCATACTACAGTTGGTAGTCAAACATTTATATAAAGGTAACCAATTCAGTTTTATTAGGTTACCAATTAATGATAAAAAAATCTATTATAGAATTTTTTTTTCGTAGTGTTGTTGGTAACCAAACATTCATATAAAAGTAACCAATTCAGTTTTATTGGGTTACCAATTAATTATAAAAATTTTATTATACATTTTTTTTTCATAATATTGTTGGTAGCCAAATATTCACACAAAGGTAACCAATTCAATTTTATTGGGTTACCAATTAATGATAAAAAAATCTATTATAGATTTTTTTTTGTAGTGCTGTTAGTAACCAAATATTCATATAAAAGTAACCAATTCAATTTTATTGGGTTATCAATTAATTATTAAAAATCTATTATATATATATTTTTTCATACTACAGTTGGTAGCTAAACTTTCACACAAAGGTAACCAATTTATTTTTATTGAGTTACCAATTAATTATAAAAAATCTATTAATAAAGAAAATAAAAAATAAAAAAATATGGTCATCATAATAGATGATTAGTCAAACATAGTTGCCATCTTATTCATACATACAGAAAGGTAGCAATAGTATTAATAAAGAATCTTGTTTTCTAGTTATTACAAAAGTCAGAAAAGAGGTATTCTCCCCAACTTACTATACATTTATCGCTAGGTTTACTTTGAAGCAATAAAATCCTCTCTCCCCATCATCACTATTATTATGACCAGATTCCTTAGAATCGTAGGGTCACTGCTACAAGTACCAATAGGTTACAAACTCAAAAATAGAATTATTATACATATCGATTTCTTACTTGTCCTGCAACAACGCTTTCCAATAGACATTTATAAATAAATTAGATTAACCTTGAGAAACGCAAGTTACTTGATTTCCTCCGAAAGATGAACACTGCTCGCACTTTTAGTTTCAGATGAGCGCTCTGCATGGAGAGAGAAAGAGTAGAGAAAGAAGGATGCCGAAATAATGGTGAGAGAAAGTAGAGAAAAGAAGAGGATGCTGGAAATAAATAATGAGTGTCATTAAATAGAGAGGAGTAAATAGGGTAATTATAATTCTCTTTGATTTAAGGGATAATGATTTAATGGGTTTATTATTGTTGCACTCTTTTTGTAATTATTTTGTTAGTACACTATTCTTGTAATTTTTTATTAATTGTTGTATACTTATGTAAAGAACCCAATAAAAAATTAACTACGTCCAAAACTGATGATGTGAAGCCTGATTCTACACAGCGGGCCAAATGAACTAAATAGCAGCAATTTGGTGTCATGGCCCTCGTAAGAGTAACGTTACTTTGAATTAGGAGAATAAAAATAATAATAGAATGAATCATTTTTATTGAATAAAAAAAATTATATTTAACTACTTTATTAGAATAAAATAGATTATTCCCATCCTTCTTAAATTTTATTTTTTAAAGGCAGGTATAAAATAAATCATTCTCTCTCCATTCTATCTCTTTCTCTATTTTATTCTTTCACCTATTTCATTCTTTCAATTCACATAAAAGCATTAGAAGAGTCATACGAATGTTACAACTAACACACTAACCTACACACCTAATAGTAGTAAAGAGGAAACAAGCCAGGCAAAAAGTGAAGCACACTACTGATGGACCCGAATCTGCTACCAAAGTCTGCACTCTCTAGACCTTACAAAATATAAAAAGAAAAAGAGAAAAAAAAAAGCCTTATCTCGAATAATAGTTATACATAAATATACTCATCCAATCCAAACAGCATCTATAATAACAAGTGCATCAATATCTGGCTTTACTTGGTTACTTATATCCGACCTTCTTATTATATGAGGTGCATATTTGATATTTTCACATGTGTTCCTCTTATATGAAAGTGTAACTCATTTTATTTTCATGTGAGTGGTGATCTTGTGTAAAAATCAATTAAGTATATAGAAATAGTGTTCCCCTGTGTAAAAATCAATTAAGTATATAGAAATAGTGTTCCCCTGTTATAATCTTCTAGTTATCTTATGAAGTATATACTAAGCACAATTGTAAAAGGCCACAAATAAAAAGCATAAATTGTTGGCATGTTCGTCGGTGAAGATCTATGCTCAAACTTAAATTTACAGGAGCAGCCAAGGTGGAACACATAACAAACCAGCTTTCATCTTCTTGCAATCCTTTTTCCTTTAGTTCCAATTTTTCCCCCAGTACATAATGTACAACCAACTGCAAAAAAAAAAACCGTTTACTAGTATGCTTCCTTTGAAAAACCGAAAGCCATAAGTGAGCCACCTTGCTATTTAGAGTCTAATAGTAGAATTTCCTGTTGAATACACTAGCATAAGAAAAAAATGAGTTTGTTATATTTACATATAGACATTAATGTGCTAGTTTAGAAACAAGCATTCTCACCGAGTTAACAGAACATAGTATTGAAACATCAAATCCACCATTAGCAAGATAGAGGAGATAATCTTCTCCTGATTTTTCTTTTCAACTTTCAGCTCAATTCTGAAGGGATATATATTGTTCTCGTGTCAATCAAAAACGAAGTCAATATATGTAGTTCAACTCCTTCAAGTGCCAAATTGCTAGAGTATGTTGAGAGAATGAACAATTATTTTTCTGGTTCTTTTCAAATAATTGGCCACAACATAGGTTAACAATAGATATCAAGATCAATAGATCAGCCCATTTAATAAGATTTTCTTTTTTTAATATTTGATAGGGAACACACCTTTTTGGCCATGCTCCACTTCCTAAAGCAGCTTTAGTGTTCCAAATTCCAATCACTTAATATTTGGAATCCATCATAATCATAACAATCCTGCTTTTAGAAGTGGTATAAAGATGCCAAAACAAAACATTGCAATAAATATTATTTCTATAACATTGCTTTCACACCATGCCGTGTGACAAAATATTTGTCACCTCCATTCTAAATATTAAATGCTATAAAGAAGATTAGAAGGAAAGCAAATGCATCGAAAGTATTATTTATTGAGTATTATGGCTAAAGGCCAAACCAATGCTTACTGGGGGAGAAAAAGAGAGAATAATAGGAAATATCAATAATAAGTACACTGCATTCATACTGATGACAAATCATTTCATTGTACAAATTTATTCAAATAATTAAAGATATTAACAAGAAAAAGTATTTATGTAGTCTGGTATAAAACTTGTATGGTATGACAACCGGTTACATTTTATGTTTTGGCAAACCAAAGCTTTATAGAAGAGGAAAACCACTAATTTGAAATGGGTGGCACAAGGAATCACCCAATCCTAATCATCCTGCCAAAATTTCTTCTTATCAATGAGAAAGATCTGGAAAAAAGAAATATTCCTTTAGCTTTACAGTCCTCCATATATTCATATGGAATTTATTCTATTCCTTTTTGCAATGGACAACTCTTACAATATAAGAGGCATAAGGTTGTAAAACTCTCCCCAGGGCAGCTCAAGAACTAACTCCTTTGCACCTGTAATGGCAAGTTGTAAGAAACTTGAAGTTCAATTGGAAGATCCAACTCAAAATAAATGGTGTGTTCCACTGAAAGATGAAGTTTTTGTGTCCTTCATGTCCAAAGGCAGTCCAATTATTCATAAGATTTTCGGTGATGGATCACTGTTCAGTCCTTTATTGTTTGGAAAGTTCTTTGATCCTTCGGATGCCTTTCCACTATGGGAGTTTGAGTCAGATGCACTATTAACTAATATACGGATCTCTGGTCTAAGCACCGTTGATTGGTTTCAAACAGATACTGATTTTTTTCTGAAAGCAGAACTACCAGCAAGTAAGTGTTTTTGCTAGTATTTGTTCATGTGCGTAACTTTAAATTCTGGCCAGCAATGAACTCCTTTTATTGGACTCTAATGCTCATGAATCAAACAAATTGCAACAAAAACAAAGGCACTCAGAAGGATAAATGCCTATGGAATTATGAGGCATTATGCATCAAAATATGGTTTGACAAGTAAATAGTTAAGCGAATAGACCATAGCTTCAATTACTTATCTAGGATTCCACACAATAAATTTGGAACACTCAGTTTAAAGACTTATAATCCTTGACAGTCATGAAATATGGGCTTATATTGGTAGCGACGGGGATAAGGCCAGGATTCAAAAACTATTTCAGCAGGAGGTGCATGGAGATAAATCTTGACACTAGTGATTCAAATGCTTGTTGATTGCTGGGACTAACCAACACAGTTGAATGATTTTGGTTCACTTTATAACTCCTTAGTTGAGATGAACATTCTTTTTGTTTATTTACTCCCTCCAGGTTGAATTATAGGATTTGTATTGACTTTCTGAAAGCTAATTTAAGATATTTTCAAATGTAAATTGACATGATTCATTGAAGTTTTTAAAGTAATAAATCTTATAATTAATAGTACTTTTTAGGTAGTTTATAATATTCATAATTTTATTGTTATAATCTAAATGAATTCATGTTGATTCTGAGTCTGAAAATATTTGAAATTGACTTTTCAAAAGTCAATATTGATTTTATAATTTGGAATGGAGGAGGGAGTATTTGGGATGTAATAGTGGCACATAACTTGCATAAATTTTTTTGAAAGATACTTTTGAAATTATATAGAGCCCTATAGAGAGGTAGTGTGACTTGAATGGCCTTCTTGCGTCTTGAGTTAATAGATGAGATCTCCTCAGTTGATGTCATTCTGATTGGTCAGAATTATTTTTGCAGTTAATTGAAGTAGCTTTTGTCTGGAATTTTACCCTTTTTTCCAGAGTGGATTCAGAATTCGAGTAATTGTTAGGAAAAGTATCTAGGGTTAGCATCCTCTGAAAGCTATAGTTTAATTGATTTTATAGATGTAGAGGAAAAAAAATTGTGTTCATATTTCTTCTTTGATTGAATTGAGATCAATAATATTTCTTCTTTGATTATGAGATCATTTTAAAGTAAATGATTAATAATTTCTCAGTATCTTTTAGTTATACCTTGTTTTGAGCTGTATTATACAAGTTCCCATGTTATACTTAAATATGTATATACTTATTCCTTCTTCTTTTTTGGCATTCTTACTTTTTCACTTTTCTCACCCTATCTATTTTAGTGTGGAAATTGATGGCTCATATGGGGACTCAGACAGCCACAAGGAAACTGGCTCAAAAAAGCGGTAAACCTCTCTCTTTCCCTCTCTTGTGTGTGTCTCACGTCTTTGAGCGGATTTACTTATGTGGATCTGTTGTAGAAGCTTCTGGTAAAGTTGATGTTGAATTATTTGGCACTTGTATAACTCAATTTATGGTTTTCTTGAAAAAACACCAGAGATGGGATAGTCCCCGTACTGTTTCCTTCTGAAGTTATTAAATTTAAGTGAATCCTGTTATGATGGTGTCAGTCTAGATATACCTTAAAACTTGTTCGTTAGATTTTCAATAAAAAATTCCCAACCTCCACAAATTTCAAACAGAAACAGAAAGCAGAATATTTTTTTATTAGACATAATTTTAAAACAGTTATTAGATAGGATCTAGACCGGCATTTTTTTGTGTCAAAGGTTCAGACGATTCCCTATAGCCTTTTGGCTTCCCCTCCCTGATGAGTCACTCATCTGTTTGATATTATGTTACAGGGTAAGATCTGAATCATGCAGTGGATCAAGTTCCAAAGCATGCAGGGAGAAGTTGCGGCGGGATAGGCTAAATGACAAGTGCTCTCTCTCTCTCTCTCTCTCTCTCATGGAAACACATACACTTAAACTTAGTAGTTAAGTTTGGCATGTTGTATAGGTTCATGGAATTGGGTGCAATCCTCGAGCCTGGGAGGCTTCCCAAGACAGACAAGGCAGCTATTTTAGTTGATGCTGTTCGAATGGTGACTCAGTTACGTTCTGAATCCCAGAAGTTGAAAGACTCAAATTCTAATCTCCAGGACAAAATTAAAGAGCTGAAGGTCAGCATCTTTGTTTTACTCTTTTTTTTTAAATCTTAAATGGCCTTCCAGCCAGATCTCTATATTTATGGAAGCAACAGTGACCCTGTATGATTGCCTTCAATTTATTTCAGTGGCCTCCAAAATTTGTTATTATATGTAGTACTAAATCATATTCCTGGCTGACTTGTCTAGACTGAGAAGAATGAGCTTCGTGACGAAAAGCAGAGGTTAAAGGCAGAGAAAGATAAGCTGGAGAACCTGCTAAAGACTATGAATGTGCAGCCTAGCTTCCTGCCTCCACCGGCTGCAATCCCTGCTACATATGCTGCGCAAGCCCCAATTGCTGGAAACAAATATGTACCTATAATTAGTTACCCGGGAGTTGCCATGTGGCAGTTCATGCCACCTGCCTCTGTTGATACCTCACAGGATCATGTGCTCCGCCCACCAGTTGCCTAAGTTGGCAGCTTTGATTAACTTGTTTGCTTAGTTTGTTTTCGTCCATGCCTGTATTAGTTTCTGCAACTGGATTGGGTGGTGGTTGGAAGATTTTGACTACTATCATGGAACTTGAGTGATTACTGCTGATATGCACATACCTGTATATTTTAATAAGTTAAAACTGGTAGCTGATCATTCCTATTGATATCTCTTTAGCCGTCCTTGCCATGTGGTGGTGACTTGAGAGTGGACTTTGAAATTTCAGTTCATCAGCAATAGTTTGCACTGCATTGCATTTTCTGTTGTCAAGTAATTCGAAGACGATTTTGGGAGTCTAGTAACATAATCTGTGTAATTTGATGCTTCAGTTGTTGAGTTCTGTCAGTATGCATTTGTTTGGGACGTTTTTGGCTTGTAGGAGGAGGAGATATATTTGAATTTTTTCTAATTTAAATAATTTAAAAGAAAGAAGATGCGTCTTTATATTCCTTATAAAAGTAAATCGTCCATGTGTATAAACCCCCGAAGGCCTATTTTTAAATGATGATCTAGACGTACACGCACACACATATCGTCTTATATTGATGGTTCATCTCTATCTCCAAAGATGATATGCATAAGCTAAGACCATTCAGTTATTGTTTCTTTAAAGACCATTAATCAATCAGAATATCAGATGTAATGGGACTCATCTATAACTTGCTTCCAATCAGTTAACTAACCTTAAGCATGAAAGGCCACTTACACTTTGAAGAAGCCATGCAAGTCCAACCCTATGTCCAATGCATCAATATATTTTACCATTATAATTTGACCTAAATTTATCAAAATAAATAATATTGAAAATTATAATTTGACACAAATTTATCAAAATACTGACTATGTTTATATATACATGGTAGTCCAAAAGGTTTTCGAGTTGTGAGGCTGTTTTTTTTCCTTCAATCCTTCATTTTTTATTCTCTCTGTATGTATATCTAGATAGTTATTTGATTTCTTTCTATACGGCCCTTCTCTCCTCTTTTTAACCTTATTAATTTGCACGGAATGGCTTGTGATTTCCTTACACTGCATCCAAACAATCAAACCCTCTAAGAATTGGTCTCAGATCCAGTTATCTAAAACTCCATCCCCATCTTTTGCATTGTTATTATTCCCTACACAGCAACAACCGCATCTTTCCATCTACCACTCAAAAGCCTTTCACAAATCTCCTCTGTCCCTCCTCCAGTGCAATTATAGTGCCTCTTCAATCTCTCCTCCCTCCTCCAAAGAAGAAGCCATACTCCAAGCCAAAACTTGCCTCTATACCAACCTAGAAAAGCCCCTAAACAACCCCAAACTGGCCTGAAAATTCAAGAAACTGAAGCAACCCAGATTCCGGCTCGAAATTCCAGTTGTGGACGATGACTCTACGGATTCCCTCTCTCAACTCGCTCTCCAGATTTTTGGAGACATGCCCATTAAAAGGAAGGCTTTGCAGACAATATACTAATTCTATGGCCAAATCCCAATTTAAAGGAAGCTGCCGCTAAATCCTGAGTCATACTCATCAAACCCAGTTGAACACGTGATGTTTCATCCATTACCGATTGGGATAACAGAAATTTTAGCTCCTCTGACGTGGCAGTATTTTTGGCGCCAGAAGCTTAGCAATTGACAGTTATGAAAACCGTTACTGACGCTCTTTATCCGAGGCCGGTGTCAATTTTCAATCCCAGATGGGGGTTTGATGAGGAGGGCAGTTTTGGTGACCTGGGTGGTTTTGTGGGTTCATTTGAGGTGGTGTATTCATTTACTGGTTTGGAGGTAAGAGGGATTTTGAGCAGGAGAAAAGGGGTGATTTTCAAGTGCGTTAGAAATGGAGTTTTGAGTGGTGAAAATGGAGTGTGTTGGTTGAAGAAGAAGGAGGTTGAAAGTGATTTCGAGGTTCAAGGCACGGCCATCTATCGCTGGAGTTGAGAATGTTTTGTATAATTTAATGGCCATCAATTCCCCTGTTACAAAGTCTGCAAAGTTTCTCAAGGATTTGGTGTCTAATGTAACCGGCAAAAAGTAAGAGCAATTTCCCTCTGTCAATTCCTTGGTGTAGCTTTACCATTTAAAACAACTTCTTAAAATGCATGAATGAAACATGTTGGATTGATCTCTTGAGAATTTTGTGTAACAATTGGTTGTTACTAAATGTGCATCAATTTTATACTTGTCATTTCTTTCTTAGTTGTTACTGAATGTGCATCAATAATTTTCAAAACTGAATTCTTTATTTATTTATTTTTCGAAGAACACGGAACTCCAACCAAGTAGAATCCAATATATTTGAGTCCAATATATTTGAGTCCCATTGACGAGGACTTGAAAATACGGGTGAATGTCACTTAAATCTCTCCAAGTCGTCGCTTACTTTTAAAGTCATCCTTAAAAGTGTATTTTTTGTTAATTTGATCCTTAAAGTGATATTTTTTTTGTCGTTTTTGTTCCTTTTACCCGAATTTATTGAAAATCGCCCAAAATTCGACCTGATTCATTGACCCAATCTTTTACCCAAATTTATCAGAATGGCTGAATGACACTTCTGTCCCTCTAAGTTGCCACCTACTTTCAAAGTCGTCATTTTTTCCTAATTTTTAAAATTTTATTTTTTATTTTTGAGATAATAATTAAAATTTCAAAAAAATAGTATATATTATATGAATTTATGTAAAAAAAATTAGTATATATTATATGAATTCATATATTATAATATATACTAATTTTTTTTAATTAAAGTTTACATATAAAATAAATTTTTAAATACAACAGAATTAGTGTATACTTATAACTGTAAAATATATTTTAAAATATATATATATATATATATATATATATATATATATATATATATATATATATATATATAAAGCCCCTATTATTTTCTTTTCCTTTTTCATCAAAATTAAAATTTTAACATATATGTTATACTAATACAAATTTTAAAAAGTAACTAAACTTTAAAAATTAATTATTATCTCAAAAATAAAATTAAAAATTTTGAAATTATATTTTCTGGTGAGAAATGACTAAAAAATTCATATAATATATACTAATTTTTTTTAATTAACGCTTACATATATATAAAAAAAAATTAAATACAACAGAATTAGTGTATATTTATAATTGTAAAATCTATTTTTAAAATAAAAATAAAATATATATATATATATAAAGCCCCCGTTCCTTTCTACTTCTTCACGAAAATTAAAATTTTAACATATATACTATATTAATACAAAATTTTAAAAATAAATCAACTTTAAAAATTAATTATTATCTCAAAAATAAAAAATAAAATTTTTGAAATTATATTTTTCTTGTGAGAAATGACTAGAAAAAATTCATATATTATTTACTATTTTTTTTAATTAACGCATAAATATAAAATAAATTTTTAAATACAACAGAGTTAGTGTATACTTATAACTACAAAATATATTTTTAAAATAAAAATTTTAAAAAATTCAAAGCCCCTATACTTTTTTTTCCTTCTTTGTCAAAAATTAAAATTTTAACATATATACTATACTAATTCAAATTTTAAAGTTTTTACTTTTTAAAATTTGATCTAGTATATTTTAATTTTTGTACCTAAAGAAAAAACATATAACAATGAAATTCAATTTATTTTAAATATCTTTAATTTTATTTGCTACTAACGAACCTTAAAAATAAAAAATAAGGTGTATTATATATATATATATATATATATATATATATATATATAGAAACCGATTCAGGGCTCACGCTAACTAGGGATGTGATGCTCTCAAATCGGGTCCACACCACCCAATTTGAGTCGTCAAAAAACTATAACAAAATTATTACAATAGTGCAAAGTACAACAATACAATGCCCAATAATGCACAACTAAGTCTCCATTATTATTTTTATACTATTTTACAATATAGTGAAGACTAATATAGTAACTATCTCAGACCATCACTCTATTCCCCTTTTTTCCCCACTAGTCCCGACTACATTCTCATTTCTTGAACATTGGAACAAAAAAAAAATGAGCTTAAATAGTCTAGTAAAGAATATATCATGATTAAAATAATGATGAATTAATTATTATTAGCTTTCAATAGTTGAGTTCTTAATAGAATAATAGAAACAACAAGTTTTAAATCAACAACCGCAGTTAAGTTCTTGAACAAAGTTTAGATCAACAACTGCAGCGGAATAACAACCATTAGAAAAATTATGTAGATTATGATGTCTACTAGCTTCTTCTTTTAGAAAAATTATCAATTTTTATCATCTGAAACACCACTGGTCATGGTCATGATCATGTCAAACAACAGTTCTTCTTTGCCTCAGGCCAAAGAGAACATTCACCACGTGCCCTAAAAGACACCACCATTATATCGCATTTATCTTATCATCTGTGCATCAGGCCACAAATATTCACAACAACTTGATTCTTGATGATTAATACAAATAACAATGATATAAATGATAAATAGAAAAAAAGAATAATAGGATAAATAATAGATATCGAAAGTTTACAATTTTTACTTTATCCAGAGACAAATAAAGTCCAAATTATCAACATGATGTAGAGAAAAAGTTGTTCAAGTCCAAGAATAATGTCTAAGATTCACAGGGAAGAAGTTCAACGGTAAAGTTTACAGTACAATGAATATTTAATAATCCACAATGTTCACAGTTCAAGTAATTATTCATAGGTCAAAAATTCAAGGTCCAATAATTTACTGTTCAAATATAATGATGAAAATTTAATAGAAGTGTTCATGTCAAAAGACATTAGATGAAATGTAAACTATTAATCATTTTAGAAATTTTACCAAACAATATTTAGCATATTAAGTTTAAGAAGATGAAAGAAAATGATATCTCTTACCTTATCACGAGACTGGATATTGATTTAAATGAAATTGATCAACCTATATATTTATAATTTAATTAATAACTGCCACATATGATTTGATAGAATAAAGTAAAATAACTTCAATATAGTTTTTGAAAGAAAATAATATTTCAAAATAAAATATTCAAAATGAAGCTTTTAAAAATAAATCTTCTGAAAGAATAATCTTCTAAATGAAGAGTGGTAAATAACATATGACATGTGTAAGCACTTATATAACTTTATAGAAGAAAAAAAAATTACTTGGATAATACCCGACTTTTATCGATCTTCATCAACACTTAAGATAACCTTAACTCACTCAGAAAAATCTTACACTAAGAATATTTAGAAAGTGAAAGGAATAATAAGTAAGAACGATGTGAAAATTTCTTGTGCTAAGCACCCTATTTATAGCAAAAAACTTAACCAACTATTCCAAAAACACATTTCATATTTTTTTTAATCTACATCATTTATTAACAAATCACATGATTTATACCTTAAACTACATCATCCATCACACGTTTTATATTTTTAAGCTTCACACTATACATTTAAAGATTAGATTATCCATTTTTTATATTATTATATTATTGACTTAATATCACAATTATTTAAATAGTCAGGGTTATTTAAATAATGAGTCTGTCTAACTATTTAATACCCATGACTACTATTGTGACAATTATTGGTCCAAGATGTTGTGCATTATGACGATTATTGACTCAATAATGTGGAATGTTGTGCAATGACAATTATTGATGAAATACTGTGCAATGGCGGTGTGCTGTCGCAAGCACCCAAAAATAAAATCTTACTTTGAAAAATAAATATGTAGTAGTGCTAGTAAGAGTCAACCTGTGGCGACCCCAAATCCGGGTTCTATAACCTCGGGTTTGGTTCTCACTGATCAATACATTACTAGTAATTAAATACATACATTGCATTTAAACTTAGCGGAATAATACATATTGGTTCCTTACAAAAAGGTTATAATACCAGGATCTATTAACCATAACATAAACAGTTCCTAACATAAGGAATTACAAAAGATTTACCAACAGTAAATACAATTCTAAATATTAATTAACAAACATAATATAACTTAATTTCTGGTTTTCCCTTTTCCCTTATCCTTCTTGGAGCAGTCAGGTTTATCTGAAAAATGGTTCATGATATAGCAAGGATGAGCAACTAGTTTGCTCAGCAAGTTAAGAACAATCATAGAGATTTAATATATCATGAATGAATGGGAAATAGCATCAATGGTTTCAACAATGGATAAAACAATTGTGAAATGAACAAGACTCAAATTTCATTGAACAAGAATATTCGAATCATAAATGCTGAGTGGTCACCAAGGACCCTGAACTAACGAGGGTATAATAGAGTTTCCTCTAACCCTTTGAATGGTTTTGGTTTTCAAGGGGATCAGCCTATTCAACCCGCTGTATATGCATTTCATTTAGTCAACTGCGCCAAAGTCAGTTTTCCGACATAAAATCCCCTAATTTAGGGTTGTTCAATTCTCAGACTTAACATAAGAAATCTGCACCCAGCAATGGTTTGGATATGCTTTTAAAAGTATTCAAGTTATTGAATTTATAAACGCAATGTCTAGCTGAACTATTAGCTTAAGACATCTTTAATACAGTTCATGAATCAAGGATTATTAAGCTCAAATGCACTATGTGCGATTTCATAAACAATATGGATGTGGGATAATTTTAAATAATTAAACCACTTCAAGCTTTGACAATAAATACAAGTATAGAAACTTGTTCAACAATAATTGAGTAGGGTTAGAGAACTTGCCTTGTGCGTAGTCTACTGCTAACCAATTCAAGTTAAATTCTCTTTAGATAGACCTAACAATTAATCAAGTTGATTTTCAAATTAGTATCATATACGCATTCATATGATAACATCTATACATGTTATACCTAACCACATAATTAATTAATTAAGGGTATATTAAACAATTAGGAAATGTTATCATTACTTGATAATATTTCAATCACATAAAACCTATATTAATTACTTAATATGTTCACATTCTTATCTAACATTATTAACAATTAATAATATTCTATTAGTCTTTTAATATTATTAATCATTTAATAATATTCTATTATCCTTCCAATATTATTAATTCCTTAATAATATTTTTATTAATCTTTAACCATTTAATAATACATTATCACATTATTAATATTATTAATCATTTAATAATATTTTCTTCATTATCTAATATTATTAATCATTTAATAATATTTTATTCCCTTATAAATATTATTAATTATTTAATAATTATCTAATATTATTAATCATTTAATAATATTTTATTACTTTATTAATATTATTAATCATTTAATAATATTTTATTCATTATTTAATATTATTAATCATTTAATAATATTTTATTCCCTTATTAATATTATTAATTATTTTAATAATATTTTAATCATCATATAATATTATTACTCCTTTGATAATATTTTACACAATTACAATGTTATTCATCATTTAATATCTTTTTAATCATATACTAATATTATTAATCATTTAATAATATTTTAGTAATAATTTTTAAACAACATCAATAGTTAACCTTTTAATTGGGTTTACCTTAACCTTTATTTTAAACATTTTGCTACCCATTATTTCCAAAGATAGTCTATATATTGGTTCAATACACAAATACATTCATTTTACACTTAATTCAACTTAAATTTTAAATAAAAACTCAACCCAGACTGACCCGACCCGGACCGACCCGACCTGACCCAGACGACTAAAACAGGTTTTTAGCAGAATGTTTGACCGCTGCGGCGGTGGTACAAATTTTTCGAAACCCTAACTTGAGGACTGCCCGACCCTCCGACGCTCCGACAGCCATAACTTCTTCATTTTAAAACATTTTGAGGTGATTCTTGAGTCCATTCTCATCATAATTTCCCCCTCTACAATTTCTCTTTATATCATAAATTCAAATTCCAATCAGAAACAGCCGTAAAGTTTCTTACAATGAAAGATTGAAAAATTCTAAGGTTTCAAAACGACATGTTTTGTGGTAAAAGCCATAACTTCTTTGTTTTTTCATATTTTTGAAAGATTCAAGTTCGGTTTTCTTAAAAACTCATATATGTAACTTTCTAGCTATAAAAATCCATTTTTCAATTTGTACATTTCAAACTACAATATTAAACATCACATGCTCAATTAGGTTTTTACCGGTAAAGTGTGTTATGAATATTTCTACTAATTTTATGCTTTACACACATACCAAATCATGATATAAACACATCAAACTATGAATATACATATATTACCTAGTTAAATACTTCTAGACCATCAAAATGAGTTTTGATCGGTTAAAAATAGATTTTAACCGTTCAAAATCGTTCTAGACTACAAAAATAAAATAAAGAGAAGTTTAGAGCACTTTTAAACCTTTGTGACTTGTGCGTTCTTCTTTTCCTCCTACTAAAGTATGTAGTGAAGCTTGAGGACATTCACAAGGACCTTCTCTAGCTTTTTCACACAACTCACAAGTGTTTTCTCTATTTTCTCTAGAATGCTCTCACTTTTCTCTTTAGAATGAACTAGCAAAATAGCCAACCAACATAACACTTTGGTAGAGCATTCTATTTATAGGACTTTGCTAAACCTTCATTAACTTCATAATATGCTAGCATTGGTCAATTTAGGAGCTAATTAGGGTTACTATTTGATTGAATGACATGAGGAATGACTAGTTGATGGACATGGTGAATGACTAGGGTGGTTGAACAGCTTATGACATGGAGTAAAATTGAAGCAACAAGGAAATCAAGCAATCCAAGTGGGACCCTAAAAAATTCAGCAAAATGGGATTTTCCAAGCCATTTTTCCTTTAATTTTTCTACTTTAATTATACATATATATATCTATATATGTATATTCATATATGTAACAATTTTGACCAATTTTGACTTTCTATTGGGCTCCACTTTGGACTCTATGATTAAATATATTGGGCTCATCTATTTAATTGGTTTGGGCTCCATTTAATTAGCACATTGGGCTAGCATTAAATATTCTAGGTTACATTTAATTAAATCAAGCATTGGGCTTTGTTTAATTAATTACATGGACTAGTAATTAAATTAATTACATGGGCTACTAGGTTAATATCTTTGACCTAGTTTATCAACTCATTTGGATTTAAAATATAATCCAATTAGATTTGCTTTAATTAATTATACACCTTGCTTTAATTCTTTAAATAAATATACGCATACACAAGTACATTTATTTAATTATTTAAAGTACAATTAATTAATACTAAAAGTTTAAATTCATTGCTAAATATTTATTAAGTATATTTACAATGACTAATAAAATTCGTGGTCATTACACGATCCCACAGAGCATGATTAATTTAATGTTATGTTTTGTAAACTAAAATTGGGGGTTGGGGGGGGGGGGGGGGGGTTTGAATCAAAGAACACAATCCAAGCGTCTACATTTAATTTAGATGAATATTTTTCCTAAGATATAACAATCTTTTGATAAGCAAAATAATTAGTAATCTTAGTTGCTTTGCAAATTAAAGTGACCAAACAATTACGGATTTGATATTTAATTTAGCAGTAGATTTCAACGAATAATAAACTAGTATGCATCCTAGCAACTAAACGAATTAATCATAAAATTAAACATAGAAAAATATTCAATACTCAAAATATAAATTAAACAATTAAAATAAATTAGATCTCACAGTATATAAATCTTGATGACTTCAATCACTTAAACCAAGAAAAATAATTTAGCTACTCATAATTGTAGAGAGCATCAAAGAATAGAAGAGAGAATTTTTCTTATTAGAAAAGTTGTGTCTTACATTATGTCTCAAACCCTCTATACATAATAATAAATAAAATTCCTAAAATACTAAAAATAAATAAAAACACATAAATAAAAAAAATATAAAAATACTATAAAATTGCCTAAATTAACATAAATTAACTAAAATCCTATAAAACCTATTAAAACCAAAATAAGCTAAATAATTAAATATTTAAGCACACAATAAATATAAAAACTAAGTATTATGAAATAAAAATACCGTATAATTTAGCTCTATCAAATACCCCCACACTTAGTTTTTGCTCGTCCTCGGGCAAAACAAAAATATAAAATATAAAATTAATACTAATAACTAAACAACTTACTTGAGCAACAGATCAATATAAATTTCAACATCAGCCTCAAAGATTTTTTAAATGACAACTCAAGGAAAGTTTCAAAATCATGCAAAATCTAAAACTTTAACATATTTATTAATCTTACTTTACTTAAGATCTTTTGTGTGTGTGTGAATCCAAATGTATTAAACTAATCAAAACTCAGATAAGTTTAGGTTGTTAATTACCTTATAAAAAACATATAACAAAACTCAATATATTTATTTTTCCCATCACTCTGTGCTCATATAGATAAATATAAATCAGAAGATCAAAAGGTTTCAAACAATTATATACACTAGGATTAATATGCATTTTTTTCATATATTTTTTCCATATATTTTTTCATTTTAATGGGTGCATTTTATGTTCCATCCTATTTTTTTTTCTTCTTTAGTGAGTGCATTTTATGCTCCATCTCACCAGCGAGTGCGTTTTACGCTCCATCTCGCTTTTTCACGTGTTTATCAGTGAGTGTGTTTTACGTTCCATCTCAACCCACCACAAGATTTTTTTTCTTATACAATAATAATCATAGAAAAATTACCTAAATCATCTCCTCCAAATTATATTTTGTCTTATATTTCACTTTAAATAATGACCAAATAAAATATAGAGCTCAAAAATATCTTTTATAAACATTTAACCATTTAAACTTTCTCTAAATTAAAACTAGCTCAAACAAATGGATATAAGTATATAAAAATTTTAAAGATCTCAAACAAGGTAATAATCAATAAAAAGTCAAAATTCAGACTAAGCAAAAATTTATCCCTTTTCTAAAAGCTATTAAATAAAAATCAAATTTTTTATCATTGACTAAAAATTTAAAATTCAATTAATTCATTACTCAAGCGACACATCCTAAAAATAAAATAAAAAAAACTACCTCATTTTCGTAGGAAACACGGTTACACTTAGCACGTGCAACAAGCCTTTAAACCCCAAGGTTACCCCAAGTGGACGAGTTTTGTCTCGTGAGGGTTTGCAGTGAATTTACTCACAAAATTCAAAATTTAATTTTTTTTAAAATTCCCTAAAAATAAAACCAATTTTTTTTTAAAAAAATAAATAATTTTTTTTAAAATTTCCTAAAAATACTAAAAAAATATATCCTAAATTCCTTCCCCCACACTTAAAATTTACATTGTCCCCAATGTAAACGATAATGCAAAGAAACAGGCACAAATAAATATAAAAAGAAAAAAGAAATGCAAATGCAAATCTGATTTCTTGGGTTGCCTCCCAAGCAGCGCCTTTGTTTATTGTCATTGGCTCGATAACAGGCCAAACCACTACGTCACTCCAATTTCATGTATGTTGCGTACTCCATCCATCACAACATTCCTCATAAGTAGATTACATCTCGTCTTTGCATGATATGATTCCTCATAAGTAGATAATATATGATAGGATTATATTATATATGATATGATTATATATGATATGATTATATTATATGCAATTATATTATATTATATATATATATATATATATATATATATATATATATATATATATATATATATATATATATATATATATATATATAACAAATATAATACATATTAAAAATCTAAAATTATATATATCATATTATATGTTAAATATATATTATTACATGTTATAATAATATTATATATATTTAATATATAAAATAATTTATTTCATATATTGTTCTATTATAAATTATAATATAATATAATATAATATAAATATAATACATATTAAAAATATAATATTATATATATTATATTTGTTCTATATTATATTATAATTATATATATAAACATATAGAATATCTACTATAGTATATAATATTTATATGTATGTATATATTATATTTATTTTATATTATAACAATATTATATACTAATATATCATATAATCATATCATATATTATCTCATCATAATTTTTGAAAACAAATATAATATGATTTGAGATAAAATTATTCAATTAATCTAATATTATTAGAAACTACATAATTACATATTTGTTAATGGTCCTTTTTGTCCAACTAATACATCTTGAAAAGAGTTTCGTCAAAAAAAATGTTTAAAGGAGAGTTTTGCAAAAATAATACAAACTGGAGAGAGAGCTCTGCCAAAAAAAAAAGTTCGAGTGAGAGTTTTGCAAAAATAATACAAATCGGAAGAATAATTTTATATTTCAGTCCATAATTAATTTATGATTTCTTTTATCCTCTTTTAGATTATAACATATATTCTTTTCTTCTATAATTTTATTTGTCACATTATTTTATTTTCAATTCCTTTTTCTTTTATAATTTTTTTTCTCACGCGCGTATGCATAGACTAGTTTATATCGTTGCACACTGAAAATTAATAAAGAGACAAATGTATTCTTTTAATCAATGGATCCCTAGTAATCCTTTTAGATCAATGTATCCAGACTCGAACAATATCTATCTAAATCAAAATTCAAACTCTCTTATTTTTGTGAGTTCAATCACTTCCTCAACTCTTCAGTTGTTAACACATTTTTATAATTTGTTCTTCTCTCTCGCTCGGTCTTCCAATCCAATTATTACTTGCCAGGTGAAAACTTTTTAAGAGATTATAAAATTATAGATTTGTTTGTTCTATGTATAAATACTTCCTCCCAAAAATATAGAGTTGTTTGTTCTAATTAATTATTATATATAAAAGTACATAAAGTGATCATTCCGATTGAAAAAATCACTAAGTTAATCCTTAATTAATTAAAAATTAACTCGGTTATTTGTCCAAATTATATATCAATTGACATCTTTCTCTTTTCTATTCAATCGATATTTTCCTCTTCCTCTTTCATATCCTTTTTTGAGGAGAATCGATTTATCAACTGACATTAAATATAAAAGCATAGCACTGGTAACTCTAATAGTCATAGGTGCCAAAAATCATCATGGTTTCAATTTTTTTTTTTTTAGGGGAATCTATTAAATCTTTGGAAATTGGCGTTAAAAATAACAAACAAAAATTGGGGATGATTTCGCGCGACTTCCGATATAGAACAGAGCAGATGTATCCAGCAAGAAGTAGAGAGGTGCACATAGGTATGTGTATCCATCGAGAAGAGCAGCAAGGTCTCTACTCTTTCTGTTTATTTTTCTCATAGGGCAAATTAGGTATATGAAAACAGTGTCGACTTGGAACACTTTAATTAATGATAAACTTCTCAGTTTATTAACTTTGGGTGTGTAAATACAAACAAAAGATGTGCAGGTATCTCCACCCTATAATTGCAAGCAAATACATTATTAATATACTACTATCACACGGTACTAAGGTTTCTATTTATAAGTCAAACCAAATCAAATAATCCGATCAAACCAATTACTTTTTGCCGGATTCTATAAATTGTTTGGTTTGATTTTATTAGATATTTTATAACTCGAACAAATTTAGGTTAATCATTATAGTAAATTTAGTAAATTGAATACATAAAAAATAAATGAATTAATATATCTATATGCTTTTTACAACTAAACCTCATATTCAATCATAAATAAATTCTATAACCTTAAGAGATTATCAATAATAAATATTACAAAGTGTGCAAATTTTGATTGTTGTTATATATAATAATGATTAATTATCTAATATTACTTAAAATAAACAAGTTAACAATTTTTAACAAAATTTCAAATACACACCCGAATCAATAACGGTTGGTTTTTCTATTTTCTTATTTAATACTCCAAATTTCATTAATTTTTTTTTTTAATTCCGCACTAATTACACGCAACATGACGCACGTATGCCAAACAAGCTAATTTCATGAGTCGGAATCCATACATGTCAAATCATTGATAATTATGTTATTTATGTCTCATACAATGTATATATTATTATATTCATACATTAAAATAGTTCAAATATATATTTAATTATATAAAATGTGAATTTTAAACTATAATTTCACCAATAAATTAAAGGGTAAAAGTTTTATAAAAAAAATAAACTTAAAAGAACATTATTGAAAAAATTGATACTTTGGAGCTAAAAGTCAAAAATTTGTGAAACTTTGAAGGAAAATTTTGCAGTTAACCCAATTTTATAGTTCTTTTGTTCCAAATTATATGATAATTATTGACTTTTGAAAGTAAATTTAAAATATTTTTAAATTCAAAATTAAAATGACTTGTTAAAAATTAAGAAACAATAAAACTTACTATGAGTAGTATTTTTAGATAGTTTACAATATTTATCATTATATTCATTAAAATTAAAAGAATCCATGTAAATATTAAATTTAAAAATATTTTAAATTAACTTTAAAAAATAAATAATGATCAAATAATATAAAAAGGAGAGAGTACTATATTTAAAATGTTAGAAATTCATTATATTAGTTACCAGTGGAATCTCGACAGAAACATAGATTATATTTTACTGGAATTTAACATTATATGTTTTTTTAAAGTTGAAACTCACTGCTATATATTCTATTTTTGTTATAATCAATTTATTTTTTATTTTAATCTTTTAGTAATTTTTTTGCAGTTAAACAAAATATTTTTAGAATTACATTTTCATTAATTGATAGGTAAATTACATTCTCATTATAAAGCTAATATTTTAAAAACCAAAAAAAAAAAAAAAATTACAAAACATTCAGTTATCTCCAGTTATATTAATATCGACCTCCTATCTACAGATATTCATTAAACCTATATATTTCCATAGCCCAATCCCAGAGATAAATTTCAGTTACCTAGTGCTGTTCATATTCTTCTACCACAGTCCACAAGAAGGCGTGGAACGAGTGATGTCAATTTCAAAGGTAAAAGAACAGACAAGTAAAAACAGGAATATGAGAAAAATAAAATAAAATAAAATAAAAATGAGGTTCATTATAACTTGTGAAAGAACTCAATCTGAAGAATATTAATATTCAAGGATTTAGGCAAATGTAGGACAATAGATTATACGGCCATCTCGTTTCTTCTTATTCTTCTTCTGGGCCTAATTCATATTCATCTTAAACTTCCCTATTCTCTTCCTTTACCGACACCTTCTTCTTCTTCTTCTTCTTCTTCTTCTTGCTCTTCTTTTTCTCCTCTTCCTCTTCCTCTTCCTCCCTGGTTTTGTGGACTGCTTGAGATACTTGGATGATGCACTCCTTGGTTCCATAGGCTGCTTGAGATGCTTTGATAACGTAGCACACATGAGGATCATCTGTTGGTATTTGTCTTAGCATTTTTCTTGCAGATTGACCGGCTCCTAAAGCCAAAAGGGCTTGGTACATCCTGTAGAAGCAATTCTAAAATGTAACAGACCAATATGTTGCCTAAGCAAAATAATACCTACTTGTTTAGCTAGTCACAAGTACAATATCAACATCTTAATAGAAATTTACACATACAAATACCAATAGCTTGTTAAAAGTTCCAAACAACATTCCAAGAACTGCCATTATCAATGTAGCACAGTGGTAAATTGCTATCACAACATTCAACAAAGTAGAGACTAGAGGCACAGTGTCAAATAAGATAAATGAGAGACATTACGCAATAAATGATGGGTAATCATTGTAGAAGCACCAGGGTCCCACAAGAAGTATAGGTTTCCACCTAGCAACTCCGTGAAACCTGTGTAGGCAAATCCCATATCTAGCAGACAGGTCACAGGTACAAATCTTTTGGGAATGCGATCATGCCGTTGCACTGGGGAAGAAGGGGGGGGATTCACATACAATCATGATGCTATCATTAAAGGCAACCAAAAAATATATAATCAAGACCTTTTACCTTAGAAAACTCAAGACATTATACGGAAGACCCGCTGTCTCATATTCGCGCCAAATCAAATAGGAACTTTGTAAGTCTTTAGCTTTTGCGCAAGCAGTAAGAAGAAAGTCGAGACTTTTTCTAGAAGGACATAAACCAAGCTCTTCCTTCACGGCTTTAAGCAAATCCAGACCAATCTGCAAATCTACAGGCTCTGTCTCAGCAATTTGGCAAAACACCTACTCCAGGATTAACATCATGAAATGACACACTATGAGCAACTTGTCAACAACTCGAAAAGAAAAAAAAAACCACAATAGAATCATTTAGTTTACTAAACCAGACTCAATATGACCAACTTCCATGTCAAAAACAAATAGTCTCAATCAACGAGGAAGAGAACAAGTCAAAAACCTCATCAAAAATAACTTCTCTGGCCACCTCAGTATCGTAAAACTTATCCTTGAGTTGCTTAAGCAAATCGACGGCATAACTAAACAAGGGAAAGCATATATAAGCAATGATGGATACAATATAAAAACTTTTCAAGGGGATTAAGAGCAGTTAAAGTTACCTTAAATGCTTGTGTCGAACACAATACAAAATGACTCTAAAGCAGCCATCAACCCAGTGCTCTGGGACATTTAATTCCTCAAGCAGCTGCAGCAATCTATTCAATTCTCCTTCATTCGGAAAATGCTCCTGGAGGATAGCATAAACACTTCAATGTTTAGAAGGTCAAAGACGCCATATATTCATCAAGCAAACTTACAATAAGACTTATAATGGCTCTGGGCTCCAGACTGTATTCTGCTTGTCTGAGTTCTTCATATATTTTAAGTGCATCAGGCATTTCTCCATGTGATGCTAAAGCCGAGACAAGCACGCTTTTGATTTCATTCAAGTTCTTGACAGGTACTCCTTTATCAAACACTACCTGCCCATATATTCATATCATAAAACCTCATGTAGAACATTTATTAATATAGTACAGTTGTGGCTTATATCACATACAACATCGTAAAATTGATGGAGAATATAACGGGGAAAAACAGTATAATAACTTGGAAAGAGAATTGATTTATATATATATTAAATAAATAAAAACTAGAATCGATGAAAGGTGAAAACCACAGTATTTCAATAGTTTTTTATTCCAACAAAACCCTTCAAAATGTTACAATGCACCATTCTACAATCACCAAAGAAATACGATGCGAAATAGTGTGTGTGTGTGTGTGTGTGTGTGTGAGAGAGAGAGAGAGAGAGAGAGAGAGAATAATCAGTATTAATCACCAGGAAATTACGTCAGTCTGGATACATAGTACCCTGACTATGAGAAAGGAAGCACATGCAATAACTGAATGTATTTAAAAGGGAACAGTTGATGGAAGATCTACCATGGAGGCTATTTTTTTTTAAGACAATTGATAGGAAGACATAGAAGAAGGAAAAAGGACCTCCATCTGGTGTTCATCAATATGAGAGACATGATAAGGTCTGGAGGAAGGTGCTGTAGTGCGTTCTTGAGAAGAAAATAATGCCTACAAAGTATGTGGAGGTGACAAGGACATGTACGAGGGAGCATCTTCTTCCGATAGTACATCAAGTGATTTCCCAACCACAATAGGATTACACCGAGGATCGTCATGGAGCCCTTATCTTTTTTCCTTAGTTATGGATGAGCTAGCAAAAGATATTCAGGATGAGGTGCCATGATGTATATCATTTGATGATGATATTGTGCTAATAGATGAAATTAGGGAAACAATTAGTGCTAAGTTGGAGTTATGGAGAAGTACATTTGAAACTTAAGAGTTATAGATTAAGTACAACTGTACAAGTAATATTGGATATTCGGAGTGTGAGTTTAGCAATCTAAGAAGATATACAAGCATTGTGAATATAAGGACATGAGGTGCCCAAGAAGATTCTTCTTAAATACTTGGGATCATATTACATAATATGAAAGAGACTGATAAAGATGTAAACTATAAGATTAGAGCTAGATGGATGAAGTGGCGCAATGCATTAGGCGTGTTCTGCAATCATAAAACCCCAACCAAGTTGAAGGAAAATATTTATAAGACGACAGCTGTACGGAGTTGAATGTTGGGAAGCTAAGAAGCAACATGTGCATAAGATGGTAGGGGCAGAAATGAGATCGTTAAGATGGATGTGTGGTTATTTAAGTATGGATAGGATCAGAAACGAGGACATTAGAAAGCAAGTTAGGGTACCCTAATTGAGGGAAAAAATGATGGAACATAGATTGAGATGGTTTGGTCATATCCAAAAGATGCCTAATGATGGTTCGGTGAGAAGAAGAGTTTTCTATCAAGAGGGTGACATAAGTGGGTTGGGGGGGGGGGGGGGGGGGGGGGCACAGATCAAAAACTACGTGGGATAAAGTAGTACAAAAAGATTTGAATGAGCATGATATAACTGAGGACCTTGGCCGTGATAGGAGCGAGTGGAGGAATACAATATGTATACTGGAGGACCACTAGGGTTTTACACGTATCTGCATTTGTTATTGTTTTTGAAAATCAGGCCTACTCTTTAAATTGGGGGAAACTCTGACTAAACTACAATTTCTGAATAAAAATTCAAGATTTTTTTGAAACCTAATAGAGGTGAACAAACTAAAACCAGTATCCAAATACAATCAGCAGTTGGAAAGCAGATCTTTACGCCTCTTGTTAATGGACGAGGAAAGAGACAACAGTTAACCTCTAGTTCAGTAGAATTGCTGATGTTCAAGTTGAAGCATTTAAGTTTTAACTTTATAGATTTTTGGGTGTCGAGATTTCCCACTCCATGGAAATACTGTTAACGTACTTACTAAACACAATGCAGGCTCCAACAGTTAGTTTGTAGAGTAGCGGGGTGGAATTAAATTAAGTATCAAGATTTTATCTGTCAAGCAATATTGTTTAAGAATCAAACAATAATCCCATTTACCAAGATCTTCAACAAAAAATTCCAATAAGCTAGAGCCTAAATAATAAGAAAGGAAAATCCACTTTAGTTGGACAGACACAACTAAAGCAGAATCAACAAGACAACTGCAAAAAGATACCTGCTTTGCCATCTCAAACTGTCCACAAGTTGCATATGCATTTATAAGTGCCATATAAATATGCTTTGTAACTTGAACTCCAGAATTCTTCAGTTCTTCATAATACTACAAGAAGAGGCCAAATTATCATATCTTACAAGTTACAGTGGCATTCACGACACATGATACGATGCTAGATACTAAACTAGAACAAAAGTATCAAAGAAACAAAGAAAGCATTAAAAAAGATCCACCAGTCTAAATAAATACCCTTATCACAAAGGCATAAATATGCCAGAAATGAGTTCCTCTCATCTCCTCTGCTCCCCACAAGGAGAAAAAAAGTTAAAAACCCATACGTGAAAAGCAAAAAATTTAGTTTGGTGTCACTCAGACGTCATAAAAAAAATGTTGACATCAAATCCAAGTTAAACAGGCAGGAACTGAAGGCCATAAACAAGCACCATTCCTTACTTTGACGCTTCCAGGTCCATTGCTCAAAGTAACAGCCGCTATAGAGAGGCCAATTTGGTTGTATCGCGCAGGGATTTGAGGGAGGGGGAACTATAAACCACTGAGCTAAGTTGGGTTCGGGACGATTTATCCCAACAAACGACTTGGCTCAACTTAAATTATTCGCAAGCCGATTAGTTCAGCTTGACTAACATCTTGGCAATGACAACCCACAGCTCGTGAAACCAAACTTAGCCAAGCCATCTAGCATTTTGAATCATAAAAATAAGTTTATAAGAAATAATTACGAACCTTGATTAGTATTTATAATGATCAAAGTTAAGCCATCCATTGTAAAACCTACTATTACTCATTCTTTTCCCTTCTCGTATTCTGAAGCCTAATTTATGTTTCAATTAAAAAAGATTAAAAACTAATATAAATAAATGATTGGCCATACACTTTTTTACTACTCAAAATAAAATGTTCTATTTCTGAAGTTGTGATAGTTGAAAAAAAAATTAATTTGAAGATGGCTCTGCAAAAACAACCCAGTCAAAAGTTGTTTTGTTTGGTTTGCTAAACCTCATAAAACGGACTGGCTTTCGCATAGCTGATTAGAACTGCTCGACTTGTGGCCTTGTAGTTGAACTAAGCTAAGCAATTTACGTACTAAGTACACAGGAATCGATAGAACCAGAACCAAAACCATGACATTAGTAGAAGTCTTCATAGTGAGACGACACCATGATAGTTCTAATAGAACAGTAACCACACTTTTCTTCTGCTGTGGAATTACGGGACCTTTCTCTTCTTTGGGAAATTTGGAATGAGCATAATGCACGTCATTTTGGGAGCTATTTATAAGTTGCTTTGTTGCGTAATAAGATTATGGTTCTTGCAACGCTATAGGCTTCTGCTACGGGGACTTCAGGGGCATTAATGCGTCTAGCCAGTGTAAAGATAGGAGGGAGACACCTTTTTAAGCGCTTTGTTTTCTTTTTTAGTTCCATTTGTGTAAGGGTGTGTGGATTGGACTCCTTTTCCCTGCTTTGCTTGAATTCTCTGCATATTTTCCTTTTCTATCAAAAAAAAAAACTGACAATCCCAATTCATTCTTTGATTTCTTTCACACACACACACACACAATGTTGAGAAAACCGGACCG
This sequence comes from Hedera helix, assembly GCA_947179155.2. Lineage (NCBI taxonomy): Eukaryota > Viridiplantae > Streptophyta > Magnoliopsida > Apiales > Araliaceae > Hedera > Hedera helix. The sequence continues at coordinate 60,985,305 of OX359266.1, forward strand.
GACCGGCGGTCGGACCGCGGTTCGACCGGAACCGGTCGACTTTCCGGTCCGGTCAAAAAATCGAAAATTCAACGACGCGGTCAAAAACCGGTTGACCACCGGTTCAACTGGTAAAACCGGTAGTTGAACCGGTGACCCGGTTTTTAAGTATTTTTTTTTTTTACAAAAATATTTTTAATAATATTATAACATTATTTTATTATATTTTAGCTTATAAAAAATTATATATTTTAAAATTTTATTAATTATTAATAATATATTTTTTTTATGTATTTATGACGTCACTGGTTCAATAACGGTTCGACCACCGGTTGAACCAGTGACCCATCCACCTGGTAACTTTTCCGGTTCGATGACTGGTCCGGTTTTCTAAACATTGCATACACATATGCATACATATATGTATGTGTACTATATATTGGGGATAACATAGATGTCGTTACCATAATAAATTGGTTGTGGCAACAACCCAAATTGATGTAGTTGTGGGAATTCATTTAATGACAGTTTTGTCATTTAACCATTTTTACTAATGACAATTTTATCATTTCACTATTTTATTAACCAGAACTACATCTTTATGGGTCATCACCAAAGCCACAGCTACAGTCCTTCCCCCCCCCCCCCCCCCCCGCCCCACAAAAAAAAAAAAAACACGCATATATATATCATTATATTTCATTCTGTCAATGGGTTGACATCACATCTTTTCTCCTTTCAGTCATCAGCTCTATAATGATACAGATCATGACATATAAAAAATCTTGGATTATGTTTAATTTTTTTTTTAACTATCTAGTCATTGCATTAGATAACTTTTTACATGCCTCTATCATCAATTCAATAATAGTAATGTAGTAGGCAATTTTTTTAAGCTTATCTTATTGATCCATTTTTTATTCCTATATTTTCAGAAGGAGAAAAAAATATTAAGATTTTTAAAGTACACTCTAACTGGCACATCTTATCACCCAATATAGAAACCAATGTGATACTGAGTCAAGAATTTGCCACAGAGATGGTGGCTGATATCACAACTTTGAACAATGTGTTGGACCGGATATAATAATATACTCTGAACAATCCAGTAAGTAATCCACCCAACTCTAATACTATATATATACACACACATATATATTATAAAGCCTTTGGCTTTTTTAACTGTTTTTGGTTTAATTGGGTCACATCTTATCTTAAAAAGAGTTTGTTATGCCTGTAAAATAGTTAATACAACTTCCCACATTTTGTGAACCGATTATAACTTTCCACATTATATTATTCAAACTTAAACTCTATCCTACCCACACTGATAAGCAGTTATATATCATCCCGATTTCCATAATTTTTATACATTTTTCAAAAATCTTTCAATATGTTTACAATCTCTCACCACTTCTGAAACATACTCTAAAATATATTCATTTATCTAAATATTTCTATATATGCCATCAATATTCAATGCATGAATTCATGGACATCAATGCATGAAAGGGTGAGGAGAGGTGTTGATCAATAACAATCAGATTTTTCGTTGTTTCAGAGATGTTTTGCTGTCCTTGGATTGAGATACGGTAAATTTATACTACTAATCCCAATTTACATATAATAGTGTATCTAACAAATACAATATGGACATTATTTGAATTTGCACAAAGTAAAATCATAAACTTTCGATATTTATTGACTATCCTATTTCTTCTGTTCATCATTTATATCACTGTTGTTATTCTAATTATCAAGAATCATGTTGTTGTGAATATCTGTGGCCTGGGACACAGATGATAGGATAAATGCGATATAATTGTTGTGTGTCTTTTAGGGCACGTGGTGAATATTCTCTTTGGCCTAAGACAAAGAAGAACTTTTGTTTAGTATGATTATAACCAAAGACTGGTATAATCATGACCATTAGTGTTATATTTGAATATCTTTGGCTCTTAATGCAAAGATGAACTGTTGACTTGCATGATTATGATCAGGAATTGTGAATTTATATTATCATGCCCAGTGGTGTTTAATATGATAAAAGTTGATGATATTTTTTAAAAAAGAGAAGCTAGTGGAAATCATAGTCTACATGATTCTTCTAATGGATTGCTCAGTCCGCTGCTATTATTGATCTAAAACTTGTTGTTTATTGTATTCTATCAAGAACTCAATTGTTGAAGACTAATGATAATTTAATCATTGTTATATTAGTCATGATATTTCTTATTGGACTATTTGAGCTCACCCTTTCTTTTTTTGTTCCATTGTTCTTCAGGAAATGAGAGAATAGCTAGGTCTAGCAGGGGAATGAAGTGAAGGTCCGAGAGATAGCTGTAGTAGTCTTCGCATGTTGTATATAGTGTGGCAATAATAGTGAAGACTTAGTTGTGTATTATTGAGTTTTGTATTTTCGTCCTTTGTACTGTTTGTATTAGTTACCGTGTATTTTATGGCGTCTCAAATTGGGCTATGTAGGCCCAGATTTGGGGGCGTCACATTTGGTATCCGAGTTTAGGAATATGATATTTAATGAAGATATGGGGTAGAAGTAGGAAGAGAGAGACGAATAGATTATGTCACTAGTGTGTCCTACATAAATTGAATTTTGTTATCTAATGAGTTGACTTGAATGTGGGGACAGGAAGTGACGAGTCAGTTTGTTTAACTAATCTTTATCTTATGACCGCAGTTTAGAATGACTTCTAAAAATCAGGGAATGAACTATCCACTGCCCGAGGCGAATGTAGTTGAGAACCAGGAAGCTACAAACAATTCTCTTGAAACTTTCATGGACATGATGAACCGAATATTCAAAGAATATTTAGATCATTTTGTGGTTGCCTTTATTGATGACATTCTCATATACTCCAAGAGTCGTGAGGATCATGAACAACATCTGAGATTAATACTCCAAAAGCTACGTGAGAACAAGTTATATGTCAAGCTGAAGAAGTGTGAGTTTTGACTTGAGGAAGTCACGTTATTTGGACATGTGATTTTCAATCAGGGAATATCAATTGATCCTGCAAAGATTGAAGCAATATTAAATTGGGAGCAACCTCGGTCAGTAACTGAAGTCCAAAGTTTTCTGGGCTTAGCTGATTATTATCGGAGATTCGTAGAAGGATTTTCTCGAATCGCCACTCCATTAACTCAGCTTACTTGGAAAAGCACAAAATTCGTATTGAACAAGGAATGTGAGAAAAGTTTTCAAGAACTTAAAAAAAGACTTATTTCAGCTCATGTTCTGACCATATCATCATGATCGGAAGAATTTGTTATCTACAGTGATGCTTCAGGCAAAAGGTTTAGGTTGTGTACTTATGCAACATGGAAAAGTTGTAGCCTATGCATCTCGACAACTAAAAGATTATGAGAAAAATTATCCTACTCATGATTTAGAGTTGGCAGCGGTCGTTTTTGCATTGAAGATCTGGATACACTACTTGTACGGGGAGAAAGTGAAAATCTTTATGAATCACAAAATCCTCAAGTATTTCTTCACCCAGAAGGAACTCAACATACGGTAACGACGTTAGCTTGAGCTGTTAAAGGATTACAACCACACCATCCAGTATCACCCAGAAAAAATAAACGTCGTAGCTGATGCATTAAGTAGAAGATCTTATGCGAGTACAAGTGCAATGCTGACTACGCAGAAATGCATTTTGTACGACTTAGAAAAGATATAGATAAAGTTAAAGTCACCAGGGACCCACTTGAAGATTGCGTATGTACAAGTAGAACTAACTTTAATCAATAAAATTAAAGCTACTCAAGTTACTGATCTGAAAATGATAAACATGATGAAGAAAGTACAAGAATGTGTTATTTCAGAAGCAAGAATAGACGAGAAAGGAATACTTCGAGTCAACTCTCGACTCTGTTTTCTTAATGACCCTGAATTGAAGCATAAAATTATGATGGAGGCACACAACACACCGTTTGCAATCCACCCGGAAAATACCAAAATGTATCGTGACCTTCGACATATATTTTGGTGGAACAATATGAAGAGGGAGATTGCAGAGTTTATCTCAAGGTGTTTAACTTGTCAACATGTCAAGGCAAAGCATCAAGTGTTTAAGAGTCCATTGCAATCACTCGAAATTCCATAATGGAAGTGGGAACACATCACTATGGACTTCGTGACAGTTCTTCCCAAAGTTTCTCAAGGCTTTGATGCGATTTGGGTCATCGTAGATAGATTGACCAAGTTCGCTCATTTCTTGCCTATAAGAGAAAACTTTTCACTCGAGCGACTTGCCGGTATATACGTAAATGATATTGTAAGATTGCATGGCATGCCAGTTTCTATAGTTTCTGATCGAGATCCTAGATTCACTTCATGCTTTTAGATTAGTCTACAAAAAGCTATGGGCACCGAGCTACAATTTAGTTCTGCATACCATCCTCAAATGGACGGACAATTTGAAAGGACGATTCAGACTCTGGAAGATCTTTTGAGACTTTGCTTACTAGACTTCAAGGGAAGTTGGGACAAGTACTTGTCATTGGTTGAATTCTCCTACAATAACAGTTACCAAGCAAGCATAGGTATGACTCCATTTGAGGCCTTGTATGGATGAAAGTGTCGCTCTCCAGTATGTTGGAATGAGATAGGAGAAGTAAAATTGTTGAAACCTGAGTTGGTATGCTTAACAACAGAAAAGATCCAAACAATTCGACAACGAATACAAATCACACAAGAACGACAAAAGAGTTATGCTGATCTGCATCGAAGGGATGGAAGTTTCAATGTCAGAGACCACGTATTCTTACGTGTTTCTCCATGGAAAAGAGTTACGAGATTTGGAAGGAGAGGAAAGTTCAACCCTCGATTTATTGACCCATTTAAAATTCTAGACCGAGTAGGATCCGTGGCCTACAGACTAGCCTTACCACCAAGCATGTCTCGCATTCATAACGTTTTTCACATATCCATGTTGCGTAAATATGTGAAGGATTCAAATCACATCATTGAGTTAGAGCCAGACGTTATAGGAGAAGATTTAATGTACGAAGTGGTACCTGTCAAGATCTTAGATAAGAAAGAGCAGATTCTATGCTCAAAGGTTATACCTCAAGTCAAGGTTTTATGGATGAACCAAGATACTAAAGAAATGACCTGCGAGCTAGAATCTAAAATGAAATCTAAGTATTTTTACCTCTTCGAAATACCAGGTATGTCAATTTCGGAGACAAAATTCATAAGTAGGGGAGGTTGTAAGACACTGACTTTTATGAAATATAAATTTAATTTTTCTTTATATATTTTCTTCTAAAATGGTAAATAAATAAATTGACAAAAGTAAAAATTAAGAAATGTTTGTACAAATTTTATCTTGTCGGAGAATATTCATTTTGTAGGGAAATATTCGTTCTGTCGAAGAATATTCGATTTGTACGACGGCGCCGAAATAATATTGGTGGATCCCCTACCACAAAAAATTATCGGATATAGAAAATGACATATGTAATCTTTCTAAATAAAAATAGTCAATAATACTAACACTTTTAACTAGTAAAATACCCGGTGGTAAAGGAATAGTAACATAAGGTATTGTACAATAGCACACAGTATTATACAGTAGCACATGGTACTGCACAGTGTTTTATATTATTGAACTAATAAAGTGACTATTGTACTATATTGACTTTATTGAACCAATAATTATCACGTGCACAATAATTCATATTATTGAACTGATAATTGTCACACTAACACATGCATAGTAATTCACATTACTGAATCAATAATTATCATTACACAGTAATGTGCTCTTTCTTTAACTTATTTTCTGCATTATTGATATCTCTATTATGATGTTGATTAAACTGTTGTATTCCATTATTAGTTAATTTTTCTGCTTATCTAACTCAGAAAGTCTGCTACACTGCATTTATAACAATTAGTCATAATAATGAATTATTGTTGAATAATTATGAATTATTGTTGAATAATTAAATTGATAAAGTTATTTATTCTTATTATAATAATTTATATAAAGTTATTTACTTTATATAAATTATGTAAAGTAAATTATTTTATTATGATAAATTATATAAAGTTATTTGTTTTTATATATAAAGTTAATTGATTTATATAAAGTTAGTTATTTTATATATAAAATTAGTTGTTTTATATATAAAGTTAATTGAATGATATAGATTAAAGAAAATCTGAAATGAATGATATAAATTAAAAATAATGTAATAATTATAGAATTTGAAATGAACGGTGTAGATTAAAGATGGTCTTTAAATGAATGGTTTAGATTAAAGAAATCTTAAAATATGAAATGAGTGGTATGGATTAAACATTATCTTGAAATATACAGTTTAGATTAAATTAGGAAATCTTGGTTTATAATAAGATTTTTGACTATAAATAGAGGCCTTAATTTAAGGATTTTTCATAAAACTTCTTTGCTTATTCTTTCTTTCACTCTCTAAATATTACTTTATGTAAGTTCTTTTTGAGTGTGGTAAAGTCATCTTAAATATTTGTGAAGATCTGTAAGTGTACGAGTACTGTTCAAGTAAGTCTTTTTATAAATGTTATATAAACAACCACACACATCACACGGTGTTATTTTGAAAAACTTCTTTGGAAGATTTATTTTGAAATATTATTTCTTTCAAAAACTATATTGAAGTTATTCTACTTTATTCTATCAAATCATTTTTGATGATTTCATACGAATTGGTATACATCATAAAATTATATGTGGTAGTTACTAATTAAATTATAAATATATAGGTTGATTAACTTCATTTAAATAAATATCCAGTCACATGTTAAGGTAAGGGGTATCATCATTTTCATACTCTTAACTTACTATGGTAAGTACTATTTGGTAAAGTTCCCAGAAATGATTATATATTTCTTAATAGTTTGCGTTTCATCTAATATAATTTCAATTGAACCTTCCTATTTTTCTAAATCTTTCTATTGAACTTTAACCGTTATTCCGAACTGTGAATCTTGAATATCATTCTTAAATTTGAGTCCACTTCATGTTGACGATTTGGACATTATTTGAATCTGCACAAAGTAAAATCATAAACTTTCGATATTTATTGACTATCCTATTTCTTCTGTTCATCATTTATATCATTGTTGTTATTCTAATTATCAAGAATCATGTTGTTGTGAATATCTGTAGCCTAGGACACAGATGATAGGATAAATACGATATAATTGTTGTGTGTCTTTTAGGGCATGTGGTGAATATTCTCTTTGGCTTAAGACAAAGAAGAACTTTTGTTTGGTATGATTATGACCAAAGACTGAAGACTGGTATGATCATGACCATTAATGTTATATTTAAATATCTTTGGCTCGTAGTGCAAAGATGAACTGTTGACTTGCATGATTATGATCAGGAACCATGAATCCATATTATCATGACCAGTGGTGTTTAAGATGATAAAAGTTGATGGTATTTTTTAAAAAAGAGAAGCTAGTGGACATCATAATCTACATGTTTCTTCTAATGGATTGCTCATTCCGCTGCTATTATTGATCTAAAACTTGTTGTTTATTGTATTCTATCAAGAACTCAACTGTTGAAGACTAATGATAATTTACTCATTGTTATCTTAGTCATGATATTTCTTACTGGGCTATTTGAGCTCACCTTTTCTTTTTTGTTCCATTGTTCTTCAGGACATGAGAGAATAATTGGGTCTAGCCGGGGAATGGAGTGAAAATCCGAGAGATAGCTGTAGTAGTCTTCACATATTGTATATAGTGTGACAATAATAGCGAAGACTTAGTTATGTATTATTGAGTTTTGTATTTTCGTCCTTTGTACTGTTTGTATTAGTTACCGTGTATTTTATGGTGTCTTAAATTGGGCTATGTTGGCCCAGATTTGGGGTTGTCACAATTTTCATATATATCCAAGATCTAGCATTAAAGAACATCAAAATAGGTTTTGAACTGTTAAAAACATATTTTGACCATAAAAATAAAAAGATGAAAGTATAGAACGCTTTTTAACTTTTTTGACTTGAATGTTTTTCTTCTCTTTGAAATAAACGTTACTAGAGACTTCACATTGGCTACTAGATATACACTTCTAGTGTAATATCCCTCAAGACTCTCCAACAATGCTCTCACTTCTCTCTATAATTTCTTCTCTCTCTAAAAATGTTAGTAAGTGAACAAATGACCAACATTGCACAAGTGTGGGTGATTTCTATTTATAGAGCTCAAGTGGTTCACTTACTTAAGCTACTAATCAACTAACAACATTAATTAAACCTACTTAAGATGCTAATTCATGCTTACTATTTGATGAATTGACTAGGTGATTGATCTCCATCAAGCTATCTTGCAAGTTATTAGTTGAGTAATTTTGAAGCAACCTTGGAGCAACAAGCCACCCATGTGGGCCCCCTAGCTGCCAATTTCCCCCCCCCCCCCCCCCATTTTTCCAAACAATTTTGATTTATTTTTATCATTCATATATACCTTTCTCTCTATATATCTCTATCTTTTTTCTCTCTCTCTCTCTCTCTCTCTCTCTCTCTCTCTATATATATATATATATATATATATATATATATTGACCAATTTTGACTTTGATTTGAGCTCCATATTGTATTCTAGCATTTAATCTATTGGGCTCATTCATTTAATTTGTTTGGGCTCAATTTATTTATTCCATTGGGCTAACATTAACTAACTCATGCTACCTTTAATTAAAATAAGAATTGGACCAGTTTAATTCTAACATAGTCCAATACATTAACTATGTTCATGGATTATTAGGTTTATTTTATTGAACCTAGTTTAATAAAATCATTTGGATTTAACATATAATCCAATTAGATTTGTTTTAATTATTTCTACCACTTGCTACATTATTAGATTAATAAATATACCCATACATATATAAATTCATTCAATCATGTAATTGCATAATCAATTTGTACAAAAATTTTAATTCATTGATAATTATTTAATAATCATCATTACAATGTGCTTAGAACTCGTGGTTATTACACCAAGAATGTTGTCGATTCGATGAATAAGGTGGCGGCAGAGGTGATGGAACACTTAGCGTCCATTGAAACTAAAGAGAAGTTGGTGAAGATGGGTTTAGGATCAGCTGAGTTTTCAGGTTCTGAGAATCATAGAAAAGGCTGTCATTGCTAGATTTATTTAGGTATTTTACTATTTATTTGGTAGAATACCATAAACTGTATGTTGTATATGTATAGTTTTGTCATTTGCCCATATAAGAATTATCGAAAATAAAATGAATGATACTTACTACAAGATATGAAACTATAAAATCAAGCAGAGTTGAATATCAACACCATAGGAACTTGTTACGTATTTCCATGTTATATTAGTTACTACTTCTTCATTGTTTAAGTTAATCACCATCTTGAATCAAAACTGTAGATCATAAAGTTGGAAAATGAAGAACATACAATGAATTTAAGATAACTACACAAATTAGTATCTAAAATTGGGTAGAAAGAAAATCGTGTTGATAACGTATTATGAAATATAGATAAAACAAATTAGTAAGAAGAAATTATTGTATTCAAATGGTCATTCACACTCATTTTTATGTATATTTAATCAGTAAAACAATCCCACATAAATATATGACTTTACAATAATAAGTACAATTATACCTATAAGCTTTATACATTCCGGCTTTTACATAACCTTTTCATTTTCCAAACTTCACACATTCCTAATCAAACTTTATTTTTAACACAGATTTATATTTGTGGTTATTTTTATAAGATAATATTCAAAAAAATATATTATTGGATAAATATAGTAATAAATCAATTGTAATAAATGTAGTAGGGAAGTGAAATGACGAACAGGTTGACAAGTGTCATTACCTGGTGTTAATGTATTGTGTTTTAGTATATATAATAATAAATAAATAATAGATGTATTATAAATTATTTTGGACTATTTTTGAGATTTTGGACTTTATAATTTTTTTTAAGGCCAGTACCCATAAACTCAATATCGTATTTTGGTTAGGTTTAAAATCATGCAATTTTAAGTTCGGCCCAAACTTAGATTTATCAAACAAATCAGCTATTTAGTGAGCTTGACCCAAACAAAAATCAACTAGTACATAAGCATAAAATCTCGGCCCAATCCAGAAAAGTTTGGACTTATTTTGTTGCCTTTTTAGTCCGAGGTTTATTTTAACTTACAAAAATATTTTTATAGAAATGAGTTTTGAAAATAGTATTTATATTTATATGTAAATACTTTGATAATATATATAAACACAATAATTCATTTTTTTAATATATTTTTTATATTAATATTGTTTTTATTAATATATATTTATAGTATTTATATTTACAATAATATTTATTTTTTAATTTTTCTTTTATTAATTATTTTTGTTATCATCAAAATTTAAATATTTTTAACCCATCAAAATCTGAACATAGATAAATAAAAAAAAAATGAAAAAAATATAAATAAAAATATTAAAAAAAAAAAAGTTAATGAATAAAAATAAATAAAAAACAAAAAAATTATCATTACAAATAAATAAATAATAAATAAAATTTGAAAAAGTTCAAAATATTAATATTTAAAAAAATCTATTATGTCGAAAGTAATATTATTTATTCTATTCAAAATATTATATAAAAAATATTAATAAAAAAATAAATACTGACTCCGTTCCAAAATTAGATATACAAGTTGATTTTTGAGGTCAAACGAAAAGATATTAAATTAAATTTTAAAATTAATATGACTCATAAAAATTTATAATAAAGTAAATTTTTTTATTAATAATTTTTGTTACATATTATATAATTATAATAATTATAACAACTAAAATTAAATAAATTCACATCACTTTATATATATTATTAATTTTTTCTACATTGACAAAAAATAACGGGAATTGATAATTATATAAATAAAATTTTATATTTTCATAAAAAGTCTCGCAATGAAATTCATTTAGTATTTATATGCATATGAATTATGTATATGAAAGGAACCTTCAATTCCCAAAACAAAGATAGAAGGAACCCGAGCATCATCATCATATTAGAAGAAGAAACAGAACAAAAAAGAGAGGGCAGCAAGGCAAATAATCCATGCCCGCCTCCAAAGCCAAAAGGCTAAGCTCTATATTACGTTCTGCCAGTAAAATAGTCTCCTCTGCCCACGCCGACGACGTTGCCCTAAAACAGTACGTTTCCTCCCTCGACACTTCCTCTACCTCCTCCTTCACGCTCACCAATGGTTCGATAAAATTGCCCAAACGACCATCTTCCCATTCTTCCAAACCTCTCAGCCATCTGGCTGTTGAGAGATTCAAATTACACGACTCAGCTGCCTCCGATTATGGTATTACTTGGTACTTGCTTTTCTTTATGGATGGATTATTCCGTTTCATTGTGGCTGTGACCGAGCACAAATGAGAAATACGTTGTTAAATTTTATTCATATTATATTTTATTTTGTATATAGACGAATCAACACGGCAGCTATCGAGGGAGATATCTGCCATATTGTCTGGTATGTATGTTATTTTGTATGCTTGGTTGAGAATTATATACTGATCAAATTATCTTAATACTACTGTAAAAGGGCTCAAATGGTTGCAAGATTTCTTCTCCCCGTATGGCAAAGGCATATTCTGTTATTGCAAATGGTTTCCAAACTTAAATATTAAAATTTGCCCTCGTTATATACCAGAAGTAGTATTGCAAAGGAAAACAAAAAGTTCAGGAATATTGTTTTCGGGATAAGCTTGTGAAGGGATATTATTCTTAGAGAACTCAAGTCTGATTATCTATTCTTTCACAGAAACTGAATACCCAATATGATGCTAATCAAGTGCAACAAGCCTTTGCCAAAATTGTTTCCTGCTTTTACATTATATTTCATTTTTTTTCTTCATCCTTTCCTATTTTCAAGCAGAACAAAATAATTTTGTGGATAAATTGGGTCTAAAGTGCTATCTTACGAGTCTAGGACTGTTGTGTAGTAGAGAATGCCTACTGGATTATGTACTTTGTTGCGTCATTTTTTTAACTTTGCAGGTGAGAAATTTACGGTTGTGGTCTTGTTTACTTTTAACAGTGATTTATATATGTTATATTTAATTATTTAAATGCAGGGGGAACAGATTTTGATTCACTTGATTTAGAAGTGAATGATGGGCAAGATGCGCAGATTTGTTTGGATATACCGTGGTTCTCAACCATGTTGCATAGCAACATATCATTGCGTCGGAAAGAAATATCACGTGAAAGGAAGCAAAAGTGGGTCTTTAAGGGCACCCAAACAAATCGTTTTCAGTTGCTAGTTAACATGTGTGCACAGAAACTGGGATCGGATGCTGCTATTCAGGTATTTGGTAAATTGGGGCGCGAAACTGGTGTGAAAGAATATAATGCATTAATTAGACTTTACATAGACAAGGCCAGGAAAACTGAAGATGAAGAAGAGTCACTACAGATTTACACATTTGCTTATGATTTATAATCTTTTAACAATAATTTTATCAATAATAGTACAATAATTACTTTTAAAAAAATTAATTTGACCAAAATAATTATAATGAAACTTTTAATTAGATAGTATATAATGAAAAAACAAAATAAGAAGTCGCTACAAGGAAAATTGCACAGTATTAATTAACTATAGCTGCAATATTAAAGGAAATGTAATGAAATGTAATAATTATTATGTAAAGTTTTCAAATCTCAACTACGTTACTATTTTACTAAAAAGTTCTACTGTTGAAAAAGAATATTAGATTTGTAGCGTGCAGTTTGCACAAATACTGAATAGACGGAACAAAGAACTATTAAAAGTTGGTTCATTGTTTTTAGAAACCTGAGTACAAATCAAAATCAAACAAGGGTAACTTGTTTAAGCACTATTATCACCCACTCAAATTAATATTGTACCATTTCTTTTCAAAATTAGTTTTTTGGCTTAAATTATCTTTCTACTCTGTAAAAAGAATTCAAGAAAACACCACAAAGTAGAAAGTGTTGCAATATAATCCCTACTAAAGCACTTACAAAGGCCTTAAAAAGTGGGTCTTCTGTCAAACACCTTAGAATCATGCCTATAATCAAACGTATTTAGTATTTTTCCCATTTCTAAATACATACATATATATATATATATATATATATATATATATAATAACTTAACTTCAAATTTACAAAAAATAACATAATCTTTTGGAAAAGAGCCAAAATATAATCACGCGTAGTGTCATTCAATTGAAGTTTATTTTTTAGAAATATAAAAAGAATACCTAAACATAGGTTTCCAGGATTGGTACCAACTATTAAAACTTAAAATAAATTGTCCAACACAAAAGTTCACACCTACAAGCCAGATAATCGAAAAGGTACAACAAGGACAACAAAATCAACACTCCTAACAACAAAGCAACTAATGGATATCATACTAAGAGTAGGAAGTATAATAGTGAATTTGGTATAGTCATTCTAGAGTTGGATTAAGTTATGTTATTGTTGGCCATCACAAGATTAGGTATTAAAGGGTTAGTTCTAGTGATCTACATAATGATTTCCTTTCCAAAATCTTGTTGAAAAGACTCTTATCCTTCCTAATTGTAGCCCCAACACTACAGAACCTTTAATTTTTAAATTATTTACATTCAACATAGTCACCATTCTTAAGGATCACCCACATTATCAAGAATTTGGTATTAAAGGATATTTAAGGTGTATAGCTATGAGCTACAACTCATAACCTATAAATTGAAAGCAAATTTAAAAATACTGCTGTTGGGATCAAATTATTTAGGCCCGGGTTTGGGCTGGTCCATATTGTTTTGTGGGTGAGCCTTTAATTTGATATATGAGTTCCTATCCGGTTTAGGATATGAAAGTATTAGAATCTTTATTTTAAGGGGATTCTGTTTCCTTATTTGGTTGATACAAAGAAGCCTAATTGGAGTAAGATCTATTAACTGATGAGTTGTCTTTACGCGAAAAGGGACTACTAATTCTAATCACTTTCAGATGACTGTACACCTATATATATGATGTTGTATGGAGGCATTGAGGACACTTCCCTTTTATTATTATTATTAGTCTTTTCCTACAGAACCATTATTTTTCAGCATATAGATTCTCTATTATTCTCAAGGAAGTCTGTAAACACAATTAAAACATTAATTAAAAATAAGGTTCAACATCCCTTTGGAACTGAAAATAAAAACTTAGCTAAACATAATAAAAATAATACCCACTAGTTGAAAAGCTCTCTCCGAGAAATTAGGAGACAGGTCTCCCAAAAATCTACTCTCTCAATAATGAGAGATTGGCCCTCTATTTATAGGTCTCTAACTTGTCCAAACCCTAATAGGATTTACAATTAAAAATAAAAGAAAAAGAAAAAATATTATTATCCTAACCCTAATTGGAATTAAAATCCAATTTGGAATCAAAAAGTAGCAAAAATCCAAAAAATCCCGTTTTCCAGCATTAATGCGCAAGCCAAACAAGCCTTCCACGCGCTTTGACCGGTCAACGCGGTTCCCGCATTTTGCTGACGTCACCGCAATCCCGCGCATTGCGCGATCACCGCTCCAAAAGACGTCGTTCTATGCGCCCTGCGTCAACAGTTTCCACGCACTCCGCGCATTGCGCGGTATACTTTCCATTCAATGACCAAACGACGTCGTTTCTTGTTCTGTTGATTCACCCTCATGCGCACATTGCGCGGTCGGTCTGTGTTCCGGTTAATTACCATTATACCCCTCCGCGTCTTTTTTGCTTAATTACCATAATGCTATCAGGTTATCAATAAATTCCTACAAAATAAAATAAAATAAATAAAAATAATATAAAAATAGTAAAAATCCTAAAAACACATAATAATAAATAAAATTCCTAAAATACTAAAAATAAATAAAAACACATAAATAAAAAAAATATAAAAATACTATAAAATTGCCTAAATTAACATAAATTAACTAAAATCCTATAAAACCTATTAAAACCAAAATAAGCTAAATAATTAAATATTTAAGCACACAATAAATATAAAAACTAAGTATTATGAAATAAAAATACCGTATAATTTAGCTCTATCAAATACCCCCACACTTAGTTTTTGCTCGTCCTCGGGCAAAACAAAAATATAAAATATAAAATTAATGCTAATAACTAAACAACTTACTTGAGCAACAGATCAATATAAATTTCAACATCAGCCTCAAAGATTTTTTAAATGACAACTCAAGGAAAGTTTCAAAACCATGCAAAATCTAAAACTTTAACATATTTATTAATCTTACTTTACTTAAGATCTTTTGTGTGTGTGTGAATCCAAATGTATTAAACTAATCAAAACTCAGATAAGTTTAGGTTGTTAATTACCTTATAAAAGACATATAACAAAACTCAATATATTTATTTTTCCCATCACTCTGTGCTCATATAGATAAATATAAATCAGAAGATCAAAAGGTTTCAAACAATTATATACACTAGGATTAATATGCATTTTTTTCATATATTTTTTTCATATATTTTTTCATTTTAATGGGTGCATTTTATGTTCCATCCTATTTTTTTTTTCTTCTTTAGTGAGTGCATTTTATGCTCCATCTCACCAGCGAGTGCGTTTTACGCTCCATCTCGCTTTTTCACGTGTTTATCAGTGAGTGTGTTTTACGTTCCATCTTAACCCACCACAAGATTTTTTTTCTTATACAATAATAATCATAGAAAAATTACCTAAATCATCTCCTCCAAATTATATTTTGTCTTATATTTCACTTTAAATAATGATCAGATAAAATATAGAGCTCAAAAATATCTTTTATAAACATTTAACCATTTAAACTTTCTCTAAATTAAAACTAGCTCAAACAAATGGATATAAGTGTATAAAAATTTTAAAGATCTCAAACAAGGTAATAATCAATAAAAAGTCAAAATTCAGACTAAGCAAAAATTTATCCCTTTTCTAAAAGCTATTAAATAAAAATCAAATTTTTTATCATTGACTAAAAATTTAAAATTCAATTAATTCATTACTCAAGTGACACATCCTAAAAATAAAATAAAAAAAACTACCTCATTTTCGTAGGAAACACGGTTACACTTAGCACGTGCAACAAGCCTTTAAACCCCAAGGTTACCCCAAGTGGACGAGTTTTGTCTCGTGAGGGTTTGCAGTGAATTTACCCACAAAATTTAAAATTTAATTTTTTTTAAAATTCCCTAAAAATAAAACCAAATTTTTTTAAAAAAAATAAATAATTTTTTTTAAAATTTCCTAAAAATACTATAAAAAATATCCTAAATTCCTTCCCCCACACTTAAAATTTACATTGTCCCCAATGTAAACGATAATGCAAAGAAACATGCACAAATAAATATAAAAAGAAAAAAGAAAAGAAATGCAAATCTGATTTCTTGGGTTGCCTCCCAAGCAGCGCCTTTGTTTATTGTCATTGGCTCGATAACAGGCCAAACCACTACGTCACTCCAATTTCATGTATGTTGCGTACTCCATCCATCACAACATTCCTCATAAGTAGATTACATCTCGTCTTTGCATGATATGATTCCTCATAAGTAGATAATATATGATAGGATTATATTATATATGATATGATTATATTATATGCAATTATATTATATTATATATATATATATATATATATATAACAAATATAATACATATTAAAAATCTAAAATTATATATATCATATTATATGTTAAATATATATTATTACATGTTATAATAATATTATATATATTTAATATATAAAATAATTTATTTCATATATTGTTCTATTATAAATTATAATATAATATAATATAATATAAATATAATACATATTAAAAATATAATATTATATATATTATATTTGTTCTATATTATATTATAATTATATATATAAACATATAGAATATCTACTATAGTATATAATATTTATATGTATGTATATATTATATTTATTTTATATTATAACAATATTATATACTAATATATCATATAATCATATCATATATTATCTCATCATAATTTTTGAAAACAAATATAATATGATTTGAGATAAAATTATTCAATTAATCTAATATTATTAGAAACTACATAATTACATATTTGTTAATGGTCCTTTTTGTCCAACTAATACATCTTGAAAAGAGTTTCGTCAAAAAAAATGTTTAAAGGAGAGTTTTGCAAAAATAATACAAACTGGAGAGAGAGCTCTGCCAAAAAAAAAAGTTCGAGTGAGAGTTTTGCAAAAATAATACAAATCGGAAGAATAATTTTATATTTCAGTCCATAATTAATTTATGATTTCTTTTATCCTCTTTTAGATTATAACATATATTCTTTTCTTCTATAATTTTATTTGTCACATTATTTTATTTTCAATTCCTTTTTCTTTTATAATTTTTTTTCTCACGCGCGTATGCATAGACTAGTTTATATCGTTGCACACTGAAAATTAATAAAGAGACAAATGTATTCTTTTAATCAATGGATCCCTAGTAATCCTTTTAGATCAATGTATCCAGACTCGAACAATATCTATCTAAATCAAAATTCAAACTCTCTTATTTTTGTGAGTTCAATCACTTCCTCAACTCTTCAGTTGTTAACACATTTTTATAATTTGTTCTTCTCTCTCGCTCGGTCTTCCAATCCAATTATTACTTGCCAGGTGAAAACTTTTTAAGAGATTATAAAATTATAGATTTGTTTGTTCTATGTATAAATACTTCCTCCCAAAAATATAGAGTTGTTTGTTCTAATTAATTATTATATATAAAAGTACATAAAGTGATCATTCCGATTGAAAAAATCACTAAGTTAATCCTTAATTAATTAAAAATTAACTCGGTTATTTGTCCAAATTATATATCAATTGACATCTTTCTCTTTTCTATTCAATCGATATTTTCCTCTTCCTCTTTCATATCCTTTTTTGAGGAGAATCGATTTATCAACTGACATTAAATATAAAAGCATAGCACTGGTAACTCTAATAGTCATAGGTGCCAAAAATCATCATGGTTTCAATTTTTTTTTTTTAGGGGAATCTATTAAATCTTTGGAAATTGGCGTTAAAAATAACAAACAAAAATTGGGGATGATTTCGCGCGACTTCCGATATAGAACAGAGCAGATGTATCCAGCAAGAAGTAGAGAGGTGCACATAGGTATGTGTATCCATCGAGAAGAGCAGCAAGGTCTCTACTCTTTCTGTTTATTTTTCTCATAGGGCAAATTAGGTATATGAAAACAGTGTCGACTTGGAACACTTTAATTAATGATAAACTTCTCAGTTTATTAACTTTGGGTGTGTAAATACAAACAAAAGATGTGCAGGTATCTCCACCCTATAATTGCAAGCAAATACATTATTAATATACTACTATCACACGGTACTAAGGTTTCTATTTATAAGTCAAACCAAATCAAATAATCCGATCAAACCAATTACTTTTTGCCGGATTCTATAAATTGTTTGGTTTGATTTTATTAGATATTTTATAACTCGAACAAATTTAGGTTAATCATTAAAGTAAATTTAGTAAATTGAATACATAAAAAATAAATGAATTAATATATCTATATGCTTTTTACAACTAAACCTCATATTCAATCATAAATAAATTCTATAACCTTAGGCTATGTTTGTTTGCAAAATACATATTTGGGATTGGACTATTTGTATTAATTTAAAGTTATTTCCGACTTTTTTATCCCATGATGAGGGATTAATAGTCCTTTAAATAGTCCTTGGACTATTTTTTATTATTCTTAAGGCTATTTATGATGGATTATATAATCCCATGATGAATTTGGGATTAATAGTCCTTCTCATTTTAAACTATTAAATGACTTTATGAGATTAATATTTCAAAATGAAGGGATTAATAATCCCTCATCATGGGATAAAAAAGTCGAAAATAGCTTTAAATTAATACAAATAGTCCTATCCCAAGTATATATTTTATAAACAAACATAGCCTTAAGAGATTATCAATAATAAATATTACAAAGTGTGCAAATTTTGATTGTTGTTATATATAATAATGATTAATTATCTAATATTACTTAAAATAAACAAGTTAACAATTTTTAACAAAATTTCAAATACACACCCGAATCAATAACGGTTGGTTTTTCTATTTTCTTATTTAATACTCCAAATTTCATTAATTTTTTTTTTAATTCCGCACTAATTACACGCAACATGACGCACGTATGCCAAACAAGCTAATTTCATGAGTCGGAATCCATACATGTCAAATCATTGATAATTATGTTATTTATGTCTCATACAATGTATATATTATTATATTCATACATTAAAATAGTTCAAATATATATTTAATTATATAAAATGTGAATTTTAAACTATAATTTCACCAATAAATTAAAAGGTAAAAGTTTTATAAAAAAAATAAACTTAAAAGAACATTATTGAAAAAATTGATACTTTGGAGCTAAAAGTCAAAAATTTGTGAAACTTTGAAGGAAAATTTTGCAGTTAACCCAATTTTATAGTTCTTTTGTTCCAAATTATATGATAATTATTGACTTTTGAAAGTAAATTTAAAATATTTTTAAATTCAAAATTAAAATGACTTGTTAAAAATTAAGAAACAATAAAACTTACTATGAGTAGTATTTTTAGATAGTTTACAATATTTATCATTATATTCATTAAAATTAAAAGAATCCATGTAAATATTAAATTTAAAAATATTTTAAATTAACTTTAAAAAATAAATAATGATCAAATAATATAAAAAGGAGAGAGTACTATATTTAAAATGTTAGAAATTCATTATATTAGTTACCAGTGGAATCTCGACAGAAACATAGATTATATTTTACTGGAATTTAACATTATATGTTTTTTTAAAGTTGAAACTCACTGCTATATATTCTATTTTTGTTATAATCAATTTATTTTTTATTTTAATCTTTTAGTAATTTTTTTGCAGTTAAACAAAATATTTTTAGAATTACATTTTCATTAATTGATAGGTAAATTACATTCTCATTATAAAGCTAATATTTTAAAAACCAAAAAAAAAAAAAAAATTACAAAACATTCAGTTATCTCCAGTTATATTAATATCGACCTCCTATCTACAGATATTCATTAAACCTATATATTTCCATAGCCCAATCCCAGAGATAAATTTCAGTTACCTAGTGCTGTTCATATTCTTCTACCACAGTCCACAAGAAGGCGTGGAACGAGTGATGTCAATTTCAAAGGTAAAAGAACAGACAAGTAAAAACAGGAATATGAGAAAAATAAAATAAAATAAAATAAAAATGAGGTTCATTATAACTTGTGAAAGAACTCAATCTGAAGAATATTAATATTCAAGGATTTAGGCAAATGTAGGACAATAGATTATACGGCCATCTCGTTTCTTCTTATTCTTCTTCTGGGCCTAATTCATATTCATCTTAAACTTCCCTATTCTCTTCCTTTACCGACACCTTCTTCTTCTTCTTCTTCTTCTTCTTCTTGCTCTTCTTTTTCTCCTCTTCCTCTTCCTCTTCCTCCCTGGTTTTGTGGACTGCTTGAGATACTTGGATGATGCACTCCTTGGTTCCATAGGCTGCTTGAGATGCTTTGATAACGTAGCACACATGAGGATCATCTGTTGGTATTTGTCTTAGCATTTTTCTTGCAGATTGACCGGCTCCTAAAGCCAAAAGGGCTTGGTACATCCTGTAGAAGCAATTCTAAAATGTAACAGACCAATATGTTGCCTAAGCAAAATAATACCTACTTGTTTAGCTAGTCACAAGTACAATATCAACATCTTAATAGAAATTTACACATACAAATACCAATAGCTTGTTAAAAGTTCCAAACAACATTCCAAGAACTGCCATTATCAATGTAGCACAGTGGTAAATTGCTATCACAACATTCAACAAAGTAGAGACTAGAGGCACAGTGTCAAATAAGATAAATGAGAGACATTACGCAATAAATGATGGGTAATCATTGTAGAAGCACCAGGGTCCCACAAGAAGTATAGGTTTCCACCTAGCAACTCCGTGAAACCTGTGTAGGCAAATCCCATATCTAGCAGACAGGTCACAGGTACAAATCTTTTGGGAATGCGATCATGCCGTTGCACTGGGGAAGAAGGGGGGGGATTCACATACAATCATGATGCTATCATTAAAGGCAACCAAAAAATATATAATCAAGACCTTTTACCTTAGAAAACTCAAGACATTATACGGAAGACCCGCTGTCTCATATTCGCGCCAAATCAAATAGGAACTTTGTAAGTCTTTAGCTTTTGCGCAAGCAGTAAGAAGAAAGTCGAGACTTTTTCTAGAAGGACATAAACCAAGCTCTTCCTTCACGGCTTTAAGCAAATCCAGACCAATCTGCAAATCTACAGGCTCTGTCTCAGCAATTTGGCAAAACACCTACTCCAGGATTAACATCATGAAATGACACACTATGAGCAACTTGTCAACAACTCGAAAAGAAAAAAAAAACCACAATAGAATCATTTAGTTTACTAAACCAGACTCAATATGACCAACTTCCATGTCAAAAACAAATAGTCTCAATCAACGAGGAAGAGAACAAGTCAAAAACCTCATCAAAAATAACTTCTCTGGCCACCTCAGTATCGTAAAACTTATCCTTGAGTTGCTTAAGCAAATCGACGGCATAACTAAACAAGGGAAAGCATATATAAGCAATGATGGATACAATATAAAAACTTTTCAAGGGGATTAAGAGCAGTTAAAGTTACCTTAAATGCTTGTGTCGAACACAATACAAAATGACTCTAAAGCAGCCATCAACCCAGTGCTCTGGGACATTTAATTCCTCAAGCAGCTGCAGCAATCTATTCAATTCTCCTTCATTCGGAAAATGCTCCTGGAGGATAGCATAAACACTTCAATGTTTAGAAGGTCAAAGACGCCATATATTCATCAAGCAAACTTACAATAAGACTTATAATGGCTCTGGGCTCCAGACTGTATTCTGCTTGTCTGAGTTCTTCATATATTTTAAGTGCATCAGGCATTTCTCCATGTGATGCTAAAGCCGAGACAAGCACGCTTTTGATTTCATTCAAGTTCTTGACAGGTACTCCTTTATCAAACACTACCTGCCCATATATTCATATCATAAAACCTCATGTAGAACATTTATTAATATAGTACAGTTGTGGCTTATATCACATACAACATCGTAAAATTGATGGAGAATATAACGGGGAAAAACAGTATAATAACTTGGAAAGAGAATTGATTTATATATATATTAAATAAATAAAAACTAGAATCGATGAAAGGTGAAAACCACAGTATTTCAATAGTTTTTTATTCCAACAAAACCCTTCAAAATGTTACAATGCACCATTCTACAATCACCAAAGAAATACGATGCGAAATAGTGTGTGTGTGTGTGTGTGTGTGTGAGAGAGAGAGAGAGAGAGAGAGAGAGAGAATAATCAGTATTAATCACCAGGAAATTACGTCAGTCTGGATACATAGTACCCTGACTATGAGAAAGGAAGCACATGCAATAACTGAATGTATTTAAAAGGGAACAGTTGATGGAAGATCTACCATGGAGGCTATTTTTTTTTAAGACAATTGATAGGAAGACATAGAAGAAGGAAAAAGGACCTCCATCTGGTGTTCATCAATATGAGAGACATGATAAGGTCTGGAGGAAGGTGCTGTAGTGCGTTCTTGAGAAGAAAATAATGCCTACAAAGTATGTGGAGGTGACAAGGACATGTACGAGGGAGCATCTTCTTCCGATAGTACATCAAGTGATTTCCCAACCACAATAGGATTACACCGAGGATCGTCATGGAGCCCTTATCTTTTTTCCTTAGTTATGGATGAGCTAGCAAAAGATATTCAGGATGAGGTGCCATGATGTATATCATTTGATGATGATATTGTGCTAATAGATGAAATTAGGGAAACAATTAGTGCTAAGTTGGAGTTATGGAGAAGTACATTTGAAACTTAAGAGTTATAGATTAAGTACAACTGTACAAGTAATATTGGATATTCGGAGTGTGAGTTTAGCAATCTAAGAAGATATACAAGCATTGTGAATATAAGGACATGAGGTGCCCAAGAAGATTCTTCTTAAATACTTGGGATCATATTACATAATATGAAAGAGACTGATAAAGATGTAAACTATAAGATTAGAGCTAGATGGATGAAGTGGCGCAATGCATTAGGCGTGTTCTGCAATCATAAAACCCCAACCAAGTTGAAGGAAAATATTTATAAGACGACAGCTGTACGGAGTTGAATGTTGGGAAGCTAAGAAGCAACATGTGCATAAGATGGTAGGGGCAGAAATGAGATCGTTAAGATGGATGTGTGGTTATTTAAGTATGGATAGGATCAGAAACGAGGACATTAGAAAGCAAGTTAGGGTACCCTAATTGAGGGAAAAAATGATGGAACATAGATTGAGATGGTTTGGTCATATCCAAAAGATGCCTAATGATGGTTCGGTGAGAAGAAGAGTTTTCTATCAAGAGGGTGACATAAGTGGGTTGGGGGGGGGGGGGGGGGGGGGGGCACAGATCAAAAACTACGTGGGATAAAGTAGTACAAAAAGATTTGAATGAGCATGATATAACTGAGGACCTTGGCCGTGATAGGAGCGAGTGGAGGAATACAATATGTATACTGGAGGACCACTAGGGTTTTACACGTATCTGCATTTGTTATTGTTTTTGAAAATCAGGCCTACTCTTTAAATTGGGGGAAACTCTGACTAAACTACAATTTCTGAATAAAAATTCAAGATTTTTTTGAAACCTAATAGAGGTGAACAAACTAAAACCAGTATCCAAATACAATCAGCAGTTGGAAAGCAGATCTTTACGCCTCTTGTTAATGGACGAGGAAAGAGACAACAGTTAACCTCTAGTTCAGTAGAATTGCTGATGTTCAAGTTGAAGCATTTAAGTTTTAACTTTATAGATTTTTGGGTGTCGAGATTTCCCACTCCATGGAAATACTGTTAACGTACTTACTAAACACAATGCAGGCTCCAACAGTTAGTTTGTAGAGTAGCGGGGTGGAATTAAATTAAGTATCAAGATTTTATCTGTCAAGCAATATTGTTTAAGAATCAAACAATAATCCCATTTACCAAGATCTTCAACAAAAAATTCCAATAAGCTAGAGCCTAAATAATAAGAAAGGAAAATCCACTTTAGTTGGACAGACACAACTAAAGCAGAATCAACAAGACAACTGCAAAAAGATACCTGCTTTGCCATCTCAAACTGTCCACAAGTTGCATATGCATTTATAAGTGCCATATAAATATGCTTTGTAACTTGAACTCCAGAATTCTTCAGTTCTTCATAATACTACAAGAAGAGGCCAAATTATCATATCTTACAAGTTACAGTGGCATTCACGACACATGATACGATGCTAGATACTAAACTAGAACAAAAGTATCAAAGAAACAAAGAAAGCATTAAAAAAGATCCACCAGTCTAAATAAATACCCTTATCACAAAGGCATAAATATGCCAGAAATGAGTTCCTCTCATCTCCTCTGCTCCCCACAAGGAGAAAAAAAGTTAAAAACCCATACGTGAAAAGCAAAAAATTTAGTTTGGTGTCACTCAGACGTCATAAAAAAAATGTTGACATCAAATCCAAGTTAAACAGGCAGGAACTGAAGGCCATAAACAAGCACCATTCCTTACTTTGACGCTTCCAGGTCCATTGCTCAAAGTAACAGCCGCTATAGAGAGGCCAATTTGGTTGTATCGCGCAGGGATTTGAGGGAGGGGGAACTATAAACCACTGAGCTAAGTTGGGTTCGGGACGATTTATCCCAACAAACGACTTGGCTCAACTTAAATTATTCGCAAGCCGATTAGTTCAGCTTGACTAACATCTTGGCAATGACAACCCACAGCTCGTGAAACCAAACTTAGCCAAGCCATCTAGCATTTTGAATCATAAAAATAAGTTTATAAGAAATAATTACGAACCTTGATTAGTATTTATAATGATCAAAGTTAAGCCATCCATTGTAAAACCTACTATTACTCATTCTTTTCCCTTCTCGTATTCTGAAGCCTAATTTATGTTTCAATTAAAAAAGATTAAAAACTAATATAAATAAATGATTGGCCATACACTTTTTTACTACTCAAAATAAAATGTTCTATTTCTGAAGTTGTGATAGTTGAAAAAAAAATTAATTTGAAGATGGCTCTGCAAAAACAACCCAGTCAAAAGTTGTTTTGTTTGGTTTGCTAAACCTCATAAAACGGACTGGCTTTCGCATAGCTGATTAGAACTGCTCGACTTGTGGCCTTGTAGTTGAACTAAGCTAAGCAATTTACGTACTAAGTACACAGGAATCGATAGAACCAGAACCAAAACCATGACATTAGTAGAAGTCTTCATAGTGAGACGACACCATGATAGTTCTAATAGAACAGTAACCACACTTTTCTTCTGCTGTGGAATTACGGGACCTTTCTCTTCTTTGGGAAATTTGGAATGAGCATAATGCACGTCATTTTGGGAGCTATTTATAAGTTGCTTTGTTGCGTAATAAGATTATGGTTCTTGCAACGCTATAGGCTTCTGCTACGGGGACTTCAGGGGCATTAATGCGTCTAGCCAGTGTAAAGATAGGAGGGAGACACCTTTTTAAGCGCTTTGTTTTCTTTTTTAGTTCCATTTGTGTAAGGGTGTGTGGATTGGACTCCTTTTCCCTGCTTTGCTTGAATTCTCTGCATATTTTCCTTTTCTATCAAAAAAAAAAACTGACAATCCCAATTCATTCTTTGATTTCTTTCACACACACACACACACAATGTTGAGAAAACCGGACCGGACCGGCGGTCGGACCGCGGTTCGACCGGAACCGGTCGACTTTCCGGTCCGGTCAAAAAATCGAAAATTCAACGACGCGGTCAAAAACCGGTTGACCACCGGTTCAACTGGTAAAACCGGTAGTTGAACCGGTGACCCGGTTTTTAAGTATTTTTTTTTTTTACAAAAATATTTTTAATAATATTATAACATTATTTTATTATATTTTAGCTTATAAAAAATTATATATTTTAAAATTTTATTAATTATTAATAATATATTTTTTTTATGTATTTATGACGTCACTGGTTCAATAACGGTTCGACCACCGGTTGAACCAGTGACCCATCCACCTGGTAACTTTTCCGGTTCGATGACTGGTCCGGTTTTCTAAACATTGCATACACATATGCATACATATATGTATGTGTACTATATATTGGGGATAACATAGATGTCGTTACCATAATAAATTGGTTGTGGCAACAACCCAAATTGATGTAGTTGTGGGAATTCATTTAATGACAGTTTTGTCATTTAACCATTTTTACTAATGACAATTTTATCATTTCACTATTTTATTAACCAGAACTACATCTTTATGGGTCATCACCAAAGCCACAGCTACAGTCCTTCCCCCCCCCCCCCCCCCGCCCCACAAAAAAAAAAAAAACACGCATATATATATCATTATATTTCATTCTGTCAATGGGTTGACATCACATCTTTTCTCCTTTCAGTCATCAGCTCTATAATGATACAGATCATGACATATAAAAAATCTTGGATTATGTTTAATTTTTTTTTTAACTATCTAGTCATTGCATTAGATAACTTTTTACATGCCTCTATCATCAATTCAATAATAGTAATGTAGTAGGCAATTTTTTTAAGCTTATCTTATTGATCCATTTTTTATTCCTATATTTTCAGAAGGAGAAAAAAATATTAAGATTTTTAAAGTACACTCTAACTGGCACATCTTATCACCCAATATAGAAACCAATGTGATACTGAGTCAAGAATTTGCCACAGAGATGGTGGCTGATATCACAACTTTGAACAATGTGTTGGACCGGATATAATAATATACTCTGAACAATCCAGTAAGTAATCCACCCAACTCTAATACTATATATATACACACACATATATATTATAAAGCCTTTGGCTTTTTTAACTGTTTTTGGTTTAATTGGGTCACATCTTATCTTAAAAAGAGTTTGTTATGCCTGTAAAATAGTTAATACAACTTCCCACATTTTGTGAACCGATTATAACTTTCCACATTATATTATTCAAACTTAAACTCTATCCTACCCACACTGATAAGCAGTTATATATCATCCCGATTTCCATAATTTTTATACATTTTTCAAAAATCTTTCAATATGTTTACAATCTCTCACCACTTCTGAAACATACTCTAAAATATATTCATTTATCTAAATATTTCTATATATGCCATCAATATTCAATGCATGAATTCATGGACATCAATGCATGAAAGGGTGAGGAGAGGTGTTGATCAATAACAATCAGATTTTTCGTTGTTTCAGAGATGTTTTGCTGTCCTTGGATTGAGATACGGTAAATTTATACTACTAATCCCAATTTACATATAATAGTGTATCTAACAAATACAATATGGACATTATTTGAATTTGCACAAAGTAAAATCATAAACTTTCGATATTTATTGACTATCCTATTTCTTCTGTTCATCATTTATATCACTGTTGTTATTCTAATTATCAAGAATCATGTTGTTGTGAATATCTGTGGCCTGGGACACAGATGATAGGATAAATGCGATATAATTGTTGTGTGTCTTTTAGGGCACGTGGTGAATATTCTCTTTGGCCTAAGACAAAGAAGAACTTTTGTTTAGTATGATTATAACCAAAGACTGGTATAATCATGACCATTAGTGTTATATTTGAATATCTTTGGCTCTTAATGCAAAGATGAACTGTTGACTTGCATGATTATGATCAGGAATTGTGAATTTATATTATCATGCCCAGTGGTGTTTAATATGATAAAAGTTGATGATATTTTTTAAAAAAGAGAAGCTAGTGGAAATCATAGTCTACATGATTCTTCTAATGGATTGCTCAGTCCGCTGCTATTATTGATCTAAAACTTGTTGTTTATTGTATTCTATCAAGAACTCAATTGTTGAAGACTAATGATAATTTAATCATTGTTATATTAGTCATGATATTTCTTATTGGACTATTTGAGCTCACCCTTTCTTTTTTTGTTCCATTGTTCTTCAGGAAATGAGAGAATAGCTAGGTCTAGCAGGGGAATGAAGTGAAGGTCCGAGAGATAGCTGTAGTAGTCTTCGCATGTTGTATATAGTGTGGCAATAATAGTGAAGACTTAGTTGTGTATTATTGAGTTTTGTATTTTCGTCCTTTGTACTGTTTGTATTAGTTACCGTGTATTTTATGGCGTCTCAAATTGGGCTATGTAGGCCCAGATTTGGGGGCGTCACATTTGGTATCCGAGTTTAGGAATATGATATTTAATGAAGATATGGGGTAGAAGTAGGAAGAGAGAGACGAATAGATTATGTCACTAGTGTGTCCTACATAAATTGAATTTTGTTATCTAATGAGTTGACTTGAATGTGGGGACAGGAAGTGACGAGTCAGTTTGTTTAACTAATCTTTATCTTATGACCGCAGTTTAGAATGACTTCTAAAAATCAGGGAATGAACTATCCACTGCCCGAGGCGAATGTAGTTGAGAACCAGGAAGCTACAAACAATTCTCTTGAAACTTTCATGGACATGATGAACCGAATATTCAAAGAATATTTAGATCATTTTGTGGTTGCCTTTATTGATGACATTCTCATATACTCCAAGAGTCGTGAGGATCATGAACAACATCTGAGATTAATACTCCAAAAGCTACGTGAGAACAAGTTATATGTCAAGCTGAAGAAGTGTGAGTTTTGACTTGAGGAAGTCACGTTATTTGGACATGTGATTTTCAATCAGGGAATATCAATTGATCCTGCAAAGATTGAAGCAATATTAAATTGGGAGCAACCTCGGTCAGTAACTGAAGTCCAAAGTTTTCTGGGCTTAGCTGATTATTATCGGAGATTCGTAGAAGGATTTTCTCGAATCGCCACTCCATTAACTCAGCTTACTTGGAAAAGCACAAAATTCGTATTGAACAAGGAATGTGAGAAAAGTTTTCAAGAACTTAAAAAAAGACTTATTTCAGCTCCTGTTCTGACCATATCATCATGATCGGAAGAATTTGTTATCTACAGTGATGCTTCAGGCAAAAGGTTTAGGTTGTGTACTTATGCAACATGGAAAAGTTGTAGCCTATGCATCTCGACAACTAAAAGATTATGAGAAAAATTATCCTACTCATGATTTAGAGTTGGCAGCGGTCGTTTTTGCATTGAAGATCTGGATACACTACTTGTACGGGGAGAAAGTGAAAATCTTTATGAATCACAAAATCCTCAAGTATTTCTTCACCCAGAAGGAACTCAACATACGGTAACGACGTTAGCTTGAGCTGTTAAAGGATTACAACCACACCATCCAGTATCACCCAGAAAAAATAAACGTCGTAGCTGATGCATTAAGTAGAAGATCTTATGCGAGTACAAGTGCAATGCTGACTACGCAGAAATGCATTTTGTACGACTTAGAAAAGATATAGATAAAGTTAAAGTCACCAGGGACCCACTTGAAGATTGCGTATGTACAAGTAGAACTAACTTTAATCAATAAAATTAAAGCTACTCAAGTTACTGATCTGAAAATGATAAACATGATGAAGAAAGTACAAGAATGTGTTATTTCAGAAGCAAGAATAGACGAGAAAGGAATACTTCGAGTCAACTCTCGACTCTGTTTTCTTAATGACCCTGAATTGAAGCATAAAATTATGATGGAGGCACACAACACACCGTTTGCAATCCACCCGGAAAATACCAAAATGTATCGTGACCTTCGACATATATTTTGGTGGAACAATATGAAGAGGGAGATTGCAGAGTTTATCTCAAGGTGTTTAACTTGTCAACATGTCAAGGCAAAGCATCAAGTGTTTAAGAGTCCATTGCAATCACTCGAAATTCCATAATGGAAGTGGGAACACATCACTATGGACTTCGTGACAGTTCTTCCCAAAGTTTCTCAAGGCTTTGATGCGATTTGGGTCATCGTAGATAGATTGACCAAGTTCGCTCATTTCTTGCCTATAAGAGAAAACTTTTCACTCGAGCGACTTGCCGGTATATACGTAAATGATATTGTAAGATTGCATGGCATGCCAGTTTCTATAGTTTCTGATCGAGATCCTAGATTCACTTCATGCTTTTAGATTAGTCTACAAAAAGCTATGGGCACCGAGCTACAATTTAGTTCTGCATACCATCCTCAAATGGACGGACAATTTGAAAGGACGATTCAGACTCTGGAAGATCTTTTGAGACTTTGCTTACTAGACTTCAAGGGAAGTTGGGACAAGTACTTGTCATTGGTTGAATTCTCCTACAATAACAGTTACCAAGCAAGCATAGGTATGACTCCATTTGAGGCCTTGTATGGATGAAAGTGTCGCTCTCCAGTATGTTGGAATGAGATAGGAGAAGTAAAATTGTTGAAACCTGAGTTGGTATGCTTAACAACAGAAAAGATCCAAACAATTCGACAACGAATACAAATCACACAAGAACGACAAAAGAGTTATGCTGATCTGCATCGAAGGGATGGAAGTTTCAATGTCAGAGACCACGTATTCTTACGTGTTTCTCCATGGAAAAGAGTTACGAGATTTGGAAGGAGAGGAAAGTTCAACCCTCGATTTATTGACCCATTTAAAATTCTAGACCGAGTAGGATCCGTGGCCTACAGACTAGCCTTACCACCAAGCATGTCTCGCATTCATAACGTTTTTCACATATCCATGTTGCGTAAATATGTGAAGGATTCAAATCACATCATTGAGTTAGAGCCAGACGTTATAGGAGAAGATTTAATGTACGAAGTGGTACCTGTCAAGATCTTAGATAAGAAAGAGCAGATTCTATGCTCAAAGGTTATACCTCAAGTCAAGGTTTTATGGATGAACCAAGATACTAAAGAAATGACCTGCGAGCTAGAATCTAAAATGAAATCTAAGTATTTTTACCTCTTCGAAATACCAGGTATGTCAATTTCGGAGACAAAATTCATAAGTAGGGGAGGTTGTAAGACACTGACTTTTATGAAATATAAATTTAATTTTTCTTTATATATTTTCTTCTAAAATGGTAAATAAATAAATTGACAAAAGTAAAAATTAAGAAATGTTTGTACAAATTTTATCTTGTCGGAGAATATTCATTTTGTAGGGAAATATTCGTTCTGTCGAAGAATATTCGATTTGTACGACGGCGCCGAAATAATATTGGTGGATCCCCTACCACAAAAAATTATCGGATATAGAAAATGACATATGTAATCTTTCTAAATAAAAATAGTCAATAATACTAACACTTTTAACTAGTAAAATACCCGGTGGTAAAGGAATAGTAACATAAGGTATTGTACAATAGCACACAGTATTATACAGTAGCACATGGTACTGCACAGTGTTTTATATTATTGAACTAATAAAGTGACTATTGTACTATATTGACTTTATTGAACCAATAATTATCACGTGCACAATAATTCATATTATTGAACTGATAATTGTCACACTAACACATGCATAGTAATTCACATTACTGAATCAATAATTATCATTACACAGTAATGTGCTCTTTCTTTAACTTATTTTCTGCATTATTGATATCTCTATTATGATGTTGATTAAACTGTTGTATTCCATTATTAGTTAATTTTTCTGCTTATCTAACTCAGAAAGTCTGCTACACTGCATTTATAACAATTAGTCATAATAATGAATTATTGTTGAATAATTATGAATTATTGTTGAATAATTAAATTGATAAAGTTATTTATTCTTATTATAATAATTTATATAAAGTTATTTACTTTATATAAATTATGTAAAGTAAATTATTTTATTATGATAAATTATATAAAGTTATTTGTTTTTATATATAAAGTTAATTGATTTATATAAAGTTAGTTATTTTATATATAAAATTAGTTGTTTTATATATAAAGTTAATTGAATGATATAGATTAAAGAAAATCTGAAATGAATGATATAAATTAAAAATAATGTAATAATTATAGAATTTGAAATGAACGGTGTAGATTAAAGATGGTCTTTAAATGAATGGTTTAGATTAAAGAAATCTTAAAATATGAAATGAGTGGTATGGATTAAACATTATCTTGAAATATACAGTTTAGATTAAATTAGGAAATCTTGGTTTATAATAAGATTTTTGACTATAAATAGAGGCCTTAATTTAAGGATTTTTCATAAAACTTCTTTGCTTATTCTTTCTTTCACTCTCTAAATATTACTTTATGTAAGTTCTTTTTGAGTGTGGTAAAGTCATCTTAAATATTTGTGAAGATCTGTAAGTGTACGAGTACTGTTCAAGTAAGTCTTTTTATAAATGTTATATAAACAACCACACACATCACACGGTGTTATTTTGAAAAACTTCTTTGGAAGATTTATTTTGAAATATTATTTCTTTCAAAAACTATATTGAAGTTATTCTACTTTATTCTATCAAATCATTTTTGATGATTTCATACGAATTGGTATACATCATAAAATTATATGTGGTAGTTACTAATTAAATTATAAATATATAGGTTGATTAACTTCATTTAAATAAATATCCAGTCACATGTTAAGGTAAGGGGTATCATCATTTTCATACTCTTAACTTACTATGGTAAGTACTATTTGGTAAAGTTCCCAGAAATGATTATATATTTCTTAATAGTTTGCGTTTCATCTAATATAATTTCAATTGAACCTTCCTATTTTTCTAAATCTTTCTATTGAACTTTAACCGTTATTCCGAACTGTGAATCTTGAATATCATTCTTAAATTTGAGTCCACTTCATGTTGACGATTTGGACATTATTTGAATCTGCACAAAGTAAAATCATAAACTTTCGATATTTATTGACTATCCTATTTCTTCTGTTCATCATTTATATCATTGTTGTTATTCTAATTATCAAGAATCATGTTGTTGTGAATATCTGTAGCCTAGGACACAGATGATAGGATAAATACGATATAATTGTTGTGTGTCTTTTAGGGCATGTGGTGAATATTCTCTTTGGCTTAAGACAAAGAAGAACTTTTGTTTGGTATGATTATGACCAAAGACTGAAGACTGGTATGATCATGACCATTAATGTTATATTTAAATATCTTTGGCTCGTAGTGCAAAGATGAACTGTTGACTTGCATGATTATGATCAGGAACCATGAATCCATATTATCATGACCAGTGGTGTTTAAGATGATAAAAGTTGATGGTATTTTTTAAAAAAGAGAAGCTAGTGGACATCATAATCTACATGTTTCTTCTAATGGATTGCTCATTCCGCTGCTATTATTGATCTAAAACTTGTTGTTTATTGTATTCTATCAAGAACTCAACTGTTGAAGACTAATGATAATTTACTCATTGTTATCTTAGTCATGATATTTCTTACTGGGCTATTTGAGCTCACCTTTTCTTTTTTGTTCCATTGTTCTTCAGGACATGAGAGAATAATTGGGTCTAGCCGGGGAATGGAGTGAAAATCCGAGAGATAGCTGTAGTAGTCTTCACATATTGTATATAGTGTGACAATAATAGCGAAGACTTAGTTATGTATTATTGAGTTTTGTATTTTCGTCCTTTGTACTGTTTGTATTAGTTACCGTGTATTTTATGGTGTCTTAAATTGGGCTATGTTGGCCCAGATTTGGGGTTGTCACAATTTTCATATATATCCAAGATCTAGCATTAAAGAACATCAAAATAGGTTTTGAACTGTTAAAAACATATTTTGACCATAAAAATAAAAAGATGAAAGTATAGAACGCTTTTTAACTTTTTTGACTTGAATGTTTTTCTTCTCTTTGAAATAAACGTTACTAGAGACTTCACATTGGCTACTAGATATACACTTCTAGTGTAATATCCCTCAAGACTCTCCAACAATGCTCTCACTTCTCTCTATAATTTCTTCTCTCTCTAAAAATGTTAGTAAGTGAACAAATGACCAACATTGCACAAGTGTGGGTGATTTCTATTTATAGAGCTCAAGTGGTTCACTTACTTAAGCTACTAATCAACTAACAACATTAATTAAACCTACTTAAGATGCTAATTCATGCTTACTATTTGATGAATTGACTAGGTGATTGATCTCCATCAAGCTATCTTGCAAGTTATTAGTTGAGTAATTTTGAAGCAACCTTGGAGCAACAAGCCACCCATGTGGGCCCCCTAGCTGCCAATTTCCCCCCCCCCCCCCCCATTTTTCCAAACAATTTTGATTTATTTTTATCATTCATATATACCTTTCTCTCTATATATCTCTATCTTTTTTCTCTCTCTCTCTCTCTCTCTCTCTCTCTCTCTCTCTATATATATATATATATATATATATATATATATATATATATATATATATATATATATATATATATTGACCAATTTTGACTTTGATTTGAGCTCCATATTGTATTCTAGCATTTAATCTATTGGGCTCATTCATTTAATTTGTTTGGGCTCAATTTATTTATTCCATTGGGCTAACATTAACTAACTCATGCTACCTTTAATTAAAATAAGAATTGGACCAGTTTAATTCTAACATAGTCCAATACATTAACTATGTTCATGGATTATTAGGTTTATTTTATTGAACCTAGTTTAATAAAATCATTTGGATTTAACATATAATCCAATTAGATTTGTTTTAATTATTTCTACCACTTGCTACATTATTAGATTAATAAATATACCCATACATATATAAATTCATTCAATCATGTAATTGCATAATCAATTTGTACAAAAATTTTAATTCATTGATAATTATTTAATAATCATCATTACAATGTGCTTAGAACTCGTGGTTATTACACCAAGAATGTTGTCGATTCGATGAATAAGGTGGCGGCAGAGGTGATGGAACACTTAGCGTCCATTGAAACTAAAGAGAAGTTGGTGAAGATGGGTTTAGGATCAGCTGAGTTTTCAGGTTCTGAGAATCATAGAAAAGGTTGTCATTGCTAGATTTATTTAGGTATTTTACTATTTATTTGGTAGAATACCATAAACTGTATGTTGTATATGTATAGTTTTGTCATTTGCCCATATAAGAATTATCGAAAATAAAATGAATGATACTTACTACAAGATATGAAACTATAAAATCAAGCAGAGTTGAATATCAACACCATAGGAACTTGTTACGTATTTCCATGTTATATTAGTTACTACTTCTTCATTGTTTAAGTTAATCACCATCTTGAATCAAAACTGTAGATCATAAAGTTGGAAAATGAAGAACATACAATGAATTTAAGATAACTACACAAATTAGTATCTAAAATTGGGTAGAAAGAAAATCGTGTTGATAACGTATTATGAAATATAGATAAAACAAATTAGTAAGAAGAAATTATTGTATTCAAATGGTCATTCACACTCATTTTTATGTATATTTAATCAGTAAAACAATCCCACATAAATATATGACTTTACAATAATAAGTACAATTATACCTATAAGCTTTATACATTCCGGCTTTTACATAACCTTTTCATTTTCCAAACTTCACACATTCCTAATCAAACTTTATTTTTAACACAGATTTATATTTGTGGTTATTTTTATAAGATAATATTCAAAAAAATATATTATTGGATAAATATAGTAATAAATCAATTGTAATAAATGTAGTAGGGAAGTGAAATGACGAACAGGTTGACAAGTGTCATTACCTGGTGTTAATGTATTGTGTTTTAGTATATATAATAATAAATAAATAATAGATGTATTATAAATTATTTTGGACTATTTTTGAGATTTTGGACTTTATAATTTTTTTTAAGGCCAGTACCCATAAACTCAATATCGTATTTTGGTTAGGTTTAAAATCATGCAATTTTAAGTTCGGCCCAAACTTAGATTTATCAAACAAATCAGCTATTTAGTGAGCTTGACCCAAACAAAAATCAACTAGTACATAAGCATAAAATCTCGGCCCAATCCAGAAAAGTTTGGACTTATTTTGTTGCCTTTTTAGTCCGAGGTTTATTTTAACTTACAAAAATATTTTTATAGAAATGAGTTTTGAAAATAGTATTTATATTTATATGTAAATACTTTGATAATATATATAAACACAATAATTCATTTTTTTAATATATTTTTTATATTAATATTGTTTTTATTAATATATATTTATAGTATTTATATTTACAATAATATTTATTTTTTAATTTTTCTTTTATTAATTATTTTTGTTATCATCAAAATTTAAATATTTTTAACCCATCAAAATCTGAACATAGATAAATAAAAAAAAAATGAAAAAAATATAAATAAAAATATTAAAAAAAAAAAAGTTAATGAATAAAAATAAATAAAAAACAAAAAAATTATCATTACAAATAAATAAATAATAAATAAAATTTGAAAAAGTTCAAAATATTAATATTTAAAAAAATCTATTATGTCGAAAGTAATATTATTTATTCTATTCAAAATATTATATAAAAAATATTAATAAAAAAATAAATACTGACTCCGTTCCAAAATTAGATATACAAGTTGATTTTTGAGGTCAAACGAAAAGATATTAAATTAAATTTTAAAATTAATATGACTCATAAAAATTTATAATAAAGTAAATTTTTTTATTAATAATTTTTGTTACATATTATATAATTATAATAATTATAACAACTAAAATTAAATAAATTCACATCACTTTATATATATTATTAATTTTTTCTACATTGACAAAAAATAACGGGAATTGATAATTATATAAATAAAATTTTATATTTTCATAAAAAGTCTCGCAATGAAATTCATTTAGTATTTATATGCATATGAATTATGTATATGAAAGGAACCTTCAATTCCCAAAACAAAGATAGAAGGAACCCGAGCATCATCATCATATTAGAAGAAGAAACAGAACAAAAAAGAGAGGGCAGCAAGGCAAATAATCCATGCCCGCCTCCAAAGCCAAAAGGCTAAGCTCTATATTACGTTCTGCCAGTAAAATAGTCTCCTCTGCCCACGCCGACGACGTTGCCCTAAAACAGTACGTTTCCTCCCTCGACACTTCCTCTACCTCCTCCTTCACGCTCACCAATGGTTCGATAAAATTGCCCAAACGACCATCTTCCCATTCTTCCAAACCTCTCAGCCATCTGGCTGTTGAGAGATTCAAATTACACGACTCAGCTGCCTCCGATTATGGTATTACTTGGTACTTGCTTTTCTTTATGGATGGATTATTCCGTTTCATTGTGGCTGTGACCGAGCACAAATGAGAAATACGTTGTTAAATTTTATTCATATTATATTTTATTTTGTATATAGACGAATCAACACGGCAGCTATCGAGGGAGATATCTGCCATATTGTCTGGTATGTATGTTATTTTGTATGCTTGGTTGAGAATTATATACTGATCAAATTATCTTAATACTACTGTAAAAGGGCTCAAATGGTTGCAAGATTTCTTCTCCCCGTATGGCAAAGGCATATTCTGTTATTGCAAATGGTTTCCAAACTTAAATATTAAAATTTGCCCTCGTTATATACCAGAAGTAGTATTGCAAAGGAAAACAAAAAGTTCAGGAATATTGTTTTCGGGATAAGCTTGTGAAGGGATATTATTCTTAGAGAACTCAAGTCTGATTATCTATTCTTTCACAGAAACTGAATACCCAATATGATGCTAATCAAGTGCAACAAGCCTTTGCCAAAATTGTTTCCTGCTTTTACATTATATTTCATTTTTTTTCTTCATCCTTTCCTATTTTCAAGCAGAACAAAATAATTTTGTGGATAAATTGGGTCTAAAGTGCTATCTTACGAGTCTAGGACTGTTGTGTAGTAGAGAATGCCTACTGGATTATGTACTTTGTTGCGTCATTTTTTTAACTTTGCAGGTGAGAAATTTACGGTTGTGGTCTTGTTTACTTTTAACAGTGATTTATATATGTTATATTTAATTATTTAAATGCAGGGGGAACAGATTTTGATTCACTTGATTTAGAAGTGAATGATGGGCAAGATGCGCAGATTTGTTTGGATATACCGTGGTTCTCAACCATGTTGCATAGCAACATATCATTGCGTCGGAAAGAAATATCACGTGAAAGGAAGCAAAAGTGGGTCTTTAAGGGCACCCAAACAAATCGTTTTCAGTTGCTAGTTAACATGTGTGCACAGAAACTGGGATCGGATGCTGCTATTCAGGTATTTGGTAAATTGGGGCGCGAAACTGGTGTGAAAGAATATAATGCATTAATTAGACTTTACATAGACAAGGCCAGGAAAACTGAAGATGAAGAAGAGTCACTACAACAGATTTACAAGGCTTACAAGCTTTTTAAATCAATGGGGGAACAGGGTTTTCCGGTAGAGGAAGAAACTTATGGTCCGTTCCTTATGTATTTAATTGACATGGGTATGGTTGAAGAGTTCCATTTCTTCTGCAATGTCATCAGGGAAAAGAATTCTAATTCAGTTTCAAGATTATCTTACTATGAGATGTTGCTTTGGATTGGAGTTAATAATGAAGTTAGGATAAAAGAGTTATGTGATAATGTTGTGACTTCTGATGATGGAGAAAGGTCCAGCCTTCAAGGTTTGTAATTTAGAATGCAAGTAGTGATTCCTAATAGCTTTTTCTTTGAGCTTTCATGGTGTATTATTCACGTTGTTTTGTAACTTCCACACTCAGATTAGTGTTTTAGATGGAAAAGGTTTAATAACTAATTAAGAAAGTTGTTGATATAAATCATCAAGAACTTGTATCCTCTCACCTTGAGCATCCCATATTTTGGTTAATACCTCGTAATTATTTTTTTACCAACTCAGTCAGTTATATAGTCTTTTATTGGTTCTAATCAATGGTTTCTTAGATTTCCACATATGAACACTACAAGTGCAACATTCTACTCGTCGTTCTTTATGTGTTCGCATCTATCATAATCACTATAATTGCAACTTAATAATCCCATAAATTTGTAAGCCCCACTTATCTGGAAACTTACTGTTACGAATGATTTTGCAGAAAATTATTTGTTAGCATTATCCATAAGTGACAGGAAAAAGGAACTTCTGGTGCTATTAAATTCCATTGACATTACGAAAGTTTCATCGGTGGACCATATAACAAATATCTTCAAATCCTTGGGGAGGCTTTTATTGGAGTCCTTTGCAAAGAAGTTCTTACAGGCACTCAAAATCCATGGTAACTTCTTGAGCTATTGGTTTAAAAACAATGATGAGGAAAACTTTTGTGTCCATGCATTTCAAAAGAATTTTTTTAGCTTATATGCATTTTCATA
Source organism: Hedera helix (assembly GCA_947179155.2). Taxonomy (NCBI): domain Eukaryota; kingdom Viridiplantae; phylum Streptophyta; class Magnoliopsida; order Apiales; family Araliaceae; genus Hedera; species Hedera helix. The sequence continues at coordinate 61,024,697 of OX359266.1, forward strand.
AAAAAAAAACTTTTGCATTTCTGCATTCATCAAATCATAAAGGCACAGCTTCAATGCAATTACCACGGAGGAATTGAGTATTTATGTTTTACAATTCTTTAAGCAGTAAAAATCTTTTTAAACATCATTTTGTATTAGTGAACATGTAAAACTATTTCATTTAATCGAAGTTTTTTACGTTACAATCTAGTTATGTAGAATGAAAGCACTTACACATACTAGCTTCGAATGATTATGTCGTACCCCACCTTGAAATGTGGGTTTACATACATCTAAATTATGAAATATAGAAGTCAATTCTTGACATGATTGTTTGTAGATTTACAACAGTCAAATTTAAGCCTGGGCATCATAGATGGATGTCGCTGTACAACCATAATGGATGATACACATTTGTTCTCCAACTTTATTTTCAGGTGCATGATGAAGTGATTTTGATTTTTTAAATGCAGATATTGGAGCAGAAAATATTTCAAACTTCATCTATAATTATGCAATTAGCATGCCAAATTTAGCGGTACAGAACTTCCCATGAATGTTGCTGGTAATGTCGTTGAGGTTTAAATTATTTGAAGCACTCCAGCTTTGCAGACTGGTTTCTTTCTTGTTGAAAGTTTTGTTAATATCTAAACACATAATTTGCTCTTACATAAATTGCTTATATTTTGGTAACTGCTATCAGCTTGATTATGCTTTACAGGATAATTTGTAGATTGTGATTTTCTACTTTTGTTTCTGCTGTGAAAGTGATTTATGCATTGGTGAAACAGATATGTTTTTCATTAGCTATACGTCCACCTAAAATTTCATTTTTTCGGAAGTGACTATGGGGAGTGAGAAAGTTGGATTTATTTCATCAGTAAAAAAAAGCTTCATAAGATTGGGAGCTGGAACAATAACCATTTGTTCAATCTCCCCAATGGAAAAATAAAGAATGACCTAGTCAACGGATATATTCATTATTGAGTTTGAAATCATGCTAGAACGCGAACTCTATATAAATAGAAAATCCTTACCATTATTTCTTCAGATAATTCTGTGCACAAAATAATTTAATCCTGAAGAAGGTTCAATGATTGAAATATGATAGGATTAGCCGGGAAGCAGAAACTTAGTTTTCTTATTTCCTCTTGTGAATGGAAGTAGGGAAGGTGCCTGATGAATACATTATTATAATAAAGAAATCCTCAGTTCCACTTTTGCTCATGAATATGACAAGCTTATGAGTGAATCTGTTGTGATAAAATTACAGTTTCCTAAGGGGCTTTCATGCTCTTTAGTGCACACTTGTCATGGGCTTTGCCTCTAATTGCAGTTTGCCGATTTTTACTGCTGACTTTACATAACTTAGATTATTGTGATTCCTTCAAAATGGTTTTGTGACACAACCAAAGCAATGATGTTTTTCTCAAGAAATCAATTAGCCAAAAGGTTCCAAAACCAAAAGTTATACCCGGAAACCGAAAAGTTATACCTGGAATGGTTTTCTATATGGTAATACCTCTTCCATCTTACAAAAGATGTCTAAAGTATAAAAAATAATTGTGCCGTAAAAGTTGTCTAAAGTACACAATTCAAATACAAAATGTTATTCAAAGACTTTTAAACCCGCAAAAGTACTTAAGTAGGCTTCACTCCTTATAGGAAAAAGAAAGAATCATGATGTACTTATATGGGTCTGTTGTGGGTTAAATTGGAACTTATTAATTTTCTCTCTTCTAATTTGATTTTTCTTAATTTGTGTGAAAGATGTACTTAGACGTATTTTATGAGGCGGATGGAGTAAGATATTCGGAATAGGAAGCATTATCCCACTTTTGCAAGTATACTTTGTTTTCTTAAATGTACTCTTTTTTTCTAGTTTGACTTGTTTTATGGAGAATAACCCCCAATCGTCTTCTCTCTAAAACAAGCTCATCAACTATGTGCGAAGCATGGTTGCATGTATAAATGTATCTTCAATTAAATTAATAAGATAATCAATTGAATGTACTGTAGATACATTCAATTAAGTCTTTGAGAAGATAATTATTAGATTTTATTAAGTAATGATTAAATTTTATTGTATAGGTTTTCTCAGTTAATTACGAAGGTAAGCAATGAAATATAGCACAGATCTATTTGGAGGAGTTTGAGAAAATAATTGTTATATTATTAGAATTATATTTAGATAAGTAATGGATTTATGCATTTGGTATTATAATTGTATTGACAATTTAAATAACAAATTTGCTTCCGAGTAAAACTTTGAAATTCAAGTTTAATAAATTTTAATTTAGTTACGACATTAATTTAGTAAAGAATCCACTATTATTATTCAGTTATATATACGTCTAATATTAATATAATTAAACCGTATAATTTGTTAAGATTTTAAGTTTTATTGAATTTTAATCTAGTTAGGACACTAATTTAATAATGAAGTTCACAACTAATATTAAGACAATTAAAATGTGTGATATGTTAAGTTTTAATGGATTTTAATTTAGTTAAGAAACTAATTTAGTAAGGAAAGGGCAGAACCAAATTTTAGGTGAAATCAAGTTTGTGTCTTTAATTATGTGGTATATTTGTTTTTCTATCAAAAACTAAATAGCATAATATATGAGATTAATCACAAACAATTAGCACAAAGATGCAGATGACAATGAACCAATTTATTTCTTGATTAATTGAACTTGTCGCATGCCATCCCATTGACATGAGTTAGGTGAGGAAGTCATGGGAATGGGATTTAGGGTTTAGAAGCTTGGTGAAGAAATTAGGGAATTAGTGAAGTAGGAAATAAGCACATAATGTACATACGCAAAGCTTTATTATTTCTTTTTATTCTTACATCTCTATATAATAGACCTACTAAAATCTCAGAACTAATTGTAGCTCTAATCAAATTAAAATAAATTAAATTCTAGAAAAATCTTGTTGGACCTTTTGGACCAAACATGGATTTCGAAAAGCCTTTTTACATTGGTCCAACCATTTTTCACAGACTTATCCTCTATCAGTTTTCCTCCACTCAAAGGAACTAGACTCCATTGATTTGAGGCACTGTCGAGAATATCGTAGAAGGAACACGTTGAATCACTAAAGGATTCTTTTTGCGCTTGAGTTGGCATGTCAGTAGCGCAAGTAAGAGTGTACTTAGTGTTGTCCTTGACAAATTACTAATTGTTGGCTTGCCAGACATGCTTTATATAACACTCCCAAATCCCTGTGCATCCAAACAGAATTTGGGAAAGATGTCACACATAACAGTCTATGTAATCAGTAAACAAAAACAGTGACCAAACACAGTTTATCAACCCGTTGCTTATGTTGCTATCCATGCTACATCATATGACTCCAAATTCGGCCCAACTTTTCGCTCACAGCATCATCTGAAACATCATCGGTACAGCTTGCGGTATCAATCATTAGAGAACACGTTGTTCCTCGCACTTCACTTTTCTTGAGTCATTTTACACTGATGTACTTGTGTATTCCTTTTATTGGCAGCAAGTGGTGGCCAAAGAAATGCTAAGCTAGTACCAGCTTTAGCATCAAAAGCACTGATATCACACTCCTTGATATGAAGATTCACAGTTGTCGGATTACAAAGTTTCTATAATAAGCATCCCAAGTTTCTTTTCCACTATATCAACCTGCTTACAAGGGTAATACTCATCCATGGGGAAGGGCAGTTAAAAGCTATATGGTCAAAACATGACAATTCTTACACCTAGATGTAGCATTAATACTTTCCCATGAAGAAGCTGGAGTGAAATTCGTCTATTAACAACTGCAGAGCTTGTTGACAATTTATCTACTGGCCTGCTTTTAATGGACTACAAAAGAGTGCACTAGCTCCGGGTTGTGGCTTGTATTGGGATTTTTAACAGGATTTCTCTTTTTCATGTTGTCCTCTATATGGTTGGCCACCTGAACAGTTTCAGCCATGGTAAAGAGTCTGCTAGAGGACACTCACTCGAAATGTTATGATTTAATCCTTTTGGTGCATGGAGATTGTCACATCTTTAACCCAAGGAGTTTTCGGATTGTGTGGCAAGACCATAGAACAATGCAATATACTTTATAAATATTTACTTCCTAGAATCAGCTTAGTAGACAGGAGATATTTTCCCTGCTTATAATTTGGAAACACAAAGTGAATACTCCTACTTTAGTAGAAAGGTTCCTTTTCACATTCTTGCATATTGGAGACCTTGCTGGCTCTACTATGAGCTTCTTCCTACGATCCTATAATTTTTATCCCTATCGTAAGAGTTTTAAATGAAGTGTGGATTGTTCTTTGGTATGATGCAAATAGTTTTCTTATTCATTTCATTTACGCTTTATATCGATATTTCTTCTATCTCAGGTTGGGGCTGTCATTCTAAACTTCAATAATTTGCATACTGAACTTGAGGTGGCACCTTCATCTGTACCATATGAGAAGCTCATTAGACATTGTTGTGATTCCCTCAAGGTTCTAATTAACTCCTTTACTTTTACGGGAAAAAAGCACCCTAAGAATTATTTTCAGTCCACGGATCAAATTTACCCTTTTGGGGTTTTAATGGCTTCAGATTTGCAGCTGGCTACTATATATATTTCTCTAAAAGAATTCTGCTTCTAATTTTCAACACAGGTACACACTGCTCTTGATATAGTTGATCAGATATTGGAAGCAGGATTGACCTTATCAGTAGAGATATTTCATTCCATATTAAATGCATGTGAGGGGAGCTGTGAGTATAATTTGGTATGCTAACATCTTGATCTGCTCTTTATTTATCAATTGATATGTGATGTCCTTCATTATTGTCTTACTTTATGTTTTAGAGTGGTGTTAGAAGGTATTAGTTACTCAAGTTCTGCAGATCGTAATTGCATAGCTATGAATTGATTTTGAATTTGTGTCTATTACTCTATTTATGGTTTTAGTTTACCATTACAACTATTTGAATGTATATAGACGTTAACAAAATGTTAGAACAGTTGCTTGGTGGTAGCCTGCTAGGGCAGGCGGGGGTGGAAATTTGGGCTGGAATCCATAAGTAGTTACATCGTGCAGATGAACCCAGAATTTAGCTGTACCTGGAGGGCATCTTCGTCAACTCAAATTAGCGAAACAACTTGTGAGCGGTGACCATCAGGCAAATCATGTATGAATGGGGCAGCTTATTCAAATATAAAATATTAATATATTATTGTTAATCATTAAAGAAAGTTGTGTATCCCTTCGCCCTCTTCTCCTGACTCAGTCACATGCAACAAGGCTTTCCACCTTGCCAACTCTCCATTCCATGAAATCTGACACAAAAGAGTATGGTCTTTCTGAGAAGAAAAGCTTTCTACCTTGAAGACTTTCTGGAAACTCGCCTATGAAAAAATCTTCCCCAAACCAATACAGCCTGTCCAAGTATATTTAAAATAAATTTAAGTATCAAATTATATACACACACACACACACACACACATTAACTTGTTGAGCATGAACGAGGCAATGAAGGCCAGAAATCTCATCATTTTTTCTGATGAAAGTTGTTCAGGAAGATGTTTCATTTAAATTCCTAATTTTCTAGGTTTTTTTCCTACTCCATAAATATTGTTGTAGTTATGAGAAGTTGTTTAGTTAACTCTTGGCAAATTTCAGTATACAAGTACTACTTCTTTGCATGTGAGGTGTCTCTTGAGATGTGCAATTGCATGATTTTACGCTGTCAATTTGAATTTTGGAGGCTTTTGAATTAACCATATACTAATTTTGGGCTCTGTATTTAAGGTTCATCGTATCTATGCACTGATATGTCGCCATAACTTGAAGCCAAACAGTGAGACCTTCAGGTGTATGATAAGTTTGAGTGTGAAAATGAAAGATGTAAGTTGTATTCTACATATCTGGCTTGGTTTTGGTTTTGTAATTGAGACACAATTCCAACTAAAAGCAATTCACTTATGTGTTTAACCATTTTCCTTTAATGCAGTATGATGGTGCATACGGCATGATCAGTGATCTGGTGAAAATGAATTTGATGCCTACGGCTAACATGTATAATGCTATAATGGCTGGATACTTTCGAGAGGTGAATTCTGCTGTTTTCTGATACATGTAACTGCCAGAAACTTTCTGAGTTATACTTTGTTGAATATTAAGGCTGCTGGGTCTTCTCAGAGTGGTCAGAAGCATAGAGTTGCACCAACAGGATCTATTTAAGCTCCTAAAGTGTTCTGCTTTGGATTTATGATCATTTTGTGTCTGCCTTATTCAGTTTCTGAATTCTCTGCAGAAAAACTTTTATGGTGGATTAAGGGTTCTCAAAGAAATGGAGAAGGCAGAAGTAAGACCAGATTCTCAGACTTTCAGCTATCTTATTGGCAACTGCAGCTGTGAAAAGGACATTACGAAGGTAGTAAATGATTACTAAGCTTTAATGAAGCTTCATATTTACCTATTGAATATGAGGAGTATGAGCTTCACAAATTGATGACATAGTTATTTGCTACCTGATAACTGGAATTTAAAAAACTGACTGACCCAAAACTGTCTGGAATTCCTGTCAAACACTAATTTACTTTTGGCTGTGAAATATAACTAGTTAGCTACACACCATCTATTTATACTAGTACGCATGCCCTTGCAAGGTAAGATTTTTTTTTCCTTATTTGATTTTTTATTTTAATAATAAATTATTGCATATAAAATTAATTAATAATTTATAATAACAAAATATTATATTATTATGCACTTTAAAAAAATTGTGAATTATTTTATATACCTTTGCCAAAAACCCCTATTTATATCATTTTAAAAATTAATGGAGGCATTCTAAGTTTGAGATTGATATTGATATTACAACTACACAACAATAAAATGTTATAGTTAGTTTTGAGTTTGAAATGTCCAAATGAATTTGAAAAAGTCAATAATAATCTTATTTTGAAACATAATGAGTATATAAAATTAACTACTAATCTCATAATAACAAAATCTTGCATATTATGCACTTTAAAGATTTAGAGAATCAATATATAAATCTACTCGAGAAGAAAAGAAAAAAAACTCTTTGTTGGAGGAGATAATATGAGTTTTCCCATATGATAAGTATGCTTTAGTTTTTGGATAAAGTTTTAATTTATTTTCATAAATAACTCAAAAGGAATATCGATTTCTTGAGTTAACTCATGATCAACTAAAAAAACCCAGTTAGTCACACAGGGCACACGCGATGTGTGTGAAAACACGATTTTGGCAATAAAATGAAGAGTATTTGTTAGATACACTATTATTTGTAAATTGGGATTAGTAATATAAATTTACCGTATCTCAATCCAAGGACAGCAAAACATCTCTGAAACAACGAAAAATCTTATTGTTATTGATCAACACCTCTCCTCACCCTTTCATGCATTGATGTCCATGAATTCATGCATTGAATATTGATGGCATATATAGAAATATTTAGATAAATGAATATGTTTTAGAGTATGTTTTAAAAGTGGTGAGAGATTGTAAACATATTGAAAGATTTTGGAAAAATGTATAAAAATTATGGAAATCGGGATGATATATAACTGCTTATCAGTGTGGGTAGGATAGAGTTTAAGTTTGAATAATATAATGTGGAAAGTTATAATCGGTTCACAAAATGTGGGAAGTTGTATTAACTATTTTACAGGCATAACAAACTCTTTTTAAGATAAGATGTGACCCAATTAAACCAAAAACAGTTAAAAAAGCCAAAGGCTTTATAATATATATATGTGTGTGTATATATATAGTATTAGAGTTGGGTGGATTACTTACTGGATTGTTCAGAGTATATTATTATATCCAGTCCAACACATTGTTCAAAGTTGTGATATCAGCCACCATCTCTGTGGCAAATTCTTGACTCAGTATCACATTGGTTTCTATATTGGGTGATAAGATGTGCCAGTTAGAGTGTACTTTAAAAATCTTAATATTTTTTTCTCCTTCTGAAAATATAGGAATAAAAAATGGATCAATAAGATAAGCTTAAAAAAATTGCCTACTACATTACTATTATTGAATTGATGATAGAGGCATGTAAAAAGTTATCTAATGCAATGACTAGATAGTTAAAAAAAAAATTAAACATAATCCAAGATTTTTTATATGTCATGATCTGTATCATTATAGAGCTGATGACTGAAAGGAGAAAAGATGTGATGTCAACCCATTGACAGAATGAAATATAATGATATATATATGCGTGTTTTTTTTTTTTGTTTGTGGGGCGGGGGGGGGGGGGGGGGGAAGGACTGTAGCTGTGGCTTTGGTGATGACCCATAAAGATGTAGTTCTGGTTAATAAAATAGTGAAATGATAAAATTGTCATTAGTAAAAATGGTTAAATGACAAAACTGTCATTAAATGAATTCCCACAACTACATCAATTTGGGTTGTTGCCACAGCCAATTTATTATGGTAACGACATCTATGTTATCCCCAATATATAGTACACATACATATATGTATGCATATGTGTATGCAATGTTTAGAAAACCGGACCGGTCATCGAACCGGAAAAGTTACCAGGTGGATGGGTCACTGGTTCAACCGGTGGTCGAACCGTTATTGAACCAGTGACGTCATAAATACATAAAAAAATATATTATTAATAATTAATAAAATTTTAAAATATCTAATTTTTTATAAGCTAAAATATAATAAAATAATGTTATAATATTATTAAAAATATTTTTGTAAAAAAAAAAAATACTTAAAAACCGGGTCACCGGTTCAACTACCGGTTTTACCAGTTGAACCGGTGGTCAACCGGTTTTTGACCGCGTCGTTGAATTTCCGATTTTTTGACCGGACCGGAAAGTCGACCGGTTCCGGTCGAACCGCGGTCCGACCGCCGGTCCGGTCCGGTTTTCTCAACATTGTGTGTGTGTGTGTGTGTGTGAAAGAAATCAAAGAATGAATTGGGATTGTCAGTTTTTTTTTTTGATAGAAAAGGAAAATATGCAGAGAATTCAAGCAAAGCAGGGAAAAGGAGTCCAATCCACACACCCTTACACAAATGGAACTAAAAAAGAAAACAAAGCGCTTAAAAAGGTGTCTCCTTCCTATCTTTACACTGGCTAGACGCATTAATGCCCCTGAAGTCCCCGTAGCAGAAGCCTATAGCGTTGCAAGAACCATAATCTTATTACGCAACAAAGCAACTTATAAATAGCTCCCAAAATGACGTGCATTATGCTCATTCCAAATTTCCCAAAGAAGAGAAAGGTCCCGTAATTCCACAGCAGAAGAAAAGTGTGGTTACTGTTCTATTAGAACTATCATGGTGTCGTCTCACTATGAAGACTTCTACTAATGTCATGGTTTTGGTTCTGGTTCTATCGATTCCTGTGTACTTAGTACGTAAATTGCTTAGCTTAGTTCAACTACAAGGCCACAAGTCGAGCAGTTCTAATCAGCTATGCGAAAGCCAGTCCGTTTTATGAGGTTTAGCAAACCAAACAAAACAACTTTTGACTGGGTTGTTTTTGCAGAGCCATCTTCAAATTAATTTTTTTTTCAACTATCACAACTTCAGAAATAGAACATTTTATTTTGAGTAGTAAAAAAGTGTATGGCCAATCATTTATTTATATTAGTTTTTAATCTTTTTTAATTGAAACATAAATTAGGCTTCAGAATACGAGAAGGGAAAAGAATGAGTAATAGTAGGTTTTACAATGGATGGCTTAACTTTGATCATTATAAATACTAATCAAGGTTCGTAATTATTTCTTATAAACTTATTTTTATGATTCAAAATGCTAGATGGCTTGGCTAAGTTTGGTTTCACGAGCTGTGGGTTGTCATTGCCAAGATGTTAGTCAAGCTGAACCAATCGGCTTGCGAATAATTTAAGTTGAGCCAAGTCGTTTGTTGGGATAAATCGTCCCGAACCCAACTTAGCTCAGTGGTTTATAGTTCCCCCTCCCTCAAATCCCTGCGCGATACAACCAAATTGGCCTCTCTATAGCGGCTGTTACTTTGAGCAATGGACCTGGAAGCGTCAAAGTAAGGAATGGTGCTTGTTTATGGCCTTCAGTTCCTGCCTGTTTAACTTGGATTTGATGTCAACATTTTTTTTATGACGTCTGAGTGACACCAAACTAAATTTTTTGCTTTTCACGTATGGGTTTTTAACTTTTTTTCTCCTTGTGGGGAGCAGAGGAGATGAGAGGAACTCATTTCTGGCATATTTATGCCTTTGTGATAAGGGTATTTATTTAGACTGGTGGATCTTTTTTAATGCTTTCTTTGTTTCTTTGATACTTTTGTTCTAGTTTAGTATCTAGCATCGTATCATGTGTCGTGAATGCCACTGTAACTTGTAAGATATGATAATTTGGCCTCTTCTTGTAGTATTATGAAGAACTGAAGAATTCTGGAGTTCAAGTTACAAAGCATATTTATATGGCACTTATAAATGCATATGCAACTTGTGGACAGTTTGAGATGGCAAAGCAGGTATCTTTTTGCAGTTGTCTTGTTGATTCTGCTTTAGTTGTGTCTGTCCAACTAAAGTGGATTTTCCTTTCTTATTATTTAGGCTCTAGCTTATTGGAATTTTTTGTTGAAGATCTTGGTAAATGGGATTATTGTTTGATTCTTAAACAATATTGCTTGACAGATAAAATCTTGATACTTAATTTAATTCCACCCCGCTACTCTACAAACTAACTGTTGGAGCCTGCATTGTGTTTAGTAAGTACGTTAACAGTATTTCCATGGAGTGGGAAATCTCGACACCCAAAAATCTATAAAGTTAAAACTTAAATGCTTCAACTTGAACATCAGCAATTCTACTGAACTAGAGGTTAACTGTTGTCTCTTTCCTCGTCCATTAACAAGAGGCGTAAAGATCTGCTTTCCAACTGCTGATTGTATTTGGATACTGGTTTTAGTTTGTTCACCTCTATTAGGTTTCAAAAAAATCTTGAATTTTTATTCAGAAATTGTAGTTTAGTCAGAGTTTCCCCCAATTTAAAGAGTAGGCCTGATTTTCAAAAACAATAACAAATGCAGATACGTGTAAAACCCTAGTGGTCCTCCAGTATACATATTGTATTCCTCCACTCGCTCCTATCACGGCCAAGGTCCTCAGTTATATCATGCTCATTCAAATCTTTTTGTACTACTTTATCCCACGTAGTTTTTGATCTGTGCCCCCCCCCCCCCCCCCCCCCCCCCCAACCCACTTATGTCACCCTCTTGATAGAAAACTCTTCTTCTCACCGAACCATCATTAGGCATCTTTTGGATATGACCAAACCATCTCAATCTATGTTCCATCATTTTTTCCCTCAATTAGGGTACCCTAACTTGCTTTCTAATGTCCTCGTTTCTGATCCTATCCATACTTAAATAACCACACATCCATCTTAACGATCTCATTTCTGCCCCTACCATCTTATGCACATGTTGCTTCTTAGCTTCCCAACATTCAACTCCGTACAGCTGTCGTCTTATAAATATTTTCCTTCAACTTGGTTGGGGTTTTATGATTGCAGAACACGCCTAATGCATTGCGCCACTTCATCCATCTAGCTCTAATCTTATAGTTTACATCTTTATCAGTCTCTTTCATATTATGTAATATGATCCCAAGTATTTAAGAAGAATCTTCTTGGGCACCTCATGTCCTTATATTCACAATGCTTGTATATCTTCTTAGATTGCTAAACTCACACTCCGAATATCCAATATTACTTGTACAGTTGTACTTAATCTATAACTCTTAAGTTTCAAATGTACTTCTCCATAACTCCAACTTAGCACTAATTGTTTCCCTAATTTCATCTATTAGCACAATATCATCATCAAATGATATACATCATGGCACCTCATCCTGAATATCTTTTGCTAGCTCATCCATAACTAAGGAAAAAAGATAAGGGCTCCATGACGATCCTCGGTGTAATCCTATTGTGGTTGGGAAATCACTTGATGTACTATCGGAAGAAGATGCTCCCTCGTACATGTCCTTGTCACCTCCACATACTTTGTAGGCATTATTTTCTTCTCAAGAACGCACTACAGCACCTTCCTCCAGACCTTATCATGTCTCTCATATTGATGAACACCAGATGGAGGTCCTTTTTCCTTCTTCTATGTCTTCCTATCAATTGTCTTAAAAAAAAATAGCCTCCATGGTAGATCTTCCATCAACTGTTCCCTTTTAAATACATTCAGTTATTGCATGTGCTTCCTTTCTCATAGTCAGGGTACTATGTATCCAGACTGACGTAATTTCCTGGTGATTAATACTGATTATTCTCTCTCTCTCTCTCTCTCTCACACACACACACACACACACACACACACACTATTTCGCATCGTATTTCTTTGGTGATTGTAGAATGGTGCATTGTAACATTTTGAAGGGTTTTGTTGGAATAAAAAACTATTGAAATACTGTGGTTTTCACCTTTCATCGATTCTAGTTTTTATTTATTTAATATATATATAAATCAATTCTCTTTCCAAGTTATTATACTGTTTTTCCCCGTTATATTCTCCATCAATTTTACGATGTTGTATGTGATATAAGCCACAACTGTACTATATTAATAAATGTTCTACATGAGGTTTTATGATATGAATATATGGGCAGGTAGTGTTTGATAAAGGAGTACCTGTCAAGAACTTGAATGAAATCAAAAGCGTGCTTGTCTCGGCTTTAGCATCACATGGAGAAATGCCTGATGCACTTAAAATATATGAAGAACTCAGACAAGCAGAATACAGTCTGGAGCCCAGAGCCATTATAAGTCTTATTGTAAGTTTGCTTGATGAATATATGGCGTCTTTGACCTTCTAAACATTGAAGTGTTTATGCTATCCTCCAGGAGCATTTTCCGAATGAAGGAGAATTGAATAGATTGCTGCAGCTGCTTGAGGAATTAAATGTCCCAGAGCACTGGGTTGATGGCTGCTTTAGAGTCATTTTGTATTGTGTTCGACACAAGCATTTAAGGTAACTTTAACTGCTCTTAATCCCCTTGAAAAGTTTTTATATTGTATCCATCATTGCTTATATATGCTTTCCCTTGTTTAGTTATGCCGTCGATTTGCTTAAGCAACTCAAGGATAAGTTTTACGATACTGAGGTGGCCAGAGAAGTTATTTTTGATGAGGTTTTTGACTTGTTCTCTTCCTCGTTGATTGAGACTATTTGTTTTTGACATGGAAGTTGGTCATATTGAGTCTGGTTTAGTAAACTAAATGATTCTATTGTGGTTTTTTTTTTCTTTTCGAGTTGTTGACAAGTTGCTCATAGTGTGTCATTTCATGATGTTAATCCTGGAGTAGGTGTTTTGCCAAATTGCTGAGACAGAGCCTGTAGATTTGCAGATTGGTCTGGATTTGCTTAAAGCCGTGAAGGAAGAGCTTGGTTTATGTCCTTCTAGAAAAAGTCTCGACTTTCTTCTTACTGCTTGCGCAAAAGCTAAAGACTTACAAAGTTCCTATTTGATTTGGCGCGAATATGAGACAGCGGGTCTTCCGTATAATGTCTTGAGTTTTCTAAGGTAAAAGGTCTTGATTATATATTTTTTGGTTGCCTTTAATGATAGCATCATGATTGTATGTGAATCCCCCCCCTTCTTCCCCAGTGCAACGGCATGATCGCATTCCCAAAAGATTTGTACCTGTGACCTGTCTGCTAGATATGGGATTTGCCTACACAGGTTTCACGGAGTTGCTAGGTGGAAACCTATACTTCTTGTGGGACCCTGGTGCTTCTACAATGATTACCCATCATTTATTGCGTAATGTCTCTCATTTATCTTATTTGACACTGTGCCTCTAGTCTCTACTTTGTTGAATGTTGTGATAGCAATTTACCACTGTGCTACATTGATAATGGCAGTTCTTGGAATGTTGTTTGGAACTTTTAACAAGCTATTGGTATTTGTATGTGTAAATTTCTATTAAGATGTTGATATTGTACTTGTGACTAGCTAAACAAGTAGGTATTATTTTGCTTAGGCAACATATTGGTCTGTTACATTTTAGAATTGCTTCTACAGGATGTACCAAGCCCTTTTGGCTTTAGGAGCCGGTCAATCTGCAAGAAAAATGCTAAGACAAATACCAACAGATGATCCTCATGTGTGCTACGTTATCAAAGCATCTCAAGCAGCCTATGGAACCAAGGAGTGCATCATCCAAGTATCTCAAGCAGTCCACAAAACCAGGGAGGAAGAGGAAGAGGAAGAGGAGAAAAAGAAGAGCAAGAAGAAGAAGAAGAAGAAGAAGAAGAAGGTGTCGGTAAAGGAAGAGAATAGGGAAGTTTAAGATGAATATGAATTAGGCCCAGAAGAAGAATAAGAAGAAACGAGATGGCCGTATAATCTATTGTCCTACATTTGCCTAAATCCTTGAATATTAATATTCTTCAGATTGAGTTCTTTCACAAGTTATAATGAACCTCATTTTTATTTTATTTTATTTTATTTTTCTCATATTCCTGTTTTTACTTGTCTGTTCTTTTACCTTTGAAATTGACATCACTCGTTCCACGCCTTCTTGTGGACTGTGGTAGAAGAATATGAACAGCACTAGGTAACTGAAATTTATCTCTGGGATTGGGCTATGGAAATATATAGGTTTAATGAATATCTGTAGATAGGAGGTCGATATTAATATAACTGGAGATAACTGAATGTTTTGTAATTTTTTTTTTTTTTTTGGTTTTTAAAATATTAGCTTTATAATGAGAATGTAATTTACCTATCAATTAATGAAAATGTAATTCTAAAAATATTTTGTTTAACTGCAAAAAAATTACTAAAAGATTAAAATAAAAAATAAATTGATTATAACAAAAATAGAATATATAGCAGTGAGTTTCAACTTTAAAAAAACATATAATGTTAAATTCCAGTAAAATATAATCTATGTTTCTGTCGAGATTCCACTGGTAACTAATATAATGAATTTCTAACATTTTAAATATAGTACTCTCTCCTTTTTATATTATTTGATCATTATTTATTTTTTAAAGTTAATTTAAAATATTTTTAAATTTAATATTTACATGGATTCTTTTAATTTTAATGAATATAATGATAAATATTGTAAACTATCTAAAAATACTACTCATAGTAAGTTTTATTGTTTCTTAATTTTTAACAAGTCATTTTAATTTTGAATTTAAAAATATTTTAAATTTACTTTCAAAAGTCAATAATTATCATATAATTTGGAACAAAAGAACTATAAAATTGGGTTAACTGCAAAATTTTCCTTCAAAGTTTCACAAATTTTTGACTTTTAGCTCCAAAGTATCAATTTTTTCAATAATGTTCTTTTAAGTTTATTTTTTTTATAAAACTTTTACCTTTTAATTTATTGGTGAAATTATAGTTTAAAATTCACATTTTATATAATTAAATATATATTTGAACTATTTTAATGTATGAATATAATAATATATACATTGTATGAGACATAAATAACATAATTATCAATGATTTGACATGTATGGATTCCGACTCATGAAATTAGCTTGTTTGGCATACGTGCGTCATGTTGCGTGTAATTAGTGCGGAATTAAAAAAAAAATTAATGAAATTTGGAGTATTAAATAAGAAAATAGAAAAACCAACCGTTATTGATTCGGGTGTGTATTTGAAATTTTGTTAAAAATTGTTAACTTGTTTATTTTAAGTAATATTAGATAATTAATCATTATTATATATAACAACAATCAAAATTTGCACACTTTGTAATATTTATTATTGATAATCTCTTAAGGCTATGTTTGTTTATAAAATATATACTTGGGATAGGACTATTTGTATTAATTTAAAGCTATTTTCGACTTTTTTATCCCATGATGAGGGATTATTAATCCCTTCATTTTGAAATATTAATCTCATAAAGTCATTTAATAGTTTAAAATGAGAAGGACTATTAATCCCAAATTCATCATGGGATTATATAATCCATCATAAATAGCCTTAAGAATAATAAAAAATAGTCCAAGGACTATTTAAAGGACTATTAATCCCTCATCATGGGATAAAAAAGTCGGAAATAACTTTAAATTAATACAAATAGTCCAATCCCAAATATGTATTTTGCAAACAAACATAGCCTAAGGTTATAGAATTTATTTATGATTGAATATGAGGTTTAGTTGTAAAAAGCATATAGATATATTAATTCATTTATTTTTTATGTATTCAATTTACTAAATTTACTTTAATGATTAACCTAAATTTGTTCGAGTTATAAAATATCTAATAAAATCAAACCAAACAATTTATAGAATCCGGCAAAAAGTAATTGGTTTGATCGGATTATTTGATTTGGTTTGACTTATAAATAGAAACCTTAGTACCGTGTGATAGTAGTATATTAATAATGTATTTGCTTGCAATTATAGGGTGGAGATACCTGCACATCTTTTGTTTGTATTTACACACCCAAAGTTAATAAACTGAGAAGTTTATCATTAATTAAAGTGTTCCAAGTCGACACTGTTTTCATATACCTAATTTGCCCTATGAGAAAAATAAACAGAAAGAGTAGAGACCTTGCTGCTCTTCTCGATGGATACACATACCTATGTGCACCTCTCTACTTCTTGCTGGATACATCTGCTCTGTTCTATATCGGAAGTCGCGCGAAATCATCCCCAATTTTTGTTTGTTATTTTTAACGCCAATTTCCAAAGATTTAATAGATTCCCCTAAAAAAAAAAAATTGAAACCATGATGATTTTTGGCACCTATGACTATTAGAGTTACCAGTGCTATGCTTTTATATTTAATGTCAGTTGATAAATCGATTCTCCTCAAAAAAGGATATGAAAGAGGAAGAGGAAAATATCGATTGAATAGAAAAGAGAAAGATGTCAATTGATATATAATTTGGACAAATAACCGAGTTAATTTTTAATTAATTAAGGATTAACTTAGTGATTTTTTCAATCGGAATGATCACTTTATGTACTTTTATATATAATAATTAATTAGAACAAACAACTCTATATTTTTGGGAGGAAGTATTTATACATAGAACAAACAAATCTATAATTTTATAATCTCTTAAAAAGTTTTCACCTGGCAAGTAATAATTGGATTGGAAGACCGAGCGAGAGAGAAGAACAAATTATAAAAATGTGTTAACAACTGAAGAGTTGAGGAAGTGATTGAACTCACAAAAATAAGAGAGTTTGAATTTTGATTTAGATAGATATTGTTCGAGTCTGGATACATTGATCTAAAAGGATTACTAGGGATCCATTGATTAAAAGAATACATTTGTCTCTTTATTAATTTTCAGTGTGCAACGATATAAACTAGTCTATGCATACGCGCGTGAGAAAAAAAATTATAAAAGAAAAAGGAATTGAAAATAAAATAATGTGACAAATAAAATTATAGAAGAAAAGAATATATGTTATAATCTAAAAGAGGATAAAAGAAATCATAAATTAATTATGGACTGAAATATAAAATTATTCTTCCGATTTGTATTATTTTTGCAAAACTCTCACTCGAACTTTTTTTTTTGGCAGAGCTCTCTCTCCAGTTTGTATTATTTTTGCAAAACTCTCCTTTAAACATTTTTTTTGACGAAACTCTTTTCAAGATGTATTAGTTGGACAAAAAGGACCATTAACAAATATGTAATTATGTAGTTTCTAATAATATTAGATTAATTGAATAATTTTATCTCAAATCATATTATATTTGTTTTCAAAAATTATGATGAGATAATATATGATATGATTATATGATATATTAGTATATAATATTGTTATAATATAAAATAAATATAATATATACATACATATAAATATTATATACTATAGTAGATATTCTATATGTTTATATATATAATTATAATATAATATAGAACAAATATAATATATATAATATTATATTTTTAATATGTATTATATTTATATTATATTATATTATATTATAATTTATAATAGAACAATATATGAAATAAATTATTTTATATATTAAATATATATAATATTATTATAACATGTAATAATATATATTTAACATATAATATGATATATATAATTTTAGATTTTTAATATGTATTATATTTGTTATATATATATATATATATATATATAATATAATATAATTGCATATAATATAATCATATCATATATAATATAATCCTATCATATATTATCTACTTATGAGGAATCATATCATGCAAAGACGAGATGTAATCTACTTATGAGGAATGTTGTGATGGATGGAGTACGCAACATACATGAAATTGGAGTGACGTAGTGGTTTGGCCTGTTATCGAGCCAATGACAATAAACAAAGGCGCTGCTTGGGAGGCAACCCAAGAAATCAGATTTGCATTTCTTTTCTTTTTTCTTTTTATATTTATTTGTGCATGTTTCTTTGCATTATCGTTTACATTGGGGACAATGTAAATTTTAAGTGTGGGGGAAGGAATTTAGGATATTTTTTATAGTATTTTTAGGAAATTTTAAAAAAAATTATTTATTTTTTTTAAAAAAATTTGGTTTTATTTTTAGGGAATTTTAAAAAAAATTAAATTTTAAATTTTGTGGGTAAATTCACTGCAAACCCTCACGAGACAAAACTCGTCCACTTGGGGTAACCTTGGGGTTTAAAGGCTTGTTGCACGTGCTAAGTGTAACCGTGTTTCCTACGAAAATGAGGTAGTTTTTTTTATTTTATTTTTAGGATGTGTCACTTGAGTAATGAATTAATTGAATTTTAAATTTTTAGTCAATGATAAAAAATTTGATTTTTATTTAATAGCTTTTAGAAAAGGGATAAATTTTTGCTTAGTCTGAATTTTGACTTTTTATTGATTATTACCTTGTTTGAGATCTTTAAAATTTTTATACACTTATATCCATTTGTTTGAGCTAGTTTTAATTTAGAGAAAGTTTAAATGGTTAAATGTTTATAAAAGATATTTTTGAGCTCTATATTTTATCTGATCATTATTTAAAGTGAAATATAAGACAAAATATAATTTGGAGGAGATGATTTAGGTAATTTTTCTATGATTATTATTGTATAAGAAAAAAAATCTTGTGGTGGGTTAAGATGGAACGTAAAACACACTCACTGATAAACACGTGAAAAAGCGAGATGGAGCGTAAAACGCACTCGCTGGTGAGATGGAGCATAAAATGCACTCACTAAAGAAGAAAAAAAAAATAGGATGGAACATAAAATGCACCCATTAAAATGAAAAAATATATGAAAAAAATATATGAAAAAAATGCATATTAATCCTAGTGTATATAATTGTTTGAAACCTTTTGATCTTCTGATTTATATTTATCTATATGAGCACAGAGTGATGGGAAAAATAAATATATTGAGTTTTGTTATATGTCTTTTATAAGGTAATTAACAACCTAAACTTATCTGAGTTTTGATTAGTTTAATACATTTGGATTCACACACACACAAAAGATCTTAAGTAAAGTAAGATTAATAAATATGTTAAAGTTTTAGATTTTGCATGGTTTTGAAACTTTCCTTGAGTTGTCATTTAAAAAATCTTTGAGGCTGATGTTGAAATTTATATTGATCTGTTGCTCAAGTAAGTTGTTTAGTTATTAGCATTAATTTTATATTTTATATTTTTGTTTTGCCCGAGGACGAGCAAAAACTAAGTGTGGGGGTATTTGATAGAGCTAAATTATACGGTATTTTTATTTCATAATACTTAGTTTTTATATTTATTGTGTGCTTAAATATTTAATTATTTAGCTTATTTTGGTTTTAATAGGTTTTATAGGATTTTAGTTAATTTATGTTAATTTAGGCAATTTTATAGTATTTTTATATTTTTTTTATTTATGTGTTTTTATTTATTTTTAGTATTTTAGGAATTTTATTTATTATTATGTGTTTTTAGGATTTTTACTATTTTTATATTATTTTTATTTATTTTATTTTATTTTGTAGGAATTTATTGATAACCTGATAGCATTATGGTAATTAAGCAAAAAAGACGCGGAGGGGTATAATGGTAATTAACCGGAACACAGACCGACCGCGCAATGTGCGCATGAGGGTGAATCAACAGAACAAGAAACGACGTCGTTTGGTCATTGAATGGAAAGTATACCGCGCAATGCGCGGAGTGCGTGGAAACTGTTGACGCAGGGCGCATAGAACGACGTCTTTTGGAGCGGTGATCGCGCAATGCGCGGGATTGCGGTGACGTCAGCAAAATGCGGGAACCGCGTTGACCGGTCAAAGCGCGTGGAAGGCTTGTTTGGCTTGCGCATTAATGCTGGAAAACGGGATTTTTTGGATTTTTGCTACTTTTTGATTCCAAATTGGATTTTAATTCCAATTAGGGTTAGGATAATAATATTTTTTCTTTTTCTTTTATTTTTAATTGTAAATCCTATTAGGGTTTGGACAAGTTAGAGACCTATAAATAGAGGGCCAATCTCTCATTATTGAGAGAGTAGATTTTTGGGAGACCTGTCTCCTAATTTCTCGGAGAGAGCTTTTCAACTAGTGGGTATTATTTTTATTATGTTTAGCTAAGTTTTTATTTTCAGTTCCAAAGGGATGTTGAACCTTATTTTTAATTAATGTTTTAATTGTGTTTACAGACTTCCTTGAGAATAATAGAGAATCTATATGCTGAAAAATAATGGTTCTGTAGGAAAAGACTAATAATAATAATAAAAGGGAAGTGTCCTCAATGCCTCCATACAACATCATATATATAGGTGTACAGTCATCTGAAAGTGATTAGAATTAGTAGTCCCTTTTCGCGTAAAGACAACTCATCAGTTAATAGATCTTACTCCAATTAGGCTTCTTTGTATCAACCAAATAAGGAAACAGAATCCCCTTAAAATAAAGATTCTAATACTTTCATATCCTAAACCGGATAGGAACTCATATATCAAATTAAAGGCTCACCCACAAAACAATATGGACCAGCCCAAACCCGGGCCTAAATAATTTGATCCCAACAGCAGTATTTTTAAATTTGCTTTCAATTTATAGGTTATGAGTTGTAGCTCATAGCTATACACCTTAAATATCCTTTAATACCAAATTCTTGATAATGTGGGTGATCCTTAAGAATGGTGACTATGTTGAATGTAAATAATTTAAAAATTAAAGGTTCTGTAGTGTTGGGGCTACAATTAGGAAGGATAAGAGTCTTTTCAACAAGATTTTGGAAAGGAAATCATTATGTAGATCACTAGAACTAACCCTTTAATACCTAATCTTGTGATGGCCAACAATAACATAACTTAATCCAACTCTAGAATGACTATACCAAATTCACTATTATACTTCCTACTCTTAGTATGATATCCATTAGTTGCTTTGTTGTTAGGAGTGTTGATTTTGTTGTCCTTGTTGTACCTTTTCGATTATCTGGCTTGTAGGTGTGAACTTTTGTGTTGGACAATTTATTTTAAGTTTTAATAGTTGGTACCAATCCTGGAAACCTATGTTTAGGTATTCTTTTTATATTTCTAAAAAATAAACTTCAATTGAATGACACTACGCGTGATTATATTTTGGCTCTTTTCCAAAAGATTATGTTATTTTTTGTAAATTTGAAGTTAAGTTATTATATATATATATATATATATATATATATATATGTATGTATTTAGAAATGGGAAAAATACTAAATACGTTTGATTATAGGCATGATTCTAAGGTGTTTGACAGAAGACCCACTTTTTAAGGCCTTTGTAAGTGCTTTAGTAGGGATTATATTGCAACACTTTCTACTTTGTGGTGTTTTCTTGAATTCTTTTTACAGAGTAGAAAGATAATTTAAGCCAAAAAACTAATTTTGAAAAGAAATGGTACAATATTAATTTGAGTGGGTGATAATAGTGCTTAAACAAGTTACCCTTGTTTGATTTTGATTTGTACTCAGGTTTCTAAAAACAATGAACCAACTTTTAATAGTTCTTTGTTCCGTCTATTCAGTATTTGTGCAAACTGCACGCTACAAATCTAATATTCTTTTTCAACAGTAGAACTTTTTAGTAAAATAGTAACGTAGTTGAGATTTGAAAACTTTACATAATAATTATTACATTTCATTACATTTCCTTTAATATTGCAGCTATAGTTAATTAATACTGTGCAATTTTCCTTGTAGCGACTTCTTATTTTGTTTTTTCATTATATACTATCTAATTAAAAGTTTCATTATAATTATTTTGGTCAAATTAATTTTTTTAAAAGTAATTATTGTACTATTATTGATAAAATTATTGTTAAAAGATTATAAATCATAAGCAAATGTGTTATCAGCTTTAATTTTTATATTTTTAAAAATATATTTATATATACTTAATTATTAATTATAAAAATAATTAATTAAAAAAAAATGAAATTGAAACTTCTAATTTGAGATCGAGGAGGAGGGAGTAACTACTAGTACAATATTTCAGAAAAATTTCCAACAAAATTTTAAAACATATTTCAATAGTAGTAATTTTTTATTTTTCGACCAATTCAATGAAATATTTGCCAAATATTTAAGTTTCATATTGAAATAAATGGAATGTGATGTGTTATATATATATATATATATATATATATATATATATATATATATATAAAGTTGCTGTTAATATCAAGAATATTAACCACGTTACATTTTTGAATCAACATATTTTATGGGCAAGCCTCGTGACTAGCATTTGTATCTTGTACAATGGTAATTAATGGGGAGTATGATATTAGTATTTGAACAACCTTTTGTCATAAGAGTACTATAATGCAAAAAGCTTAAAGACAGGCAAAAGAGAACAAAACCAAGAAGCGGGTAGTGATAGTGAATCAAATAGTACACTAAGAAAGAGAAAAAATGGATTTACTTTTCCTTTAATCTTTGTACTGTACTAACAAATGAGATATGATTCAGCCTTAAGAATCCATAAATCTAAAATCTCTCTCGCCCCATTTGTGTGTTTATATATATACTAGGAATAATTTGTACCTGAAGACACGGTTCAACTAATATAACAGTTGAATATTATATCTAATATTTTTAGATTGAAAAATCTAAAACTGTTGTGAACTCTCAGTTCCATAAAAGAAATGAGAGTCTAACCATTAGTACAAAAAAATTGATACTCAATCCAGTCATAGTTTCTTTTTGAGGCAAACATTAGTGTGCTACTCATTCCTAATTTAAAATTAGTGCTTAGCAGGTTTGAGCAATTAATTGATTGACGATAACGGGCTCAAATTTGTGTAATATAGTATTTTCGGATATTTCACACACCTTTCTTTTATTGACAAAACAGAATGAAAAGTTTGGCAACATTTATTTGCCTCCAGTAACTCTAACCATCGATCAATATGATCTATGAACAATATTTTCTGTGGAAAAATGGTAGGACTGTAAGCCATTTAGTGAGATCCAATGAGAAAAAAAAAATATAAAATTTTAAAAGAAAAACTTTTGCATATATACCCAAAGTATAAAATGAGCCATCTAAGTCTAAATAAAAAAGTATTGTCATAACACCAACTAAATCGCATCACCATAACATTTTTTCCTTTATATTTTTTTCTTGAAATTGGACAAAAGATTCTCATACCATGAGTCAGAGCCTACAACAATAGTTGCTCTCGATATAACCCGTAAAAACACCAAAGAGATGACACGTAATTGTCCATGCCTAAAGACACGACGTAGATTAAAATTCTAAAAATACTATATTACTTAAAGACTCTTTGCAACCTAAAATAACCCTTCGTGGCTTTTAGTTAGTCAGGAGTACAAATTGATTTTTTAAAGAGTGAATAAATTATTATTATTAATACTATTATTATTATTATTATTAGTAGTAGTAGTAGTAGTAGTAGTAGTAGTATTTTTATTATTATTATAATAATTATTATTATCATTATTATTATTACTATTACTATTACTATTTGGTGTGTTGTCGCAAGCACCCAAAAATAAAATCTTACTTTAAAAAATTATTAATGTAGTAATGCAAGTAAGAGTCGATCCATAGAGAACGATTAATTTAATTTTATGTTTTCTAAACCAAAATTGGGTTTTTTTTTTAAAAGAAATAGTTTAAATAAAATTAACTAAAATAAATATGCAAGAAATAAATAAGAAAAAAAAAACTTTGGTTTAAGTTAACATCCACCATCAAGAATTTACAACTGATTATTAATGCAAGAATAAATCAATTAATATTTTAAACATTCACCGTAAAAAGAACTACTCGCAGGTGGAATAATTTTTCTCCTCTTTCTTTAATTTTAGTTAGGTAAACACACGCGTTCTAAATTATCCTTACTACTAAACAATCTCCGGCACGTGCTAAAGATTTAATTTAATAGCAGCTTTAAGAATTAGAGAAATCATTGAACTAAACAACACAAGCCACGTGTTTGCATTTACTTTAGATGAACATTCTTTCTAAGATAAAATAACCTTTTGATCTGCAAAACAATTATTAATTTTAGTCGCTTCATAAATAACAGTAGATTAATATGAATAATAAACTAGTAGCGCTCCTAGCAATTAAACAAACCAATCATAAATTTAAGCATAGAAAAATATCCAATACTCAAAATATAAATTAAACAATTAAAATAAATTAGATCTCACAGTGTATAAATCTTGATGACTTCAATCACTTAAACCAAGAAAAATAATTTAGCTACTCATAGTTGTACAGAACACCAAAGAATAGAAGAGAGAATTTTTCTAATGAAAGTTGTGTATTCAAACCCTCTATTTATAGGCTACATAATCCTCCTAACCCTAATAGGAATTATATTTTCCAAACCCTAATAGGATTTAAAATACAAAATAAAATAAATATAAAATTCTTATTTAATTTTCTTATTATAAATTGCAATTGGATTCCTAAATTATCCTTTAATTTATCTGCTGATGGAACGCCACGCGGAAACAAAAGCCAAACTACCATCAGCTCCAAATTTTCTAAAAAATAAAATATAAATTAATTAAAAATAAATAAAAATAATATAAAAATATTAAAAATAATAATAATGTATTAAATTAAATAAATTTCTAAAACACTAAAAATACTTAAAAAGCCACAAATAATTAAGCATAAAATACTTAATAAATAAATATAAAAATCTACTTATTAAATACCCCCACACTTAACTCTTTGTTTGTCCTCAAGCAAAACAAGAATAAAACTATAAAAATTAAACTCTACTAAATAAATCAATTAACCCCGACTGACTTACTTGAGAAACAAATGAATATGAATTCAACATTAGCCTAAAAAAAAATTTAAATGATAACTCAAAGAAAATTTTAAAACCATGTAAAATCTAAAATTTTAACATATTTATTAATCTTACTTTACTTAAGACCTTTTGTGTGTATGTGTGAATCCAAATGTATAAAACTAATCAAAACTCAGATAAGTTTAGGTTAGTAATTACCTTATAAAAGATATATAACAAAACTCAATATACTTATTTTTCGCATCACCCTTTGCTAATACAAACAAATATATACCAGAAGATCAAAAAGTTTTAAACAATTAGGCACACTAGGATTATTAATATCCATTTTTCAAATACTTTTTCATTTTTTTCCTTTTAATGGGTGCATTTTATGCTCCATCCTATTTTTTTTATTTCTTTCTCTTTTTTTTTCTTCTTCAGTGAATGCATTTTATGCTCCATCTCATTTTTTCATGTGTTTATGAGTGAATGCGTTTTACGCTCTAACTCAACTCACCACGAGATTTTTTTTTTAATAATCCTAAAAAAGTATTTAAATCATCTCCTCCAAATTATATTTTGTTTTATATTTCACTTCAACTAATGATCAAATAAGATATAGAGTTCAAAAATATCTTTTATAAGCATTTAACCATATAACTTTTCTCTTAATTAAAACTAGTTCAAACAAATGGATATAAGTACATAAAAATTTAAAGGATCTCAAACAAAGTAATTATCAACAATAAGTCAAAATTCAAACTAAGCAAAAATTTATTATTTGTTCAAGAGCTATTAAATAAAAATAAAATTTTTTATTATTAGCTAAAAATTTAAAATCTAATTAATTTATTGCTCAAGTGACTCATCCTAAAAATAAAATAAAAAAACTACCCCATTTTTGTAGGAAACACGGTTACACTTAGCAAATGCAACAAACCTTTAAACCTCAAGGTTATCCCAGGTGGACGAGTTTGTCTCATGAGGGTTTGTAGTGAAAATACCCACAAAATTCAAAATTTTAAATTTCTAAAATTTTCAAAATATAACCTAAAAATAACAAAAATCCTAAATCTCTAGGAAAGGGCATTTTGCGCCATATTAACCGAAAGGATTTTTTTGGGAATGACCTGGTCACTAGTATTGTTAGTCGCCTCTTTCCTTGGAATGGCCTGGTTGCTAGTATTGCGAGTCTCTAACTTAAAAAGCTAACAAAATATTGGATATTAAATAATATATATATTGAGATCTTGTGAAAACATCAATTTCCTTATTTTATTGTTGCTGATTAGCATTATTGACGATGTTTAGAAAGTTCTATCTAGGAAAGGGCATTGCGCGTCATATTAACCGAAGGGATGTCTTTGTTAGGAATGCTCCGGTCGCTAGTATTGCGAGGCTCTAACTTTAATAGCTAACACAATACTGGATATTAAATTATTATATATGGTTAAAGTTTTGGCAGCATATAATCATAATAAAAATAATAACAATATTTATTTTTAAAGATGGGAAAAAATATTTTGGTAAATATTTTATATTTATTTCTATTTTAGAATGAATAAAAGTGTTGTTAATTATTAATATATTATTTATTATATATGTAAACATAATTAGGCGATGTCTAGAAAGTTCTATCTAGGAAAGAGCATTGCGCGCCGTATTAACCGAAGGGATGTCTTTGTTGGGAATGCCCTAAATGGTTGCTAGTATTGTTAGTTGCGCCTATTCTTTCCTAGCTGTGGCCTGGTTGCTAGTATTTTGATTCTCTAACTTAAAAAGTTAACACAATATTGGTTATGGAAAAAAAAATTTTAGTAAATATTTTACATTTATTTCTATTTTAGAATGAACTAAGGTGTTGTTAATTGTTAATATATTATTTATTATGTATGTAAACATAATTAGAATATCTATGTATTTTACTTTTGTTATTCGGACAAAATTTATAATTAATATAGATCAAAATCGTAGTAATTAATAAATATGTATTATTTTTCTGAATAGATTGAATTGAAAGAGAATAAAAAATTATTTTTGAAAATTTTGGATATTATATTGTTAATTTCATGTGCGGCTTTCATACTCTTACAGAGATACTTTTGGATATTACATTGAGTTTTGTTTCGATATTTGGTTCAATCGAACTCGTATGATAATTTTATTTGATTTTAAATATTTGGAAAATTATTTTTTAATAATGATTCATATTTGAATAATTCGATATAATTTGTAGATTGTCATGTAATTCATTTGATTTGAACTGTAAGGTACCTTGCACTTTTCGTGGCTATGTCTGCGGTGTATAATTTTGTATACTGTGTGCGAATTATGACAATTTGATATTTATTTGTTTAGGATATGTGTTGCGTGACAAATGTAAAATTGATTATTTGGTAATAAGTAATAACACAAATCTAATATTTAGCTCAACACGCAAATATGTAGGATTTTAAGGTTTTATCTATTAACCTTAGTATAAGAAAAAAATTCTCAATAAATTAATAATTTGTATTCTAAATTTGTGGGGATTATATTACTATTTACAGACCCAAAATTCTAATATTACTCGAGTGCTAATAAAATACTAAACGACTAAAATATTATAATTAATAACTTCTAATAACTAATTAAAATATTAAAAGATAAAAATATCCTAACTAATTAAAATAAAATATCAGTTATCTCCTATAAATACAACACATTAAATTTATAAATAAATAAATAATTATAAAAATATTCCATATCAGTATTATTTTAATTTATAAATTAATTAAAGATCATAAAAAAGTTTATAGCCAACGTGGAACTTAATTTTAATTCGTATTTTATTATCGTTTTTATACATTTTGAGCAACAAATGAATCCCTAAAATTTTATATTATTGCTATTAATTAATATTATTCTTTCTGCTACATTGTTATTTTGTCTTTATTTACTTTTTAAGTCAATTCTATTTGTTGTACCAAAATTTCTATTATATGCGACGTTTATACTGGTAATGTTTGAAATTTTATTTATTCTGTCTTTTTTTTTTCCTGGGTTTTCCATGTCTTTCCCCTCCCTTATTTCTTACCTTTCTTTTCTCATCCCCACGTGGTTTGTAGATTGTGATTGCAGATTGTCAGTCGCAAGTACAAATTGATTTTTTAGAGTGGGAAAATGAAAATCTAGTATATATATATATAATAGCAATAATAATGGTGCGTGTGCGGGTGTAAAGGGTTGAACCCTTTGCCTTTTGCATACCTGTTTCTTTTCTTACTTTTCCTGTGGCTGTTGCTGCAGTTGCTCTGTTGATATATGAAAAAAAAAGATGTAAAAATTTAGAAGAAATATTTTGCATATATATTCAAAAATATAAAATGAGTCTTATAAGTTCAAACAAAAAAGTATTATCATAACACTAATTAAATCACATTGTCATAATATTTTTTTTTCTATATTTTTTTTGAAATTGAATAAAAGATTCTCATATCATGAGTCAGAGTCTATTATAATAGTTGCTTTTAATATAACCTGCAAAAATAATAGAGAGATGACAAGTAATTATTTATGTCTGAAGATACGGTATAGATTAAAATTTTAAAAATATATTATTATCTAAAAACTTTTTATAACTTAAAATAATTTATAAATCAATTAAAATGAATGATAGGTTGAGCGAAAAATTATTAGTAGACAAAGGTGGAGTACATCACACAACCTTAGTCTCCATGTACCAACATAACCTAAACCCCCACCGATTAAAGACTCTCCAGTCTCCCGCCCTACGTTATCTATCTAGAATGATTTTAGATGAATTTATTTATTGAATATAAAAATAAAATATTTTATTTATTTATATTTTTAATTATTTATATTTTGACCCTCATTAAATAATAAGGGGTTAAAATATAAATAAATAAAATATTTTATTTTTATATCCAATAAATATGTCTGTATAAACTTTTTGATTATACCCAAATTTAATTTGAAAACTATTTACGCGTGTATATATATATATATATATATATATAGAGAGAGAGAGAGAGAGAGAGAGAGAGAGAGAGAGAGAGTTGAAGGGGATTAATTAAGTAGGACAGAAGTAAAGAACATGCAGTGGGGAGTGATGGTAGAGTGGGGATATGAAGTTGACAACCTCTTTGAACAGAAGGAAAAACGTGTCACGCTTTTGGGAGCGTGAGAGCATGCGAGTGGTGGTTGATGGAGGGTTAACTCGTGAGCCGGACGGCTGCGCATAACCTTAACGGCTAAGGCGTCAATTAAGGTGGCGGTTATATTGACGGCACTGGCGCCTTTCAGTTTTCAGTCATTGAGCAGTATTGACTATTGAGGTTCGATTTCGATTCACATTTTTGGGACAAGGTGTTAATGTCGAGTCGAATTTAAAAAATATAAAAAATGAATAATGAGGTTGCTTTTAATATAACCTGCAAAAATAATAGAGAGATGACAAGTAATTATTTATGTCTGAAGATACGGTATAGATTAAAATTTTAAAAATATATTATTATCTAAAAACTTTTTATAACTTAAAATAATTTATAAATCAATTAAAATGAATGATAGGTTGAGCGAAAAATTATTAGTAGACAAAGGTGGAGTACATCACACAACCTTAGTCTCCATGTACCAACATAACCTAAACCCCCACCGATTAAAGACTCTCCAGTCTCCCGCCCTACGTTATCTATCTAGAATGATTTTAGATGAATTTATTTATTAAATATAAAAATAAAATATTTATTTATTTATATTTTTAATTATTTATATTTTGACCCTCATTAAATAATAAGGGGTTAAAATATAAATAAATAAAATATTTTATTTTTATATCCAATAAATATGTCTGTATAAACTTTTTGATCTATTATACAACCCAACCTCATTATTCAGACAAAAGGGCATGTGAACATAACCCCACCCCCCCCTCTCATTGATTTAATTGCAAATCCTAAAATCTAATCAGCACCCAAAATTTACATTATTACATCATATACATGATACATAGTACTACTTATTTGGTTTTAAGCTTTCCAAGATTTTAAAAATTAAAATATAATTTTGAAATATAGCTTAATTGAGTTCAAAAAATTGATATTTATCATTCAAATTCATAGTTTAAAATGGTAAACCGTCAATGTCAAAAACGTTCCAAGTCCACATATAGGTGACGTGAGTAAAAAAAAGAAAAAGAAAAAAGACTATAGAGAAAAAACAAAAATAGGCGACATGAGTAAAATTAAAAGAGAGACTAGAGAGAGATGTACATATACCAAAGCAGGAGGAACAAATTCTGAGCGCCGCCCCTGTAACCATTCAGAATGATAATCACAAGGACCTACCAACTCAGAAGAGAGATACAGAGACAGATTGAAAGAGAGAGAGAGAGAGAGAGATTAGACTTATGAAGGGAAGTAGCTGTGGTAGCCAGAATATAGATAGCTCTCTTCAATTTCCAATAAAAAATTAATGGAATTGAAGAAGGAAATTGAAATTAATATTTTTATAATTTTTTTTATATAAATAATAAATAAAACTCATTTTATATAAATAAAATATTATAAAAATATTAAATTTTTTTTTATAGAAATATCAATTCTTTTAAAGAAAACGGTAGAACTGGCTACTTTTTCCCTCTTGTTTGCCCCTAAATCCCGTCTAGTAACTACATGACAGATTGACAATTTTTTTTATTATGTTAAGCAGAATTTAACAAAATTTCTTGAATTTTTAAAAATAAATTTATTCACTGTATCAAAAACACTTGGTAGCATGTTTGTTTTGGATGCTGACATTTTGCATATCTTATAAATTTACTAGAAGTAGTAATCTTATTATATTAGTATTATTATTTTGATTTCTTTTAGTTTTTATTTATTTTCTTGTTAAAAATTAATTTTAATTTGAGAACGTTGAATATTAAAATTTTAAAATTTAAATCCTTCTTCGCGATCCGAAATAAATCATATTCTCACACTTGTATTTAAGTATTTTAAAAAGATAGCTTCAGGTTTTGCTCTCAATAAACCTTTTCCTTGCCTTCCGTTCTTTCCTTCTTCTCATTCTTCAAGTAAGCTTAGTTTTTTTCATTTTTATATGTAATATATACATATATTATATATATAGTGAGAGAGAAAGTAGTGAGGAGAAAAATGCGGAGATTTAAAGCACAACAGTAGCAGCAGCTCCCCACTTACTAACTCCAAAATGTACACTCTTCTTTCTCTCTGTTTTCTTCTATGTTTCTCTTAGGCTTATATTTATATATATATTTAAGATTGGCGTACTTGTTCCATAAAGGGTATATTTATCTAAATTTGTTGTGATGTGTAATGGGTTATGTTAAAGAGGTGGTGATGAAAGTGGGAGAAATCAGACGCATTTTTCGGATCTTGGGGAGCTTGAACATACAGTTGCTCCATCTTTAGCGATTTATAGCCAGCAAATGTTACTCTTGTTTCTAGTAACTTGCAGTTTGGGGGGCACAATACGGTAATATCCACCTCCCCACCTCTCTTTCTTTCCTTTCATAGTTAACTCTATGTATATACGTACTTATATTTTCTTGGGGTTGTGTTTATTTACTGAAGGGTACACTATATTTTGTTGGTTTGTTAATGTAGAACTTTCGTCCAACAGAGATGGGTTTATCAGGAGCAGAGGGTGGATATAGGGCAGTTCATGATGCTTAAGGGGATACCAACACCACTAACATCAATGGTGGGTCTTTGGGAAATGGGCATTTTGAGAACTGAGGAGAGTCTGGAATGGCAAATAATAACAGCCAATAGACCGACACTTCTACATATGTTGACACGGATGATAAAAATCAAGTGGTGATTGAAAATGGGAGAAATCAGACGCATTTTGCGGATCTTGGGGAGCTTGAACACTCAGTTGCCTTTCAACAAGATGATTTAAGCCGAAGTAAGTTTACACTAATTCTCTTCGTCTGTCTTAATCTTTTTCTATTTTTTTCTAGTTCTCTCTCTCTTATTTTTTTGGTGTCTAATGTTTAATCTTGGGGTTTAAGGGTCTAGGGTCTATGGTTTATATCTAAGGTGTAATAGGGTTTTTTTTTACTGGAAAGTTGTACATTTTTAATGTATTGTAGTATTTGGTTTTATAGCTAGCATGACATCTAAGGGTAGTAGTAGTTGTATCACAGCTTCAAGATTTACTCCTTGTCTGGTGAAAAACAGTATAATTTTCAATAGAAATTTAAGAAAGTGAAAGTGGGACGGGTAGATACTTGTTAAATTTAATGAATCAAAAATTAAATAGAATCCGTTCACCTATGAAATAAATATCAGAGGGTAAATTTTTGTGTGGCTCCTTACTCATGGAAAGTGATAACAGAGATCGAGGCTATTATCAATCTAATGTCTTGCACTATTACTCATTTGTTCTTCTTTTAAACCCACTGATAGTAGTGGAACGATTTTTTTATCTGGTATGTGGCGTGGGCACACATCTAACCTTTTCTACTAATATTCCAACAAAAGAATTAATACTCATTATGTGGGGAGTAAAGTAGTGTATATGAAAGAATTGGCGACGTTCAAATCACATACAAATAATAAGAAAAGAAAAAATAGTATATTACTTCCTTATGGATGATATTCATGAATAAAATTTGGTGAGGCCACCATTACTTGAGGAAGCTTGGCTCTTGGGATTAGAAAAGCTGGCTTATTTTATGTGCATCGAGAGGGACTTGACAAAATGCAATCTTTTTGAGAAAACTGATGTTCGAGTCTCCTAAAGTATTGGTGGGAGTCTTATGACAACACCCAAATTCTAAAAATAACTTTTAACATATTCCAAGAATATATTAGAGGACCAAGTTTAACACACATAATGTTGTGTTACTTTTGTGGCTACTATTTTGTAGTATTTTTAAATTTTATTTCAATTTATAGGGTTATGAGTTGTAGCTCATAGTTATACACCTTAAATATCCTTTAACACCAAATTCTTGATCATGCGGGTGATCCTTAGGAATGGTGACTATGTTGAATGTAAATAATTTAAAATTTAAAGGTGGTATAGTGTTGGGCCTACAATTTGGAAGGAGTAGTCTTTTAAACAAGATTTTGGAAGGGAAATCATTGTGTAGATCACTAGAACTAATCCTTTAATACGTAATCTTGTGATGGTCAACAATAACACAACTTAATCCAACTTTAGAATGACCATACCAAATTCACTATTATACTTTCTACTCCTAGTATGATATCCATTAGTTGCTTTGTTGTTAGGAGTGCTGATTTTGTTGTACTTGTAGTACCTTTTCGATTATCTGGCTTGTCAGTGTGAACTTGTGTGATGGACAGTTTATTTTAAGTTTAATAGTTGGTACCAGTCCTTGAAACTTGTGTTTGTGTATTCTTTTTATTTTTCTAGAAAATCAACTTCAATTGAATTTTTGAAGGACCTCAAGTGAATGACTATTTAAATGACACTATGCGTGATTATTTTCTATAAATTTGAGGTTAAATTATTATATATATATGTATTTGGAAATAGGTAATATATTAAATACGTCTTATTACAAGTACGTCTCTAAGGTGTTTGATAGAAGATCCACTTTTTAAGGACTTCTCAAGTGCCTTAATAGGGATTATGTTGCCACACTTTCTATTTTATGGCGTTTTCTAAAGTTTTATTTGCGGAGTAGAAAGATAATTTGAGCCAAAGGAAAGAAATGGAACAATACTAAGTCGAGTGCGTGATAATAGTGTGTAAACAAGTTATCCTTGTTTGAAAAATTGTGAAACCCAATCTAAAAATGTTGTATTATTATAGGGGAAACTCATTTATATTTTTTGTCAACTAAGTTCAGTAGATTATTTTTTCACTTGTTAGAGACATTTGCTATAGTATTTCCCTTAAAATGGTTTTGCTTTTAATATTGGTTTATGGTAGATATATGCTTATGTTCAAGGTTGCACTTGCAAGATACATACTACATAGATTGGTAAAGTGTTGCAATTAGACACTGCTAAAAGTAAAGACCCACTAGTTTAATACTTGATGGTTGTAGTACCATAAGTAGGTTGATTTGAACAAGAAATAGAATTTTATCGTTTCACAACTAAAATAAAACTAAAATAGAGAATCCAAACATCGCAATTGCTTGTAGATCGACATTTTTTTTTAAATAAGGATAAGATGAGGCATATATATAGGTCAAAGTGCTAACCTTAATAAGAGAGCAATGTTTTTTCGCATGTTAATAAACCTTTATTAGATTTTTAAATGTCATTTATTTGAAGCAAGAGTTATAAGCAAAATTTTTATTGAGATAATTTAAGCTTTCATTATTAATTTAGTTAAAGCCATTTGCTCAAACATCTACTGTGACACGGAGATAAATGAAAGATAATAAAGGCCAATTAGTATGCTTTTCATAACATTGAAGATAAGAAATAAGGGTAATAAAAACAAAACCCATGTAATTAAGCTTTAAAATTTGTGTGGAGAGGGTGAAAAATTAGGATGTTTGGTAGAAATTGGGAATAGGAGAAAGGGGGAATTAATCAGATATAATTAAATATGAATAATGAGACCAAAATAAAGTTGTCACCTTTGGGAAAACACAAATCAAAGCGGGAGAAAATAAAGAACTTGATATGAAAAAATTAGGATATTAAATGTTTTTAGAAGAAGTGCCTAAAAAAGTAATATAAACTCTTTTTATTGATATGAAATGTTTGTTTTTTAAATCCTTACTTTAAGTACTTATCTCTCTTCCAAATATTTCTCATCTCACGTTGGTTGCTAATTTCCTGTTTATAGTGCTTACTATTAGTTATAAAAACTCTCTGTTCTCACCATGTTCAGTTTGATAACAATGCTATTAACAAGAATGTTATGGTTTTATGTTGGTAGCTAATGTTGATAACAGTTCTAGATATTGAATGTAGTGTTGGTGTTGAGTTTATGAACTGGATTTGAAAATTAAAATAGTTGTATGATCTTTATATAGTTGTTGCTTAAATTTGGAGTATAATGATTGTTATTGTGAATGCATTTGGTAGCTGCTGTAGCATGCATTGTTATTGTGAATCCAAAATACTCGCTGAAGCTGACCGAACCAAGACAACTCACTTTCATACTGACAATGCCCAATCAATTCTACCCCAACAAGAGTCGATCAACTTTATACGAATCAATAAGCTGTTACTATTAAATGTTGCGGGTAATATTTTATTAATTCTAACACATAATACCAGTAATTTACAATCGCTGCATTCTTCCTGGTTGCTAATATTGCGAGTCTCTAACTTAAAAAAATTAACACAATATAGGATATTAAATATATATATATATATATATATATAATTAACATTATTGGCGATGTCTAGAAAATTCTACATAGGAAAGGACATTACGCGCTGTATTAACCGAAGCGAAGTCCTTGGTAGGAATGACCTGGTTGCTAGTATTGTTAGTCGTGCTTCATCTTTCTTGGAAATGGCCTGGTTGCTAATATTGTGAGTCTCTAACTTAAAAAAGTAACACAAAATTTGCACAATATTGGATATTAAATTATTAATATTATATATATATATATATATATATATATATATATATATATATATATATAATTGTTGGTGACAAACAACATTATTGTCGATGTCAAGAAAATTCTATATAGGAAAACGGTATTGCACGTCATATTAACCGAAATGATGTCCTTGGTAGGAATGACCTAATCGTTAGTATTGTTAGTCGCGCCTCCTCTTTCCTGGGAATGACCTGGTTGCTAGTATTGTGAGTCTTTAACTTAAAAAATTAATACAATATTAGATATTAAATTATTATTATTATATCATTGTTAGTGATTAACATTATTAGCGATGTCTAGAAAAATCCATATAGGAAAGGGCATTGCATGCCGTATTAACCGAAGGCAAGTCTTTGGTAGGAATTGCCTGGTCGCTGGTATTGTTAATCGTGCCTATTCTTTTCTGGGAATGACTTGGTTACTAATATTGTGAGTCTAACTTAAAAAATTAACACAAAATTTAACACTATTGGATATTAAATTATTTTATATATATATATAAAATTGTTAGTGATTAACATTATTGGCGATGTCTAGAAAGTTCTACATAGGAAAGGGCATTGCGCACTGTATTAACCGAAGGGATGTCTTTGGTAAGAATGAACTGGTCGCTAGTATTGTTAGTCGCGCCTCCTCTTTCTTGGGAATGACCTGGTTGCTAGTATTGTGAGTCTCTAACTTAAAAAATTAATACAATATTGGATATTAAATTATTATATATATATAATTGTTAGTGATTAACATTATTGGCGATGTCTAGAAAGTTCTACATACGAAAGGGCATTGCGCGCCGTATTAACCGAAGGGATGTCCATGGTAGGAATGACCTGGTCGTTAGTATTGTTAGTCGCACCTCCTTTTTCTTGGGAATGGCCTGGTTGCTAATATTGTGAGTCTCTAACTTAAAAAAGTAACACAAAATTAACACTATTGAATATTAAATTATTATTTTATATATATATAATTGTTAGTGATTAACATTATTGGCGATGTCTAGAAGTTCTACATAGGAAAGGGCATTGCGCGTCGTATTAACCGAAGGGATGTCCATGGTAGGAATGACCTGGTCGTTAGTATTGTTAGTCGTGCCTCCTCTTTCCTGAGAACGACCTGGTAGCTAATATTGTGAGTCTCTAACTTAAAAAAGTAACAATTAACACAATATTGGATATTAAATTATTATTTTATATATATATATAATTGTTAGTGATTAATATTATTGGCGATGTCTAGAATGTTCTACGTAGGAAAGAGCATTGCGCGCCGTATTAATCGAAGGGATGTCCGTGGTAGGAATGACCTTGTCGCTAGTATTGTTAGTCGTGCCTCCTCTTTCCTGAGAACGACCTGGTTGCTAATATTGTGAGTCTCTAACTTGAAAAAGTAACAATTAACACTATTGGATATTAAATTAGTATTTTATATATATATATATAATTGTTAGTGATTAACATTACTGGCGATGTCTAGAATGTTCTACGTAGGAAAGAGCATTGCGCGCCGTATTAACCGAAGGGATGTCCATGGTAGGAATGACCTGATCGCTAGTATTGTTAGTCGCGCCTCCTCTTTCTTGGGACTGACCTGGTTGCTAGTATTGTGAGTCTCTAACTTTAAAAATTAATACAATATTAGATATTAAATTATTATATATATATAATTGTTAGTGATTAACATTATTGGCGATGTCTAGAAAGTTCTACATAAAAAAGGGCATTGCGCGCCGTATTAACCGAAGGGATGTCCATGGTAGGAATGACCTGGTCGTTAGTATAGTCAGTCGCGCCTCCTCTTTCCTGGGAATGACCTGATTGTTAATATTGTGAGTCTCTAACTTAAAAAAGTAACACAATTAACACTATTGGATATTAAATTATTGTATATATATATATATATATATATATATATAATTGTTAGTGATTAACATTATTGGCGATGTCTAGAAGTTCTACATAGGAAAGGGCATTGCGCGCCGTATTAACCGAAGGGATGTTCATGGTAGGAATGACCTGGTCGTTAGTATTGTTTGTCGCGCCTCCTCTTTCCTAGGAATGGCCTGGTTGCTAATATCGTGAGTCTCTAACTTAAAAAAGTAACACAAAGTTAACGCAATATTGGATATTAAATTATTATTTTATATAGTTTTAATTGTTAGTGATTATCATTATTGGCGATGTCTTGAAAGTTCTACATAGGAAAAGGGCATTGCGCGAGGTATTAACTGAAGAGATGTCCTTGGTAGGAATGACCTGGTCGTTAGTATTGTTAGTCGCGCCTCTTCTTTCATAGGAATGGCCTGGTTATTAATGTTGTGCGTCTATAACTTAAAAAAGTAACACAAAATTAACGTAATATTGGATATTAAATTATATATATATATATATATATATATATATATATGTATCATTGTTAGTGATCAACATTATTGGCGATGTTTAGAAAGTTCTACATAGGAAAGGGCATTGCGCGCCGTATTAATCGAATGGATGTCTTTGGTAGGAATGATCTGGTCGCTAGTATTGTTAGTCGTGTCTTTTCTTTCTTAGGAATGTATTGGTTGCTAATATAGTTTAAGGGACTGTAGTTGCAGCCATGGCAGTGGCACACATACAGATCTTAGCCATTAGTGGAAATCTACTACTTTTCTCAGCCTTTGGATTGATTTAATTTTTCCCTTTTTGGGTTTACTAATGTTTTTTCTTGTGCATTTATTTAATTTTAAGAATTATTGTTATTATCATTTTTTTGTAGTTTTGATTATTGTATTCTATTTAATATGTTAGTTGATATTTTAGTATATCATTGTTAGTGATTAGCATTGTTGGCAATGTCTAGAAAATACATATTTATTTGTGTGTCGCATTACCGGAATGTCCCTTCTTTTCTAAGAATGGTTTAGTTGTTAATATTGTAAGTCTCACTTGTTATGCTTGCTATGATGCTCTAGGTGAGTGGTTCTCATATATAAAGAACCTGTTATGCTTGTTATGATGCTCTGGGTGAGTGGGTCTCATATATAAAGAAAGTTATTTTTTCTTTTCACAAGTCACTAATACATTTTAGGTGTTTTTCTTTACAAGGTATTATAGCATGGTAAAAATATAATGAATTTACTTGATTTAGGTTAGAGTGATTTTATTTCATGTGATTGCAATTTATACTTGTGTTTCTTATCCCTATAGTAGCGATGGTTACTTGGTAATATATTCATCGGAGTATATGCGATCTAAAAAATGTAAGTTTGACATTTCTATGAAAAAGGTCTTGTAAATATCACTTCTCATAGATCATTTTATTGGACATGTAACATTTAATTATTATTGAGTTACTGTGACGCTCC
The DNA here is from genome assembly GCA_947179155.2 of Hedera helix. NCBI lineage: Eukaryota > Viridiplantae > Streptophyta > Magnoliopsida > Apiales > Araliaceae > Hedera > Hedera helix. The sequence continues at coordinate 61,063,846 of OX359266.1, forward strand.
CAAATTTGAGCTTACATTGAGACGCCATAAATACACGGTAATTAAAATAAGCAGTACATAGAACACAAATACAGAATTCATTAATACACAATTAAGTCTTCACTAATATTGTCATACTATATACAAATATGTGAAGACTACTACAACTATCTCTCGGACATTTATTTCATTTTTCGGCTATAACCAACTATTCTCTCATTTTCTGAAAAATAATGGAATAAAAAAGAAAGTGTGAGCTCAAATAGTCCAGTAAGAAATATCATGATTAAGATAACAGTGAATAAATTATCATTAGACTTCAACAATTGAGTTCTTGATAGAATATAATAAACAAGTTTTAGAGCAATAATGGCAGCGGGATGAGCAATCCATTAGAAGAATTATGTAGAGTATTATGTCCACTAACTTCTCTTTTTAAGAAAAATATCATCAATTTTTATTATTATAATAATCACTGGTCATGATGATATAAATTCATAGTTTTTGATCTTAATCATACAAGTTTACAGTTCATCTTTACACTACAGGTTATAACACCAATAGTCATGATTATATCAGTTTTCAGCCTTTGGTCATAGTCATATTAAACAAGAATTGTTTGTCCCAGGCCAAAGAGAACATTCACCATGTGTTCTAAAAGTCGATAATTATATCGCCTTTATCTTATTATCTGTGGCCTAAAAATGATATAAATGAAGAACAGAAGAAACATGATAAATAAATATCAAATATTTATGATTTTACTTTGTACAGATTTAAATAATGTTTAAATTGTCAACATGATGTGAACTCAAATTCAAGAATAATATTCAAGATCAACAATTCACAATAACGGTTAAAGTTCAAGAGAAAAAATTAGAAAAATATGAAGGTTCAATTGAAATGATATTAGATGAACCACAAATTATTAAGGAACATGTGTTGATGTGAACTCAAATTCAAGAATAATATTCAAGATCAACAATTCACAATAACGGTTAAAGTTCAAGAGAAAAAATTAGAAAAATATGAAGGTTCAATTGAAATGATATTAGATGAACCACAAATTATTAAGGAACATATAATCATTTTAGGGAATTATACCAAATAGTACTAACCATGGTAAATTAAGAGTTTGAAAAGAATGATACTCCTTACCTTAACACGTGACTGGATATAAAGTTGATCAACTTATATATTTATAATTTAATTAGTAAATATTACATATAGTTTCATGGTGTATACCAATTTGTAGAAAATCATCAAAAGTGATTTGATAAAATAAAGTAGAATAACTTCAATATAGTTTTTTTTAAAAGAAAATAATATTTCAAAATAAATCTTTCAAATGAAGTATTTCAAAATAAATCTTTTAAATGAAGAGTTTTCTAAAGGAAAATTTAGAAACATCGTGACGTGTGGTTGCTTATATAACTTTTATAAAGAAGACTTAATTAACAGTATTCGTACACTTGCAGATGTTTACAAATATTCAAGATTATTTTAGCACACTCAAAGAAAATTTACGCAAAATAATATTTAGAGTGAAATAATAAGCAAGGAAGTTTTTTATGAAAAATTCTTAAGTTCAGGTCTCTATTTATAATTAAAAATCTTATCATAAATCAATATTTTCTAATTTAATCAAAATCATATATTTTAAGATAATGGTTAATCTATATCACTTATTTCATCTGTTAATTTTTTTTAAATTTAAACCATTTATTTAAAGATCAATTCTAATATACATCGTTCATTTTAAATTCTATAATTATTACATTGTCTTTAATGTATAACACTCATTTTAATCTCCTTTAATCTATAGCATTTAATTAACTTTATATAAATTAATTAACTTTATATATAAAAATAAAGAACTTTATATAATTTACATAAAAAATAATTTACTTACACAATTTATATAAAGTAAATAACTTTGTATAAATTATTATAATAAAAACGAATAACTTTATCAATTCAATTATTCAACAATAATTCACAATTATTCATTATTATGACTAATTGTTATAAATGCAGTGTAGTTGACTTTCTGAGTTAGATAATTAGAAAAACCAACTAATAATAGAATACAACAGTTTAATCAACATCATAATTTTTTTTAACAATAATGCTGAAAATAAATAATAAAATAGCACGTTACTGTGTACTGACAATTATTAATTCTGTAATGTGAATTAGTATGTTTATGCTACTGTGACAATTATCAGTTCAATAATATGAATTATCATGCATGTGATAATTATTTGTTCAATAAAGTCAATATAGTACAATAGTCACTTTATCAATTCAATAATATAAAATACTGTGAAATACCGTGTGCTACTGTGCAATACTGTCTGTTACTATTCTTTTACTATCGGGTATTTTAACAATTAAAAATGATAGTACAATTGATTATATTTATTTAGAAATGTTATGTATGTCGTTTTATATAACCGATAATAATTCGTTGTGGAGGGTCTACTAATTTTTGGTTATTTCGGCACCGTTGTACGAATTGAGTATTATCCGACAAAACGAATATTTTTCTACAAAGAAAAAATTTATATAAATATTTCTTAATTTGTACTTTTGTCAATTTATTCATTTACCGTTTTCAGAAAAAAAATATATAAAAAAAAATTTTAAATTTGTATTTCATAAAAGATGAGGTCTTACAATTACGGTGTTTGGTTATGTAATAAATTATGTCAACACTCTACACATGATTCAAATCATTTGCTTAGAGATTGTGTGAACTCTAACATTTAGCCTTGCGATTGTTGTAGAGACCCTAAATTTGCGTCGATTTGTATAAAATAAGAATGTCTCAGAATAAAAAAGAAATGACATTTAGTTTTATTTATCTATTTATTTTGTTTGAGAGATGGGGGGGGGGGGGGGGGGGGATAGAGTGAGGCTAATATGGGGGTGTGTGGTGAAGCTAAAAAGTTAATAAAGTATTAAAAATTGAAAAGTTTTATGGCCTAATGAGATTGGAGTGAGAGAATAACCTTTGAACCGATCATGGGTTGGGTGGGATCTTATTCATGGCTAGATGCTACTATATAAGGTGATTTGGTTGTGTCAAATGTTAGTATAGAGATGGCTTGTTTTGAGAGATCTTGTAACATAATTTTCTTTAATAATATTGTTAGTGATTGCTATTTTCTTTAAGATCATAAATGAGCAAAAAAGTTACATGATGTATATTGAAATAAGTTAAATTGGCAATGTCTATTTCTAGCTCTTGAAACCTTAAAATGTTAATTGTTATTTTTTTGAGCCTCTAGTCTAATATGGTGTTTTATAAATACACTAATGTGAATTTAGTGAAGTCATTTCCAAGAGGTTCATCAATAAGCTTCTAAAATAAATCTCTAGATGGAGCTTCGTGATGTAAATTGATTAAAGATGTTTGTTTGTGTTTATGTGAGCTTGGGAAAATCTCTGAATGTGTGTATGAATGATTGTGTGTTGTCTGACCTGATTTCACTGTGCCAGTTCGAGGACCGAGCTTCCTTATGTCCCCCCTACCCTTATATCATCGAGGGGACGCTCCCGACCATTCGGGAGGCCTTGTGCCAGTTTTACATCTTCAAGAAAGATCATTTTATATCCTTGAGAGGGAGAAATCACCTTGTATCTCCATGCTTTGCTATACTTTGACCAAAGCTTCAATAGTAAGTTCGGATACTAATGTCGTGCTCCCGCCAACTGAAATGATTGAATGTTCTGTTGAGTTTTGACTGCTTAGATTGTGACTATACTTCATATGATAGTGAGCCTCCACTTTTTGTTTTGTCCACCACCATCCTGTTGTTTGTACCACCACTGCACTACTAGTTTTGCACTGCTGCATCCCACTATGCAACGCCCCCATACAAATATTTCGAATTTGTGTTACTGTTATTCTACACAAGTGATATTGCCATGAAACTACTGTATTGATATAGAACTGAAAATTGCTTCATTATTCTCCATGTAATTCTACTTTCTTCCCCAATGTTGTCCCAGTCGTAGTGTCGTTTCTGACTTTCAGCCGTGCCTTTGCCAACACTTTTCCTCCTGCTCTACAACTGCCATTAATCTTGTGTTGTGTAGTGTCTTATATATCTCATCTCTAACTCTCTCAAATATTTACCCCATATAGTGAACATAGCCCCCACTCTCCTATTATAAAAATAAATTATAATAAGAGAGTACTACAAAAGAGCCACCAATTTTACCGAACTTCACCTGCCCTAATTTCTTTATACATACAATTTTTTATCCTTTTCGCCAACCATTTCTTTCGTTTGCAGCCTCACTCCCCATTCAGTTTCGCAAACTTCTCATACCCAAGAGCACCCATGTAAACCTGGTCTGGCCCCTAGATGGACCCCACGGTGGGCGCCACTGCTGTTGGTGCCCCAAGGAGATCAAAGAAGGATCCTCAGAAAAATAGAAATTCTGCTCGGACCCGACAGTTGGAAAACATGTAACATATATTGGTTTCTATAAGGCTGAAATATTACTGGACCAGTGCTTCTGATACCCGAGCCGGGAAACCTGACCCGCCCCATCATCTTTTCTCTCTCTTCCTCTCCTATTCTTCCGCTACCTTTTCTCTTGCAAATGACTGCTAGCTGATGCAGCGAGCGGAAATATCTATTATGTCCCTTCTCAGTTGGCCAAACTGCCACTAACTTGTGAACGAAAAGGAACATATCCTTTCAAGGAAAACGGTATTATCCAAGATCCATTACTATCAATTATATTCTATATGCCCAATAAGAACACGACTGTTTCATCTGCTACAAATGCTTCTTTCATTTTGAAAAAATATTATGTGTCATTGCTTCAACACTACGAGTAAATTTACTATTTCAAGGCCAAAGGGTGGACTCCATCTACTGCTGATGCTTCACAGAACGTGTCTACAATACCAGCGTCAAATAATGGGTCGAATGAACCTGTGTTGCCATCATCAAACGTTCACGAGGCCCCACTGCAATCACAGATTAACATAGCAAATTCATTCCTTCGAGCAACTTCAGCACCGTTAACAGGTTTTTCCGTGGTGGGCGTAATTGATGGCGAATTTGATAATGGATATCTTGTTACTGTCACAATTGGCTCGGAGCAGCTAAAAGGGGTCCTTTATCAGGCTCCACGAAACCCAGCTGATCAAATTCTACCAAGTCAAAGTGTAGTTTCCAACATTAATGAGAACACAACTATATCAGCAGGTGTGCTCCGACGCAGACGTAGGAAGAAATGTGAGATGAAAAAGAGGAACCCTGCGCATCCGAAACCTAATAGAAGTGGGCATAATTTCTTCTTCGCAGAGCAGCATGCTAGGCTGAAACCTCTTTATCCGGGGAAGACACCATCGTTGTAAAAGGAGTAGCAGCCTCTGAGTTGTCAAACAGAGACGGCCGAACCTAAACTCGGTCCTCCAACCATTGCCATGAACCACCGAGCCCGCCATGCTGCAGACCCTGGGCTCGCCGAGCTGAACTCCAAACTTGATCTTCGAACTAATGAGCCCTCCTCCAGCTGACTCCAATCTTTCCTTTCATTCGCTGCAGTTAGGGAAAATCTTTCACGGTAAATGTCACAAGGCCGAAGATATCACAGCAGCCAATCATGTCGGGTGTTATTGCGTGGAGTAATGGAGTTGCCGAGGAGTCATGCTACTTGTACTTTGTTTTACATTAATTCATTTGTCTCTACCTTAAGGTTGCTCCAAGGCCGAAGTCCACCGAGGCTGCCAAGGCACCGAGCTCATGCCGAGCACCGACCACCACTGACCAAGTTGATCAGCAACCCAGCTGAGCTCGTCGCCGAGGTAGTGTAGCGGAGCTGCCGAGGTGAACAAAGCCACGGACCAGAAACCCAAACCCACTGAACTGAATACTGGAAGGTCCAACCCTTACCATGACTGTCGAGCCAAAGAGCTGCTACGGTCGCCCAAGCAAACCACCGAGCTTCTGAGCACCTAAGCCACCCCCAACCTGCCGAGCATTGCCAAGCAGCCACCCGAAGACCAAAGAGCGAAGCACGCTCCACCGGGCACCATAAAAAACCCCATAGCCTCAACCCCGTAGCCGAACCAAGCTCTAACTCACAGACCCAAACGATAGTTTAGACTGCCAACGTATTTCACTGTCGGCCGACCCGTCATGCCGAGCCCAAATCGCTGTGTTGCTGCCACCACACTACAGCCGAGCTGCTGCAACCATGTCGCTGGGTCGTAAAGACCTGCCGAGCTGGTATCAAAGTTGCCTAGCTGAGCTGCTAAGAACCGACCCAGGCTACCGAACCCACCTCAGAGCCACTAAGCCTCCGGGCTGCCGAGCGACACCATCGCTGACCACCGAGGTACTCAGTTAGGAGCAGCAAACACCTAACCGCCAAGCCTCCTAGCTACTCCCGAACACCAACCTGACCACCAAGCCCATCACCGAGCCCAAACCCGGACCGCCGAACCGTCGACCTGCACCAACACCTGCCGAGCCGACGAGCAGAAACCGAACACTGCCGACCCCGAGCCTCCCCTCGCCATCCCTAGCCTGCCGAGCACACCCTGCCCGACCCCCCGAACCCCCCGAACAGCCGAACCACACCACCCAACTGCGGACCAACAAGCCCCAGCCAGACCGAGCCACACGTTGAGGAGCAACCGAACCCACCTCGGGCAGCCGAGCGGGACCAGGCTGCCGACACATCCCAGAGCTAACCCAACCACCACGCCGTCGAACTCCCTACGAGCCACCGGCAAACTCCCCCAGCCGATCACCGACCCAAACCGGTTGTCGAGTTGCCAAACCGAGGACCCAAACAGCCGAGGACGAAGCTAAGACTGCCGAGTCACACCGGGCCGCCGAGGTCAAGCTGTCACAAGCTCCATCTCCGAACCCCTGCCGAACAACCCCCGAACCACCGCCGCATCCTCATCAGCTTAACCCCGGAGGAGAGAGAAAAAGATGCCACAAATATTTCTCTTTTTCAAATAAGTCTTTGCTAGTGAAATATATTTTCTCACGTAAATTAATATTAGAAGTGAAATAGCCATACACGCAATGAAATATACAAACATTATAATTATATTATAACATTTAATAAATGAAAACAACTTAACTTTTGGATGTAGTATATTTCTTCAGTCAGATAACTGAACCGTCATAAAAAAAAATTATTTGAAAATGATCTGGTGATTTGAATCAAACATCAGGGCCCCTCCTTCTAGCGCCAATGTTGACGTCAGATTTTGGACGCGGGCCGAAATCACCGGGTCGGCCAACCCAAAACGCGCCACCAATGAAGAGCCCAAAATATGCTGGAATTAAAGATATTTGATCAAGTAAATACTGAAAATAATAACACGGTAATTTACGTGGAAATCCAAATCGAAAAAAACCACGGGTGATGCTCCAGGAATCCACTAGAATGGTATAAGAAGTGTTACACCATAATGATTCGTAGCGAGACAACAATCTTTCTTCATACACGTGGTGTATATGTCTACCCTCCGATATACACCGACGTGTAGAAATGGCGCTTGTTGTACTCACTGTATACTACTATAACTGTGTGTATATTAGTGTGTGCCGGAGTATGAACCCAATGGAGCCTTCCGGTCTACCATTTGGTATGATGGAGAAGAAGACCCCCTCTTCCCTCTCGTGGTGATGCCGTCTGTTTCAAGTGCTGATGGTAATCCCTTCCTCCTCCTCTTCATGATGTGTGCCCCTGGAAATCTTCATCCTCCCTCTTCACTTTTCTGGTTCCTCGTCCCTCTTTTTTGCCTCTAAAGTCCCTCTCTCTCCTATCTCATGCTTTTCCTATATATATAAAATATCTACCTGACTGCCCCTTCCCCACCTAATATTAAACTATTACAAACATCTAAAGAAGAGTCACCACCCACTCATCCACGCGTGCCTCAATGAATGGAGGTATGACTGTAACATACATACACCTAACCTTACCCTGCCAGATATTTAAATGATGACTCATAGCCAAATATCTACACCCCAACAATAACCAAACTACTTATTTGAGCAACAGATAAATATAAATTTTAACATTAGCCTCAATGATTTTTGAAATGATAACTCAAAGAAAATTTTAAAATTATGCAAAATCTAGAATTTCAACATATTTATTAATCTTACTCTACTCAAGACCTTTTGTGTGTGTGTGAATCCAAATGTATCAAACTAATTCAAACTCAGATAAGCTTCGGTCATTAATTACCTTATAAAAGATATATAATAAAACTCAATATATTTATTTTTCACATCACTTTAAGCTAATACAAACAAATATAAATCAGAAGATCAAAAGGTTTCAAATAATAATATACACTAGGATTATCAATTTTTTTCTTTCAAATATTTTTTTTTTCATTTTTTTAATGGGTGCATTTTATGCTCCATCCCATTTTTTTCTTTCTTCAATTTTTTTTCATGGTGAGTGCATTTTATGCTCCATCTCACTAGTGAGTGCGTTTTACGCTCCATCTCGTTTTTTCATGTGTTTATGGGTGAGTGCGTTTTACGCTCTATCTCAACCCACCACAAGATTTTTCTTTTTCAATAATAATCCTAGAAAAATAACCTGAATCATCTCCTCCAAATTATATTTTGCCTTATATTTCACTTCAAATGATGATCAAATAAGCTATAGAGTTCAAAAATATCTTCCATAAGCATTTAACCGTATAAACTTTATCTAAATTTAAACTAGCTCAAACAAATGGATATAAGTGCATAAAAAATTTAAAGGATCTCAAATAAAGTAATAATTAATAAAAAGTCAAAATTCAGACTAAGCAAAAATTTATCATTTTCCAAGAGTTATTAAATAAAAATCAAAATTTTTAACATTGGCTAAAAATTTAAAATCCAATTAATTTATTGCTCAAGTGACACATCCTAAAAATAAAAAAAAACTATCCCATTTTCGTAGGAAACACGGTTACACTTAGCATGTGCAACAAGCCTTTAAACCCCAAGTGGACGAGTTTTGTCTCGTGAGGGTTTGCAGTGAATATACCCACAAAATTCAAAATTTTAAAATTTTTAAAATTCCTTAATTTTTTTATAGTTTTTTAACAAATAAAACAAAATTTTAAAATTCCCTAAAATAAATATCCTAAATCCCTTCCCCCACACTTAAAACTTACATTGTCCCCAATGTAAACTATAATGCAAAGAAACAGACACAAATAAATATAAAAAGAAAAAGGAAAAGAAATGCAAATCTGATTTCTTGGGTTGCCTCCCAAGCAGCGCCTTTGTTTATTGTCCTCGGCTTGACTTCATGCTCAAACACTACGTCACTCCTATTTCATGAATTTGGAGTACCCCATCCATCACGTCATTCTTCATCGGTAGATTCAGTCTCCCTTGCACGTGACATGAACGTTTTACTCCCTCTTCAACGACCAAGTATTTAAGATGATTGCAGAGAGTCTTTATATTCGGAATGGGATCCTGCAAAATAAAAGATAAAGAGTTATTATGAGTAACAGGTAATGGAATGGAAGGTGCTACATAATTATCTAAAATCACTGTCATGGAATTTAATGGAGCTTCAGCCTCTCCCAAATCTTGTTTCAGCTCATTTTCTTCTTCTTCATTCTCTAACAACAAATTGTTAGTAATCGCAATATCCAACTCTTCCTTCTTTGTTTTCTCAACAATTTCCTCCACCTTAGGCATGTCATCATCAAAAATAACATCATCGTCTACATTAACACTTTCCGCTTCTTTGATGTTATTTTCTTTCTCTTGCTTCGGTGGAGATACTGTCTCTTCTGGATTGTCTACATCGTTACCACTGCTTAACACTTGTGCACTTGTATTCTCCGTTGGATTATTCATCGTTTGAGAAGGTACTTGCTCAGAACTTTGCTCCTCCAATTGATCGATTGTGATTTGTCCCATTGGAGTACCCAAACGCTGAATAATTGCATTATTTTCTTGAATTCGTGCCTGCATGTCTTGTTGAAATTGCAAATTATCCTGTTTAAATTGTAAAGTGTTAGCTTCCATTAATTTAAGCATATCTTCTAAAGACATATCAGAATAAAGTGATTGGCCCTGTTGTTGTTGGGGATATGGCTGCATATATTGTTGATAGCTTGAAATTTTTTGATTTGCGGGCGGATTTATGTGGATTTTCATAGCCAAAATTAGGATGATCCCTCCATCTATAATTATATGCGTTTGAATAGGGATCATATTGGGGTTGACCAGGGAGACCACTTGTTGTATTGACTTGTTCATAGGACTCCTCTCGAAGAATGGGGCACATATTAGTCGGATGTCCTACCACCGTACAAATCCTACAAGCTTCCATTGGTTGTGTACGATCTGCAACCATTTGATAAACAAGAGAAGTTAGATCATTAATTTGTTGCTTAAGAGAAGCAATTTCTACCTCAACATAATTAGAGGCTGCCATGACTTCCTTCCTTAACCTGCACAACTAAATTAAATTATGAAAATCTAAAAAAATAAATAAAAAAAAAAAAATTACTAAATTAAATACATATTTACAAAAGCACAAAATTAAATTAAAATCATTCCCCGGCTACGACGCCAAAATTTGGTGTGATATCGCAAGCACCCAAAAATAAAATCTTACTTTGAAAAAATAAATATGTAGTAGTGCAAGTAAGAGTTGATCCCACAGAGAATGATTAATTTAATTTTATATTTTTGCAAATAAAAATAGGGGGGTTTTTGAATTAAAGAAATAATTTAAGTAAAACTAATTAAAATAATTATGCGAGAAATAAATAAAAATAAAAAGCCTTGGTTTAAGTTAACATCCACCATCAAGAATTTACAACTGATCACTGATGCACGAATAAATCAATTCATATTTTAAATATTCAACGTGGAATAATTACTCCCATTCGAATAATTTTCCTATCTCTCCTTAATTTTAGTTAAGCAGAAACAAGCGATCTAAATAACCCTTACTATTAAATAATCTCAGACAAGTGCTAAAGATTTAACCTAGTAGCAGCATAAAGAAATAGAGAGATCGTTGAACTAAATAACACAATCCAAGCGTCTGCATTTAATCTAGATGAATATTTTTCCTAAGATAAAATAATATTTTGATAAGCAAAATAATTATTAACCTTAGTTGCTTCGCAAATTAAAGTGACCAAACAATTACGGATTTGATATTTAATTTAGCAATAGATTTCAACGAATAATAAACTAGTATGCATCCTAGCAATTAAACGAATTAATCATAAAATTAAACACAGAAAAATATCCAATACTCAAAATATAAATTGAACAATTAAAATAAATTAGATCTCACAGTGTATAAATCTTGATGGCTTCAATCACTTAAACCAAGAAAAAGAATTTAGCTACTCATAATAATAGAGAGCATCAAAGAATAGAAGATTTTTTTTTATTCTAATAGAAAAGTTGTCTTTTACAATGTGTCTCAAGCCCTCTATTTATAGGCTCCAAAATTCTCCTAACCCTAGTAGGATTTACAATTAAAAACAAAACAAAAGTAAAATAATTATTTTCCTAACCCTAATTGGAATTAAAATCCAATTTGGAATAAAAAAAAAGCAAAATTCGCGAAAAATCCCTTTTTCCAGCATTTATGTGCAGCCAAACAGCCCTTACGCGCTCGGTTGACCAGTCAACGCGCTTCCGCGTCAGGTGACGTCAGCGCCCACGCCCGCGCATTGCGCGGGTTTTATTTTTTTTCTTCCACTGTGTTGCCAAACGACGTCGTTCCACATCGCCGCATAATTTCCTCGCGCGCAATGCGCACGTCCCAGTTTTCGGAATTTACGAAATTGCCCCTCCGTGTTCCAGCTGCTTTAATTACTATTTTGCCATCCAACGCTGGTTATTTACCAAAATGCCATCAAAGCTTTTTTGAATTTACAAAAATGCCCCAGAGGTTATTTTTCCTACAAAATCAAATATAAAATAAATAAAAATAATATAAAAAATCCTAAAAATCCTAAAAACACATAATAATAAATAAAATACCTAAAACACTAAAAATAAATAAAAACACATAAATAAAAAGAAATATAAAAATACTATAAAATTACCTAAATTAACACAAATTAACTAAAATCATATAAAACCTATTAAAATCAAAATAAGCTAAGTAATTAAACATTTAAGCACACAATAAATATAAAAACTAAGTATTAGGGCATAAAAATATCGTATAATTTAACCCTATCAAGCTCTGTGAGGAAAGATGTCAAACTTTGAGGTCGTTCAATTAGAGAAATCTTTTTGATGTTGACCAATGTTTAAATTCAATTGTCTCCATTGATTAACCTATCACGTTGGATCTTCTACTGTACGTCATTGTACATTATTTTTATTGTTATGGAATTCACAAAACTACTGGATACAAATATACATTAACAATCAAATCTCAAATCAGTCAAACATGTATTTGTACAAAAAATTTCTTCTAAAATTTACACAATAATCATAACATTAAATCATATCAGCATATTATGGCAAATGTAGCTCTCTTTATATGAAGTTATTCCTTGAAAATCTGCTAGAAGAAAAACACAGAATAAGTCAAATGTACAGTATTAATATAAAGTTACACCAAATATATCAATATATAATGTACCAAAAGGGTACAAACTACGAACATTCATCACGTGTCTTTGTTATCCGACCAAAGACACCTAACAATTATATCGCCTTTATCCTATATCGCATTTAACCTATATCGTATTTAACATATTATATGTGCGTAGACCACAATTATAAAGAACTTGATACTTGATGATCAAAATAACAACAGAGATATAAATAGTGAACAGAAGAAACAAGATAAACAATAATGTGACGAATTAACAAATTTGACTTTGTCCAGATTCAAATAATGTCCAGATTCAACATACTGTATAGAAAAAAATGCTTAAGTCCAAGAGTAATGTCCAAGATCCACAGAGAAAAAATTCAACGGTAAAGTTTACGGTACACAGAATTAGTCAAAAATGTTCACAGTTCAAATAAATGTCCACAATTCAAAACTTTAAGATCCATAAATTTATAGTCCAAATAAATGTCCACAGTTTAAAAGTTCATAGTTCAAATATGACGATGAAAAATTAATAGGAATGTTTTTGTTAAGATGGTATTCATTATAAGTAAAAAGGAAAATGATCTCTCTTTATGATGATGAAAAAAATAATATCCCTTACCATAATAAATTTAATAGTTTGAAAGAAAATGATATCTCTTAACTTAACTCGTGATTAAATACAGCATTTACGAGGTTGATCAACCTATATGTATATTAATAATTTAATTAGTAAGTAACATATATCAATTTTATGTGTGTAAAATCATCAAAGTGACTATATAAATATACTTCAAAATAATTTTTAAAGAAAATAATTTTTCAAACTAAAATCTTTTAAATGATGTGTATGTGAGTTGTTTATGTAATTTTTATAGAAAAATTTACTTGAACAATACTCGTACCCTTCAAGATCTTCAACGTTTAAAATAATTTTAATACACTCAGAGAGACACTTATACTAAGAAATATCTAGAGAGTGAAGAAGATTGGGTGAGAAATGTATAAAACTACTTAAGCTAAACCCCTTATTTATAACCAGAGCTTAACTAACTTTTTCACATACGTTACACATTTTAATCTCATCTTTTAATCTAAATCATTCATTAACCAACACACGTAAACAAATACTGTGATGACATACTGTGCAATACCGTGTATTAGTTCAATAATTTAAACATTGTGTAATACCGTGTGTTGCTATCCAATTCCATGTGCTATAAAATATCACATGTCATTTGGGGAATTGTCTTGTTGGGGCCCCTGCCCAAGGCCAAAGGACAGCTCCAGTATGTGATCATAGCCATTGACTACATGACCAAGTGGGTCGAAGCTAAACCACCTTGCCATATCACCGAATATAATTGTGTGAAATTTATGAAGGAATTGGTGATATATCGGTTCGGCATCCCGATGGTACTCATTTCTGATAATGGTACGCAGTTCGTTAGAAAGAAATTTGAAGAGTTCCTTTCCGATCTAAGGATTTAATATCGAAAGACTTCGGTGACACGTCCTCAGTCTAATGGCCAGGTGGAAGTCACCAACCGAGCTCTCCTTAGAGGGGTTAAAAGGCGATTAGATGAGGCTAAAGGGCAATGGCCCGAGGAGCTTCAAGGTGTTCTATGGGCTTATTGGACTACTCTGTGTTCGACCACGGTAGATTCACCCTTTAAATTAGCGTATGGAACGGACGCCCCGATCCCAGTTGAGATTAGATCGTCCTCATTCAGTGTGTCTAATTTCAAAGAATTATACAACGAAGAGGGACTCCGGCTAAACTCGATCTGCTAGGGGAGGTCCGGGATGCTGCAATGCTGAGATTAGCCATTTATCAACAGAGAACAACCAAATACTACAATCGAAGGGTTCAGATTCGGAGGTTTGAGGTTGGAGACTTGATACTTAGGGACGTGGAGGCCTCATCCCCGAGCAATACTGGGAAATTGATGCCTAACTCATATGGACCTTATGAAATTATCGAAGTGGTCAAGGAAGGGACTTATCGACTTCGGAACATGAAGGGAGTAGATATAAAAAACACTTAGCATGCTGGTCGGTTGAAAAAATACTATCAATATCGATACTTTTCCTTTTCCTTGTCATCAAACATCATGCCATATTGTTGTAAGGCTTATTCCGTTATTCTAATGTAATCAAGTTTTAGTGAGATAAAGGTTATCTTAATTTTTGATTTGTTTGAATGTTCGCGTGTTAAAGTTCCTGGTAAAAACATTGTTGAAGTTATATTTTTGCATAATTGAATTGGCCGCATGTGTAATCTTCTTCGGCAAGCCGTTTATAGGAGAAAAGATGATTTACAGAACGATTGGTGAATCAAATGGGGGCTTGATAAAATATCATCCGCTTTGAACTATGGTCCCTTGGCTTGATCTTCATCGAGCTAAAGTAGAAGTTCGCCTAACAAAGTAAGGTAAAATAACTTTCATTTACTATTCACGAATTTGTTCTTTTACAATGAAAATTAAAAGTGTTACAAGTCAAGTCGTTGGGTCTCAAGGGGGGGGGGGGTGGTTGACATGGGGATTCATTATCCTCGTCGGCGTCCTTATCTGAAGAGATACCCAGCGTGATTGGGTTCACCCCGGCGTTGGCCACCATGTTTTTGGCGAAGACATCCCTCGTTATATTGGTCCACGATGGCATCGGTCAGCTCCTTGGATCTCTTGTACTCTTCAATGATCCTCTGATGACTATCTTCCACGATTTTTGCTGCCTGGGTATTCAGTCTAAGGTTGTCTTCCTTCAGGAGTTTGTTGGCCGCCGTGGACAGATGAAGGGCTTTGTCCTTCTCGGTGTTGTCCTTCGCCAAAGCATCCACTCGCATAGCCAGCTCGGCTCCCTCTTTTTTGAGCTCTTCCGTTCTTGTAGGAGGGTGGTCCTTTCTTTCATCACATCATTCAACTTGTCCTCCCAGGATCGGTTGGATGCCTTCAGTTCGGCTAGTTGAACCTGCAAAGACTGAATAAGAGCGTCTTTTTGGTCGTTCTGCTCGTTAAGGGAGGAGTGGTCGTTCTGAAGCTGACAGTGCTCTTGGTGAAGCTGAGCATGTTGAGAGTGCAGCTCTCGCATCTCAGCTTGGAGTTGGTGGATGACTTCAGCCGAATATAGGTTCTTCTCGTGGAATTTCATTATGCGGCTGAAGCCTACCAACGCCTGATCGAGATAAGAAGATATCAGTAAATCTTCTAAAGTAAACAAGTAAACCGAAGAAATTATAAAAGGCATACCTGACCGAGGTGGAGCCTGGTGACACTCACCAAGCTGTTGAGGTCGGACGGGTTGAAATGGTGGTCATCGGCCGGGAGGTTGAAATAATTGTATAGCTCTATGGGCAAGGGAGAGGAGGAATCGGAAGGGAAGAAGGATAATTGGGGGAATGGAGGTACTGGATTAGAAGGGGAGGTTTTGTCTGGGGAAGATTGAGGTGCAGATGAAGAGGGTTCGTCAACAGGGGTCTTGTTGTGGTGTCTGGGTTCGGAGGGTGTGGCCTCTTTTGGGCAGGGTTCGGCTTCTGTATGTACCATGGAAGGCGGTTTCAGGGGTGAAGGAATTTGGGGCGACATACTTTTATCCCCTAAGTCGGGGGATGGAGAACGGGGAGGAGATGGAGAAAGAGGTCGGATGAAGTTTTGGGGTTGGACAAAAGTAGGGTCGACATCAATATGGGCACCTTCGGACGCCTTGGCCACCCGTCGACGTTTCTTTCTACGAAACTGTTGCTTCTCGAGATCGGTTAGGTCCAGGGCATTCTTTCCGAAAGGAGGCTTGGGGGCTGTGGATTGGGTCGTGATAATTAGATTTTATATCTATTTATTTAATATTTTTTAAACTTAATTAATTGTGAGTTTTTAAGTATTTTTAGTAATTTAAGTGTTTTATTTAATGTTATGAATTATTATTATTTTTAGTATTTTTATATTATTTTTATTTATTTTTAATTAATTTATATTTTATTTTGTAGGAAATTAATCACTGGTGGCATTGTTGTAAATTCTGCAAAGTCTGAGGGCCAAAAACGTAATTATAGCAAAAGGAATGGCAGAATGGTAAATAAAGCGCGCGGTGGCAAACTTGTAATTCCGCGAATTTGGACATCCGCGCATGGCGCGCGTATAGGCAGCAAGACACGGAGATGAAACGACGCCGTTTTGATCAACAGCAGCAACAGTCCGCGCAATGCGCGGTCAGGAATGGAACGGACATGGAACGACGTCGTTTCACGGACGCGGCAGAGGCAACGGTTCGCGCAATGCGCGGCTGTTCAGCGGAAGAAAAAAAAATAATAATAAACGCGCGTTGACTTGGTCAACGCCGCGTTTGGCTGGCGCGGTAATTCCGAATTTCGTGGATTTTGAGGGTTTTTTGATTCCAAATTGGATTTTAATTCCTATTAGGGTTTGAAAAAATAAATCCTATTAGGGTTTTAAGTCCTATTAGGGTTTGGACATATTTGAGGCCTATAAATACATGCCAAAGGGAGAGCACATACACACAATTACTTAGAGCTACATTGAAGCATTGAAGCAAAGGAGGCAACATAGTTCAAGATTTGGAGATTGAAGAAGTGCTACAAAATAGTTTATCCTTTATTCTTTTCTCTTTAATTTTTGTTACGATGTTGTTTAATTTGTGGAATTCTTTTTATTTAGTTATGAGCTAATTTTATTTTAAGATTACAATGGAACCCAATGTGTAGTATAAATTATTAATCTTTATAATTCATTTATCATATTTTGTGCTTACATGTTATAATTGTTTGGCCATACAATTATTTGATTTCCTAGATGGCATTGGAAGATAAAATCTAGGTTTTGATCTAAATATGATAACATGCATTACGTATAAAATAGGAATATATTTATATGTTGCATGTAAGTGCTTTGGGAATTTAAACTTAATGAATCTATTCTTAATTATTTTACATAGGAATATAGTAAATTAATTATAATAGATATTTTTGTCAAACTCTTGGAAAAGGTTTAATAAATACTTATGAATTTCCGCTTAATGAATTGTATTGATTAAATAGTTGTCAAGAGAGTGAAAATATTTATGCAAAACATTGGGGGAAGTTGTAGTCTTAACTTTTAAATCTGGTATTCATATTTGCTTAATAATTAGCTTATTTTAATTAGTTAATTTAATTCCATAAAACTTGAATCGGTTGTTTAAATAAAATTGAGTTGATATAAAATTAGTACTTGAATATTATTATTATTATTTCCTCGTGGGATCGATACTTTATTTACTATTATATTACTTGTTGGCCACGTATACTTGCGTGAATTTGTCTATACATAAATCTGACAAGAAGTTTTTGGCGCCGTTGCCGGGGAAATATTTTTAATAATTAGTTCAATATTAGTTATAATCAATTCGATTTTAATTTAAACGTTTTTAATTTCCTATATTTTTCTTTTGCTTTTGCAGGTTTTCATCAAGTGTTAGCAATTACAAGTGATCGATCATAACTTAAAATTCCGCTAACGTAACATTACGTTTTCCCGAAATCTTAAGGTTTGAGGATACAAAATTTGTGTATGAACACGAGATCGAAGGGACAAGAGCCAACTCCATACATAGACGAAATCGAGAGGAGGTGCCGAGCCTTGAAAAGAGTTTGCCAAGAAACCGAACAGGAACAAGGCAACATGGAGGCTGAAGAGCAGAAATCATTGAGGGACTACGCAATGCCACGAGTCACGGAGATCCAATCAAGCATTCAAAGGCCCGCAATTCAGGCTAATACCTTTGAGATCAAGCCTGGTACGATCCAAATGATTCAAAACTCTGTGCAGTTTGGGGGTTTACCGAATGATGACCCAAACGATCACTTAGTTAGCTTCTTGGAGATTTGTGACACCTTCAAGTACAATGGTGTTACGGAGGATGCAATTCGACTCAGACTATTTCCTTTCACACTCCGTGATAAAGCAAAGAGCTGGCTTCATTCACTACCGCCAGGTTCCATCACTACATGGAACGATTTGGCGCAAAAGTTTCTCGCAAAATTTTTTCCCACCAGCCAAAACAGCTAAGATGAGGAACGATATCACTTCTTTCGTTCAGCATGATGCAGAATCACTCTATGAAGCGTGGGAAAGATTTAAGGACTTGTTGCGACGATGTCCCCACCATGGCATTCCCAAATGGTTACAAGTCCAGACATTTTACAACGGTTTATTTAGTAATACAAGGACGAGTATCGATGCCGCGGCAGGAGGAGCATTGATGGCCAAGAATTTTGATGATGCCTACGAGTTGCTAGAAACAATGGCAGCAAATAATTATCAATGGCCATCGGCAAGGATGAATCAACCAAAGGTGGCTGGAATTTATGAGGTAGATGCGGTGACG
Organism: Hedera helix; assembly: GCA_947179155.2. Classification (NCBI taxonomy): domain Eukaryota; kingdom Viridiplantae; phylum Streptophyta; class Magnoliopsida; order Apiales; family Araliaceae; genus Hedera; species Hedera helix. The sequence goes on from OX359266.1 coordinate 61,082,809, forward strand.
GCATTGGCAGCACAGGTCGCTACATTAACAAAGAAGATCGATGCTTTAGGAGTGACGCCGATACAGAATGTTGCAGCTATTTGTGATTTATGTGCAGGAAGCCATCCAAGTGACCAATGTGCAATCACCGCAGAATCAGTTCAATTTGTTGGAAATTACAACAGGCAGCCAAATAGCAACAACTATAATCCTGGATGGAGGAATCATCCCAATTTCTCATGGAACAATAATCAAACGCAACAACCTGCTCCAAAACAACTATACCCCCTGGATTTCAAAATCTAGTCCCACCACAGCAGGAGAAGAAGACAAATTTGGAGGAATTACTTTCTAGGTACATTGCACAGAACGAGACAAGGATAAACAGTCAAGAAGTCTCAATCCGGAACCTAGAAAATCAGATGGGGCAGCTTGCTAACGCCATCAACAATCGCCCCCAAGGCACCTTACCAAGCAGCACAGAGGTCAATCCTAGACGAGATGGTAAAGAACAGTGCAAGGCAATAACACTTCGTAGCGGTAAGGAGTTACCCGAAGTTGTTGAGAAAACTCCCAATCAGACACAGAAAGATAATAGTGAGGGTGACAAGCAATATGAAAGTAACGGAGAGCAGGAGACCCCAATGACAAAGCAAGATACAGCCAAACAGAGCTCTAGGGCACCACCTGTGCCTTTCCCCCAACGACTGCAGAAATCAAAGTTGGATAAACAATTCTCAAAATTTTTGGAAGTGTTCAAGAAGTTGCAGATCAACATTCCATTCGCCGATGCATTGGAACAGATGCCAAGCTATGTAAAGTTCATGAAAGATATTTTATCCAAGAAGAGAAAGCTAGGCGAATTTGAAACAGTGGCGTTAACTGAGGAGTGCAGCGCAATACTTCAAAAGAAGTTACCACCAAAGCTCAAGGACCCGGGTAGCTTCACAATCCCCTGCACGATTGACAGAAAATTTTTTGGAAGAGCATTATGTGATTTAGGTGCCAGTATCAACTTGATGCCGCTCTCAATTTACCAGCAGTTGGGATTGAAAGAAGCAAAACCTACGAATATCACACTGCAGCTTGCGGACAGATCACTAACTTATCCACGAGGCATAGTTGAAGACGTGTTAGTCAAGGTGGACAAATTTATTTTTCCAGCTGATTTCATAGTCTTAGACTTTGAGGAAGATCGGGATATACCGATTATTCTTGGGCGCCCATTCTTGGCCACAGGGAGAACACTAATTGATGTGCAAAAAGGCGAGTTAACTATGAGAGTTCAAGATGAAGAGGTGACCTTCAAGGTGTTTAATGCAATAGAATCTCCAAGTGGTCAAGAAAAATGCTTTCAGATTAATGTTGGGGGTTTGAAAGGTCAGTGTGATTGGAGGAAGAAGGATAAACGCAAGTTTGGGGGTCTCAAGTATCACGGAATAGTTGCGCGAGTGGTCAACGCATGGCTTCCAAAGCAATTCATCAAACATAAATTCGATCCAGACTAGAGAAAAGGGAGTAGTCAGGCTGAGACTTAAAAACAAGCGCTTATTGGGAGGCAACCCAAGTTTTAGTTTTAGTTTATTTTTATTTTTAGTAGATTTTTCTTAGTAGTAAATTTTAGTTTATTTTAATATTTTATTATTGTTTTTGTTTTGTGTCAGGTTTATTCAATGCAGCTCAGACTTAGCAGATGAGGAGAAAAATGCTACATATTCAGGGGAGTCCCTTGTTCTTAATCTTCTTCATTTTATACATTGAGGACAATGTCTGTTTTAAGTTTGGGGGTGTGTGGGTAAATTTGAAAGAATTTTTCAAAATTTTAGCTGTTATTTTAGTTTAAATTTTAGAATTTTGTGGGTGTATTCACTGCAAACCCTCACGAGACAAAACTCGTCCACTTGGGGTAACCATGGGGTTTAAAGGCTTGTTGCACATGCTAAGTGCAATCGTGTTTCCTACGAAAATGGGGTAATTTAGTTTTTCTTAGGATGTGTCACTTGGACAATGAATTAGTTGAATTAATTTTGGTCAATGATAAAAATTGGTTTTTATATAATAACTTTTGAAAAATGGATAAATTTTTGCATAGTTTGAATTTTGGCTTTTTATTGATTATTATTTTATTTGAGATCCTTCAAATTTTTATGCACATATCCATTTGTTTAAGCTAGTTTTTAACTTAAGTGAAGTTTATTTGGTTAAATGCTCATGATAGATATTTTTGAATTCTATATTTTTATTTGATCGTAACTTGAAGCAAAATTGTAGTAAAATATGATTTTGGAGAGATGATTTAAGTGAATTTTCTGGGATTATTAAAATTATTAAGAGAATTATGTGATGAGTTGAGATGGAGCGTAAAACGCACTCACTCATGAATATGTGAAGAAATGCGAGATGGAGCGTAAAACGCACTCGCTGGTGAGATGGAGCATAAAATGCACTCACCAAGGAAAAAAAAAAGAAAAAAAAAGAAAAAAAAATGGGATGGAGCATAAAATGCACCCATTTAATTGAGAAGAAAAAAAAAAAGAAGATTAAAGAAATTAATAATCCTAGCGGTGCTTAAAAGATTAAAACTTTTTGATCTCCTAAGTCATATTTGCATGTATTAGCTTTGAGTGATGTGAAAAATAAAAGTATAGAGTTTTGTTGTATATATTTTTATCTTTTATGAAACATTTAATTTTGTGAGCGGATCTAAGTTTTTTTCGTTAGTTTGATACATTTGGATTCACACACACACGAAGGGTCTTGAATGGAGTAAGATTAATAAATATGTTAAAATTTTATAACATTGCATAATTTTGAAATTTTCTTTAAGTTATCATTTAAAAATCTTTGAGAATAAAGTTGAAATTCATATTGATTCATTGCTTGAGTTGCTCGAGTAATTTTTGGTCATTTGGTAGAATTGTAGTTTTGATTTTTGTTTTGCTTGAGGGCAAGCAAAGAGTTAAGTTTGGGGGTATTTGATAATTAGATTTTATATCTATTTATTTAATATTTTTTAAACTTAATTAATTGTGAGTTTTTAAGTATTTTTAGTAATTTAAGTGTTTTATTTAATGTTATGAATTATTATTATTTTTAGTATTTTTATATTATTTTTATTTATTTTTAATTAATTTATATTTTATTTTGTAGGAAATTAATCACTGGTGGCATTGTTGTAAATTCTGCAAAGTCTGAGGGCCAAAAACGTAATTATAGCAAAAGGAATGGCAGAATGGTGAATAAAGCGCGCGGTGGCAAACTTGTAATTCCGCGAATTTGGACATCCGCGCATGGCGCGCGTATAGGCAGCAAGACACGGAGATGAAACGACGCCGTTTTGATCAACAGCAGCAACAGTCCGCGCAATGCGCGGTCAGGAATGGAACGGACATGGAACGACGTCGTTTCACGGACGCGGCAGAGGCAACGGTTCGCGCAATGCGCGGCTGTTCAGCGGAAGAAAAAAAAATAATAATAAACGCGCGTTGACTTGGTCAACGCCGCGTTTGGCTGGCGCGGTAATTCCGAATTTCGTGGATTTTGAGGGTTTTTTGATTCCAAATTGGATTTTAATTCCTATTAGGGTTTGAAAAAATAAATCCTATTAGGGTTTTAAGTCCTATTAGGGTTTGGACATATTTGAGGCCTATAAATACATGCCAAAGGGAGAGCACATACACACAATTACTTAGAGCTACATTGAAGCATTGAAGCAAAGGAGGCAACATAGTTCAAGATTTGGAGATTGAAGAAGTGCTACAAAATAGTTTATCCTTTATTCTTTTCTCTTTAATTTTTGTTACGATGTTGTTTAATTTGTGGAATTCTTTTTATTTAGTTATGAGCTAATTTTATTTTAAGATTACAATGGAACCCAATGTGTAGTATAAATTATTAATCTTTATAATTCATTTATCATATTTTGTGCTTACATGTTATAATTGTTTGGCCATACAATTATTTGATTTCCTAGATGGCATTGGAAGATAAAATCTAGGTTTTGATCTAAATATGATAACATGCATTACGTATAAAATAGGAATATATTTATATGTTGCATGTAAGTGCTTTGGGAATTTAAACTTAATGAATCTATTCTTAATTATTTTACATAGGAATATAGTAAATTAATTATAATAGATATTTTTGTCAAACTCTTGGAAAAGGTTTAATAAATACTTATGAATTTCCGCTTAATGAATTGTATTGATTAAATAGTTGTCAAGAGAGTGAAAATATTTATGCAAAACATTGGGGGAAGTTGTAGTCTTAACTTTTAAATCTGGTATTCATATTTGCTTAATAATTAGCTTATTTTAATTAGTTAATTTAATTCCATAAAACTTGAATCGGTTGTTTAAATAAAATTGAGTTGATATAAAATTAGTACTTGAATATTATTATTATTATTTCCTCGTGGGATCGATACTTTATTTACTATTATATTACTTGTTGGCCACGTATACTTGCGTGAATTTGTCTATACATAAATCTGACAACAGGTCGATTTATGGCTTTGGCTGGGGATTGGTTTGTCTTTTGGAAGGCTGGGGGGCATCAGTTTGTTTTGAAAGGGCCTGGGGGGCGGGTCGGATGCGTAGCTGTGTTCTTGGGACGTTCGGCTGAGTCTTGTAGACCACTACTGAAATACGAAGAAGAGTGGAAGATTAAGGTAAATAATAAAGTAGAAGGGGTTTCAAAGGAAGGGAAAGAAATTACGTTCATGATCATGTAGCCACTGAAGGTTGGAAAGGAAGCCGATGTTCGAAGCCTCTGAGGGGATGGTCTGGCGGAATCGTTCGAATTCTTTTTCCCTATCTTCTGCGATGTCATCTATAATCGGCTTATCTGGGTTCCCCAGGGTTGTAGAAAATGGGTATCAAGGCTGGACACGAAGAATCAATTGCTATGCCAGCCCTTATTGTTAGAAGGAGGAAGCATCCAAGTCTTTTGGTTGGGAAGACGGTTGAGGGATTGGAATCCCTGTTCTTTGGTTTTGATTAGGGAGAATATGTGAAAGAAGTAGTCAAGGCTGGGTTTGATGCTGAGGAAGCAAACCAGATGAATGTACGAGTTCGGAACCAGTTGGGCGAGTCCGATTCCAATGAAGTCGTGAAAATTAGAAATGAAGGGGTGAAGAGGGAATCTGACCACGTTTCGAAGTACTTGGGTCGGAACTGCTAGTTGAGGGCTGGTGAGTCTCTAGTACATCTTTTCGTTTGGGCTGGGGGCTTTTAGAGAATATTTTCGGATCTAAAACCTTCAATGGCTTCATAACTAACCGTCGATTGGGTGTTAGCGTGGGAGTAGGTAGTGGTGTCTTCGAACATTTTTCTGATTTTCAATTCCCTTGCCTTAATTTTCGATCCGAACGAGTTGGAAACTGGGGTTTAGGGTCTAGGGTATAGGGACTAAGGTTTAATAGGGTCCAGGGTTTAGGGTTTAATAGGGTCTAAGGTATAAGGTTTAATAGGGTTTGTGGTTTAGGGTTTCGAATTTGGGGTTTAGGGTTTTGTGGGGTTTAAGGTTTAATGGGGTTTAGGGTTTATGGGGTTTAATGGGATTTACGATTTAGGGTTTAATAGGGTTTAGGGCTTAATGGGGTTTATGGTTTAGGGTTTAATGTGGTTTAGGGTTTAATGGGGTCTGGGTCTAATGGGGTCTAGGGTCTAGGGTCTAGGGTTTAATGGGGTTTAGGGTCTGGGGTCTGGGGTCTGGGGTCTGGGGGCTAGGGGTTAGGGGTTAGGGGTTAGGGTTAGGGGTTAGGGGTTAGGGGTTAGGGGTTAGGG